>JBBYHK010000012.1:17320259-17556829 GCA_038382065.1 Adansonia grandidieri
TTACTGTTCATCACATTAAAGATATATTTTTTTATTAATATTTATATATTTTATAATTAAATTTAAATAAAATATATTATTTTAATTTAAAATTACTGTTTCAACTGGGCCGAGCTAGTCTAAAACAAAAACATGAGAACCAAAGCCCAGCCCAATTGGGTCAGATGGATAGCCTGACACTTGAGCAAATCTGTATATGATAAAATAATAATTTATCAGAAAGTATATTAGGAGCTTTGAAAACGTTGTCGATAAAGTATATTATTGATTTATCATATTTTTTAATTTATTTAGTTAAACTTATTAACTATTAAGAGTTTATGTATATTAGCTGTTAAATTTTAAATACTTCTTTGAATATTATTATTATTATTATTATTATTATTATTTCAAGTAATGATAATTAGAATCTGATAATTTATAACAAAATAATAAGATAAATAAAAAAATATAGAAGCCATAATAGATAATATCATATAAAAAATGAATCAAATATTAAATATTGAATATTAATACTATATATTTATTATTATTATGTTTAAGCTAGAATTATTATTCATCACATTAAAAATTTTTTATTAATATTTATATATTTTATAATTAAAATCAAATAAAATATATTTTATTTTAATTTAAAATAAATGTTCTGAGTCAGATTGGGCTAGTTTAAAACCAAAATATGAGAACCCAAGCCCAGGCCCAATTTCAAGTAAATCATATCATGATAAAATAATAATTTATCAAAAAATAAATCATATCATGAGCTTTGAAAGCATTATCAGTAAAGTATATCATCAATTTATTTTTTTAATTTAATTAGTTAAACTCATTAAATATTGAGAGTTTATATATGTTAGTAGTAAAATTTTAAATGCTTCTTTGAATATTATTATTATTATTATTAAATTATTATTATTATTTCAAGCAATTATAATAATTAGTCTGATAATAATATAACAAAGTAATAAATGAATTAAAAAATATTAAAGCCATAATAGATAATACCATATAAAAAATGAAAAAAAATCACATGTTAAACTAGCAACTAGACCTGCCCATAAGCTAGACGACTTGTCCATAGGCCAGACAGCTTACCTAACACATAGGCCCGGCACGATCAGGCCTAGGTCTTAGATTTTAAGTTTCAAGTATGCTCGACCTAAAAACAATATTTTTTTAAATAAAATAATATATTTTATTTAATTTAATTATAAAATATGAAATATTAATATAAAAATAATTTTTTAATATTATGAATAATGATTTGTACTTATATGGGTCAGCGAGGACAAATTCGGCCTTGAGCTTAGAATTCAAAAATTTTTCGGGCCATGGATAGGCCCATAGAACCAAACTAAGATTTTTTCGGGCTAGACGGGGCCAAATTCATGCCTAGGCTTAGAATTCAAAATTACGTAAAAGTGATTATATTTAACATAAAATAAAAAAATGACATAAAATATACTCAAACCCGAACCCGACCTAAACCCAAACCTGAACCCGAATTGGCCTCAACCCAAATTGGCCCAAACCCAAATTGGCCCGAACCTGAATTAGTCCGAACCTGAATTGGCCCAAACTCGAAAGGACCCAAACCTGAATAGACCCGAACCCGAATCAACTCGAACCTGAAAAAACTTGAACCTGAAATAACCCATCCCAAACCCGCCCAATTGCCACCTCTAGTCCTAATCTTCTATGCCATACCAAGACAAGTCATCATTATTAGCAACAAAAAAAATGTTTTGAGAAGACAAGTCATCTAGATGCACAACATAAACATTTCTTTTTCTATCCTATAAAAATAATTTTATTTGGCTTAACATCAACAACTTGACAATTCATTGATTCAAAAAAAACTTTTATGCCTTTATCACGAAATTGACTAATACTAAAGAGATTTTTTTTTAGACCTTTGACAGATGCAACATTTTCAAAGTTGGATAAAGAGTTGTTACCTATGGTTCCAATACCTTTAATTTGTCCTTTTGAGTTATCACCAAAAGTAACATTTTCTCTATCCTTAGGCCTTATTTCCATGAATTGATTTTTGTCACCCATCATGTGTCTTGAGCATCCACTATCAAGGTACCAAGAATTCTCCCTTGTTGAATTTGCCTTGAAGTAATGCTCTTCCTCTTACAATCATAAAGTCATGTTTTCTTTTTAGGTACCTAAATTTTCTTGGGTCCTCAAGTATTAGTTTTCATAATTCTTGTGCCTTTTGGAATCCATTTTATTTTAGTGGTGTCATCTTGAGATGTGTTAACACCATTAGGGACCCATATCCTTATAATAAGCTTGCCTCTATAAGTTATAGTCTTTGAAGAACATGTGTAAAATATATGACCAAGTTTATGGCAATCAATACATATGCTAGATGCATCAAATGATTTGTTTTGTGTCACAAAGAAATTCTTGAAGTGAGTTTCTTTATCAATTCTATTGTAGCCTAAACCATTTTTATCAAAGAATGCCTTTGGTGTTTCTAGCATATTATTCAATTTTTGTTGTGCCATGTAAAATGTTGTAAATGAGTTATGCAAGTTTGCATTTTTCTTGGTTAGATCATAATATTGACTTGAAAATCATCTACTTTCTTCTTTAGATCATCATTTGTCATGCTTAATGTTTCATTTTCTTTCTTGAGTTTAGAAATCATTTTCTTATATTTTAAATTCATGGTTTCAAATTCTAATGCTAATTCATCAAATGCATATTGTAATTCATTAAATGAGTAAGGATTAGCATTAGAAGATACCTTAGGCTTATCCTACGCCATGAGACATAGGTTGGCCACCTTCTTATCATCATTATCGGAGATGTCACTATCACTCCATGTGGCCACCATAGCCTTCTTCTTTTGCTTGTTCGGGTTTTGCTTTTTCCATATTGGACATTCCAACTTAATGTGTCCTGGTTTCTTGCACTTATAGCTAATGATTTGTTCTTTCTCTTTCTTGCTTGAGTCTCTTTTCATCATTTTTTTTCTAAGAGGTCTTCTTACTTTGTTCATTCTCATGCATTTGTTGAATCTTTTTACAAACATGGCCATTTCTTCATCTTTTTTAACCTTTTCCTCATCATCATCATCACTAGGAGTGGTTGTTTTAAAGGTAACACTTACCTTCTTTGGTGGCTCTTGTCCATGCTTGATCTTTATCTCATAAGTTAGAAGAGAACCTGTGAGTTCATTCAAGGAAAATGTGTTAGAATCTTTGGATTCTTCAATTGTTGTCACTTTTGCTTCCTAAGACTTGGGAAGACTATTAAGTAGCTTCTTCACCATCTTTTTATTTGGATAGGTCTTTCCAAATGCCTTCAACCATTGACAATATTCGTGAACCTATCCGACATTTCTTTAATGGTTTTATCCGCCTTCATCTTGAACAATTCATAGTCAAGTGTAAGTAGGCTTATTTCGGATTCCTTGACTTGATTTGTTCCTTTATGTGTGGTTGCTAACTTGTCCCACACCTGCTTAGCATTATCACATAGTGAGACTCTATCATACTTACTTAGACCAAGAACACAAAATAGTGTGTGCATGGCCTTGGCATTTAATTGTGCCATTTTGTGTCTTGTTTATCCTATTCTTCTTCTTTCTTTGGCGTAACACAATCTCTAACTCTCTTCTTAGGGATGAGCGGTCCATTGACAATGATCTTCCATACTTTATAGTCATTTGCTTGGATAAAAAGCCTCATCCTTGTCTTCCAATATAAGTAGTTCTCACCATTGAAAAGTGGGGGCCTTATGATGGAATGGCCTTTAATTCCCATAGTATTTGCATTTGTCTCAAATCCCATGAGACAAACTTCATCTTGGCTTGTTAACTCTTGTGAGGTTCTTAAGGCTTTAAGCATCATGTTTGCATTCTCCATTTTTTAGATATCAAGGGTCTTTTCTCAAGGTTGTGAAACCTTCAATAGAGACTAAAGCTCTGATGCCAATTGTTAGCTTAAAGAAAAAATTGAACCAAAAGGGGGAGAATTGGTTTTACAAGAACTTAATAAATTTAAAGTAAATTAAAAAGAAGTTAAGGTTAAGAAAAACAAATAATCAATGTATAGAGGTTCGACCTTTGAACTTGGCACCTACGTCCTCTCTTCTTGGTACTTTCTTACCAAGGTGATTCTTACAATTCACTAATCAAATTGTTTACCTTTAAGGCTAAGGTATAACCTTACACCTCTATCTTTTAAGGCTTAGATAGAACTTTTTAATCCTTTGGGAATTCTACCTCAAATTCTCAAATATTTTCACTCACTTCCACAGAACACCTTTTGTGATATGAATAAGATATTTTGCAAACAAATTTAACCTCTAGTAGGTGGATGTTTGCTGGAATTTAAGCACAAGGTGAATGAGATGCGAAAATAGACTTGGAAGAGTATAAATTTGATAAAGTAAAATGAAGAATTTTAAGACTTTTGGGTTTTAGTTGTTCAATGCTTGATTGATCTTTTCATCTCTTGCTTTTTCAATTGTTGAGAACCTCTATTTATAACTTAAAATTGATTTATAGATGTTGGGCATTTAATGTGGTGGTGGGAGAGCCATTGTAGTCTTCATAAATGCTTGTTTCCGTATAGACCCGCATTATAGTATCGATACAATACCAAAGGTATCGATACAAGAATAAAAAAAGTGACCGTTGTAGCTTGTTGTATCGATACAGGGGCTGAGTATCAATACTTGCCAAGCTGTATCGATACAGACACACTTGTATCGATACATTCAAGGGTTTCACCCAAACCTTGGTTATTGCCAAGCATTGTATTGATACATATGGGGTGAGTATCGATACGCACTGTAATGTATCGACACATGCTTAAAAATATCGATACAAATAAGGGTTTTCAGCATAGTATCAATACATTTGTACATTGTGTTGACACATACCTTTAAAATCCTTTGTAAAATGATTTTTCTTGACTCGATATTAACTCAAACATATCTCAAGAGTATTCTAAGTATAAATATACATTTTAGAACATATATTATTAATAAAATACAAACTTAGTACTTTTCAAAATGTTTTTCAATTTTAACACAGATACCAAGTTGAGTATTAATTTAGCTTAAGTTGTTTGTTATATCAAAATCGAATTCAAAGTTAACAATACAAATAAATAAAACAAAAATTAATCCAATCATTTAACAAATTTTGTTAGAAAAATAATCAAAAAATATATATATATATATTCAAAAAAAAAGAAAGAAAAAAACAAATTAAAATAGTTAACAATAAAAAGGAAAACAAAACGCGTGGGTTAAGTCACCATTTGGAATTGTGCAAGTGGTTACATCCTAGCCCATGTATCTTCCTTTTTTGTTTGTTTTTCATTCTTACCCCAAATAAAGAAAGAATTTCTTCTATCAAATTTTCTCTGTCTAGCTTCATGCCTCAATCTATCGACCTTTAAATTTTCCTAGAAATTATTATGGCGCTGTTATGTTATGGTACTTATAGTATAGTGATCGAAAAACAAGAAGAAGCATTTTTTTAATCCTTTTTACCTCATAGACCTTGTAATCTATTTAGATTTTTCAAAACCACCTCCAATTACCCTAAACCTAGACTAAAAACCTGTGACTTCTTAAAACATTTGAGAAATTCTAATAGAATTGGTTTTTCACCTTGTTTGCAAATTCCTTAGTTTATGTACAGGTAAGCATACAAGAAATAAAATATGTACATAAATCAATATAGTTGACTTCCTAAACCTAAGCTCGTTGTTATATGTAGACACATCATTTTGTCTGGGCTAGTTTTTTGCAACCTAGGAGTTAGATAAAAAATGATAAAATCAAAAAAATAGAAATAAAAAATGGGGGACGACTATCATGTGCTGTGTCACCAAGTAGTATTAGATGACACAGCGCTAGGTGAAAAAAATTTTTTGGGAAGCTCTAAAATACCTGTGAGCTGTGTTAAAGAAAAATATAAAATTGAAGCATCAAATGCCATTTTTCATGGTGTCACCAAGGTCATTCAAATGAATACACACGTCAATTTCTCACTATTTGTGACTAAGTTAAGGTAACTTGAGAAGCCATGGGTATGTGCAAGTTACATTGGTACACAAGTATTGATACAAGGCCTTTACGGTGCAAAAAACTTGAATTTTCACATGTGGTATCGATACTAGAGGGTTTGGCATCGATACCAATATCGAAGGGTGGTATTGATACCTGGCATGTTTGAATCGATATAAGCCTTGGCAATAGCTAAAATTATGATTTTTGGCAAAATGTATCGATATACAAGCATGAGTATTGATACAAGTCCATAGAGTATCAATACAAGCCTTTAAGTCTCGAGACTGGAAATAATTTGTACTCTTAGTATCGATACAAAGCTTCTTGTGTCAATACTCAGGGGTAAAAATTACCTTGTGTATCAATACAAAATGTTTTGTATTGATACAATAAGGCATTTTGCCTTGCTCATACCATTTTTCAACCTTCGAAAATTTGATTCAAACATGTTTTTGGCACCAAGAAATTGTCATAAAACATTGCAAACCTTGGCTTGAGGCCTATGATCGAAGTTAAACAAATTTTAAAGCCCAAACAACCAATGAGAAAGGTCGCTTTCACAAAATATATGGTTGTAAGAGGGTGGCAGGCGTATCATCAATTAGAAGGCTATTGCAGCCTTTCTGCACTCTTTCTTAATATGACAAAACCAATGAGAAGGAAACTAGCTGAGCATGGCAGTTAGAGATGCTCCCTGGTCCAGGAGAGAAAAATAAAAAATGCCTTTGCCTTGTCTCTTAAAGGCATTGGCTGAGCATTAGATTAAAGAAAAACTCTTAACTATTAAAGAAGCTCTCCAGCAATCCCAGAAAACTCTGTATCCTTCCCCATGAATCCTTTATCAACTCCAGCTCTAGCAACTCTCCTAAACACTGTTCCATTGCCTTTCACCATAAACCAACCTTTGTTCCCGTAGCTCCCCAAAACCACCAGTAGAACATCTTCAAAAAACTTAACCTTTCACACACATTCATCCTCAAACACCCTATTAGCAACCATATTACTAGAAAGCTTCTTCCTTTCACCATTTTCATGCTAAACAATAGCAAAAAGAGGGAAGGAGCTGAGATTAAAGTTACTACTTTACAAAATGAAAAAACTTTAAGTTTTTGTTGGTATTTTTTTACCTTGTTCCATATATTTTTCGCTTTGATCATCCATGTCATTTTAGTGAGCCCTTCATGTTGCCATGACCCTCCTAATACTCTCATGCATCTTTGTTGCCTTGGTTGTGGCAGTCCTAGGATCTTGATGACCCTCTTGACACCTTGATGTTGTTAGATATATAAACTCACCATGCTTCATTTTCATCATCATACAGCCTCTTTTCATGCATCTTTTGCCATTTTCCTTCTATATTCACATATCTATTTCATATTTAAATGGTCACCTTAATGTGTCTTGGGCATGTTCAAATATTTTTCTTGTATTTTAAGGAGGCTCATGAAATAAAAATATTATCTTGACAACCTCAACATCCACTCTTTTGTATAAACATGTTTATATCATCTTCATGCATCCTATTTGTCATCTTCTTGCATCTTTTCACCCATTTCCATGACAAAATGTCATCTTTTCATGTTTAATCCATGTTTATCTTTGTATGTGTTGTATTTTGTTCACGATATCTCCATCGCTTGTATCTTACAAACTAATTTTTAGAAATATCCCTAAGTTAAATTCATGTTACCTTTAATAGATGAAGAGTAGCATGGACTTAATGTTTTCATCAAATTGGTCTCCTAATCTTGGGGGCAAATCAACATTTTAGCTCTGGATTCATGGTGAAATAAGTTCATTTTTCAAAAAAAAAAAAGAAAAGAAATCATTTTAGTATTAATGCTTGATCTTGAGTCTCGTGTTCCTTTTTGTGACATGATCAATGGGTTGTTCCATCATCCTAAACCACTTCGGGATTGTGGAATGAACTTGTGAAGCTTGTGTTACTTTCTTTTATGGATGTTTGGACTTCCTATACCTAAGCCTATCTTCAACAAACTGGAATATCGAATAATCCACCCTATTTTTGCTCTGGCAGCACTATAGTCTGAATTTGAAAAATCATTTTTGAACCATAAAATATTTCTTTTGATTTTTCTAATATTTTTTCCTCAAAAGACATCAAATTACCTTTCTAACAGTGTCTTATTTACCCTCGGATCATCCCATACAAGGGAGTTATGATTTTTTGAACCTTTGATGTCTGAAACCCTTAGAACCAGCATACAACATTCAGTTTGGGCCATTTCAGCCCATCAATTGATTTTTACGAAATTTCCAAATATTTTTCCAAAAAAGTTCACAAAATTCCCTTTCCGGAAAGCTATTGTCTAAGATCTAACAATCCTAGATAAGCTTAGAATGATTTTTTGAAATCCAACATGACCTTTTAATTGTACATGCTGCTAGTGCTTAGATGAACCTAACTTTGAAAATTAATTCCGCCCAAAAATGATTTTTTTAGAATTTTTGGAATATTTTATATTAAATCTTGTAAAGTTACCTTTCCAATGATATCTCATTTATCCCTTGAAGCTTTCAGGTGTACCCAAAACAATGTTGGAATATAGGGGATAGAATGTTGTCAATCTTCTTTTATCAAGACATTCGAATGTCTCGAAATGCAATGGTTTTGTCTCCCTTACAACATCAACCCTTTTTGACTCGGATCAAGATTAAAATACAAAAAATAGGATTTCATATTAAATTTTTCACTAGTGGAGATACTCTAACTCCACTACTAAAAGGGGATGCTCCAACCTCCTTTTTTAAATCACATTTTCTCTTTGTTCCCAAATGTTTTCCTAATTTTGGGAAGACTCCAACCCCACTACTCAAAGGGGATACTCCAACCCTGTTTTTTCATTAAAAATTCAAATTTTCACTTTAATCTTAACTATTTTCATAACTCTATTTTAGGGGATACTCTAACCCCACCTCATCGAAGGGATATTCCAACCTCGCTTTTACCTTAGAAACTTAAAATTGTCTCTCTTTCGGATGTCTCAAAACTGTTTTGATAGAAATATTCTTTCTTTTTAAAATTAGCACCGAATCTAGATCGCTCTTTAAAATTGTCATCTCGATTATTCTTCAATAATTGAGGGTAATTACGAGATACATTTCGATCGTCCCTCCTTTTTACATTCTTTTATTTGTGATTGCTTGTTTATGATATTATCATATTTCTCATTTTTCACCTTACTAACTTGTTTCCTTTTGTAGTGATTATTATGCATCCATATTTAAAATTTGTTTTCCAATAAAATTTACAAGGCGATGTTTCATGTTGATATCTCTCTAGTGCCTAATACAAAACATCCAATTTTTTTTGAAATCCAATCCGAACATCATTTTCACAAAAATCCCTATGTTCCTCACATCTCCGAGGTGCATAAGTGATCTAATTTTCTTTAAAAAAAACATGGATTTCTATTTTCCAAAACTTCATGCATTAAAAAGAATTATATCTAAATAGAGACCAAATGGACCAAAGTGAGATGTAGTTAGTAGGTATCGATTTTGGGCATCATGGGGATGTTTGTCCTTCCCTGCATCTAACCAACTCTTGAGCTCAACCAACTAACCTTTGGACTTTATAGACCTTGAAATTAGTGTTTCATAACTCGCAAAATTGTTTTCAATAAGCATCCGATCTTGCCTAGCCTAAAATGATCCGTGGCGACTCTAAGTTTATGGCCACTTCGTGGTGGCCATCCAAGACCAGTTGGATAAGTGACTCGTTCAACGGTCACTACATCCTTCATATTATCACGCCTAATCCAAATCCCAATCAAGGGATAGCTCAAAGGCTCGACCACAACCAACCATCATTTATTTTTTAGTCAAGCATGCCATGCCCTTTGGATCGTTTAAAGTTTTAAAGGGTGAGCACGTGGCAAAATTATGCCTTGACTTCCTAAACTTAAACTTATTTTTAAGCCTTTGTTTATAACTTTGATTGATTCCCATCAATATTTGAATTGTAATTTTCATAACATAAAAGCAAATCCTGATATATTTAAGTAGGAAAAATCTTATGTTTAGAATAGTGCCCCAACTGTATGAGTCACTCGTTTGAACTTCAAACAGAGGTATCACAAAATGGTTGGGAAATAGAAATCATCATTGATCTTTTTGGATTAGGTATGATTTGACACTTATTAAAACTATTTCCTTTAGATTTTCAAAATTCAAATGATTAATTTTATAACTAGCATTTAAATCCAGAGAAAAATCAAGAATTGAGTTTGGGAGTTGGTTACGTTTGAGAAAAGATTTGATCTCTCTCACAATGCCTAAAAATCAATACTAACTAATTACATGTTATTCAAAATTTGATTTCCTTAATTTTAGATTTCAATATTAAACATTTTTCCTTGAGTTTTAGAAACATGTATGAAAAAGAAAAAAAAATGTATCTTGTATCGAATATCCATGAATACAAGCAAATATTGGTTCAAGAGTAGCTTAAATACATGTTATGATTCAAAGCAAAAAGCTTTTCACAAAAAAAAAAAAAAAGAAATAAAATTTGAAAAATAAAAAATGCATTTTTAAAGAAATTTTCGAAAGAGTATTAGAAAGCCAAAATAATTAGAAGTATGATATTCACTAATTACGACAAAATAGGACATTTTCTAAAAGTTTTTATGGAAAAGAGTGAAAAATGATGAAAATGAAATAAAAAGATTCTTAGAAAACTAAACTTGATTTAATTTATGTGAAAATTCAAAAATCATAGAATGGATTTTAGAAACCAATGACTCAGCATTCTAATGTCTTCATACTTCTAAGACGACACCAATAAAATCAATTCCATTGTATTCAAACATCTTGAAAATCATAAGAATAAAACCCAAAAAACCACCCTTCATTGAAAATAGGGGACAACTTCAAACTCTATATCTTCTTAAATTTATTTCGAGTTTATTCGGATGCCAAATGTGACAAATGAAACAACATTAGAAAGATGACTTAAGAAGATTTCAAATAAAAATAAATGAAAAATTCCCAGAACTTCAGTAAGAAGTTAAAAATATTTTTTCAATCAGGTTTGGTCACAAGGAATAGAGTTTTCGAATAACAAACATGGAAAAATTTATTCCCAATTCGTCTGAACTCGAATTCAGACATATAATTTGACATTGGAAAGCTTATTAATAGGGATAAATAAAAAATATCAAAAAAATACAAGAAAATCATTTCCTATTTATAAAATGGGATGCTTAACATTTTTTGCACTGGAAACAGGGATCCAAGCAGTATGTGATAAGGAATTTATTCCTTACTCATTCGGACACGAAATAGGACAAATAACATGTCCCTGAAAAGCTTATTTAATGTAGCTTTAACTAAAACTACTCACATGAGTGAAATTATTTTTTAAAAATAGATTTATTGCACATAGCAATGGGTGGAACTAAGGAACAATACTTGTAAACTTTTGGATCAATGCCTACTCTTAAGATCTCCAATTTGTAGACATCCGAATGTCCATGGATGTAATAATTGTTGCACCATATGAATAAATCACACAACAATATACAAAAATACACAAAAATACAATGGTAAAAATAAATATTAAATCACCAATATTGCAAAATTATAAAGGAATTCAAAACGATAACAATAATGAAAATAATATGAATTACTAATACGATTAACTAAATTAAATGATTGAGTCAAGTCTAGAAACCTTGGACCTTAAGAAAATTATTGACTACCTTTTAGGTGCTTGATAGTTTTCTTGTAATTCATCTCCCAAGCCTCCTCAATCACATCATGAATCAAAAGTCTTGTTAATTGCAACATGGCAAACCAAAAGGATGTGAAAAATTCTCTTTTAAAAGATGATGATGGATTATGGCATAATTGAGTGAAAAACATGAGAAGTTTTTTTGGATAAAACAGAAATTGAATAGACAAATCCTTAACTGTCTTTTACTTGGACAGTTTACTAAAATGGCCAATGGACCAAAATTTGAGTAGACACAACTTTTAGAAGAAATAGACATTCTTAATTAGATAATTAATTAGTTTCTAGTTGGGATAAAATATATTCACATGATATCTTTTTTAAATTTATTTTGATTATATAATTTTAGAATTTAACACTTGATATTTTTATTTATATTTATTTTAAATTCATGCATAAATATCATATTTAGGATATAAATGCATGGAATTCTCAACTAACATTTTTGTAAAGGGAAATTAGATCTTTTTGATACATGAGACTTTAGGAAATTCTCATGATTTTTCTTAATTTTTAATTCCTTTAAGATTTTTCTAGATTTCTGACCTATTGTTTTCTCTAATTTGGTTTTTACACATCAATTCCATAAATTTATTTTTTCTTTATGGTCTTTAGTTGAAATTCCTATATGATTAAATTCCTAGTTGGATTTATCTCATGTAAGATTTTAATTCATCTTTTCAACACACACATTTTATAATTTAATTTTCATTCTTTTACAATTTAGTCTTTCCTATTTAATTTTTAATTAGAACTTGTTACATGTTAATTTCTTCAATCTAATTGTTCCTTGTGGTTTCTCAATTTAAAGTTTTATATGATTTAATTCTCAATGTAATTTTATAATATGCAAAATTTTAGTTGGACCTTATGCACATAAATATTAACTCATTTTTCATTCTTTGCAATTTATTCCTTTTCCTTTAAATTCTTTCATTTAATTTTCAATTAAGGGCATGTTACTCGTGAAGTCATTAATTATTTTCAATACAAATATGCATAAGCTCTTAATCAAATACTTTTATACATGAAAATTTTTAAGTAAGATTTTTTTCTATATATATATGAAATTTTCCAATTTTCAACATTACCTACTAATATGATTACTTAAACTTGGAAAATTAGTCCAAAGCTTAGTAAATCAAGTTCATGTGATTAATTTAGCATGTAAATTATACTTTTTACGTATAATATTATTTTTTTATAATTTATATTTAAATAGATTTTTTTATTGGAATTTTTATTCCTAATTTTTCCAATTTTGGACATTATTCATTAATTTAACCCTATAAGCTTAGGAAATTAATCCAAAGCTTGTAGGATTGAATTTAATTGACTAATTTGACACTTGAATCATATTTTTCATAATATATTAATGTTTTTTTTAATTATATTTGATTTTAATTAATTTTAGAATCCATTTATATGTTTAATTTAATTCATTTGTCATTCAAATTTCTAAAATGTCCCACATGCATTTACCTACTATCATTTGCCCACCTCCCTCCATGGCCTATCAACTTCCATGCATGTAATAGTGAAAATACAACTAGGCTATTTGATGTGAAACTGTGAAAAAAAGAAAAGAAAAATTGTTATTATTATTATTTAATTAAATTCGGCCAAGAGAGGGTTTTTTCTGTCCCATGGTTGAATCCGCCCCTATAAATAGAGGGAATTTCCTCCGTATTTGCTTCTTGGATTTTTAGGAAAAAAAATGGCTTTCTACTTGATTTTAATAAGAAAAAAATTAATTTGAAACTTAAAAGTTTTTTTTTTTTACTTTTTCTATTCAACAAAGTATACTTCTTTTAGTTTTTACTTTAAATTTCCATTCATTTTCTCATGACATTCCACATCCTTATTCATCTTTGATTTCTAAAGGTTTCATCTTTTTTGGTAGCTTAAGGAACCTAATCATGTTAGGTGAAAGCTATGACCACTCAGTTGGTTTTTACAAAACCATTCTTGTTTGACTTTCATGGAAATGTGTTTTTTAAAGCTTTTAATGCTTCAATCCATTTTCACGGAAGTAGGTGATAAATTTTGATTGTTGGAGTTCTTTTGAGTATGTTTTTATGTGTTTTCATGTTTTCATCTTTGCATGATATCATGAAATTCATGCTTGCATGTCCACTTGGTACCATCATTTCGTGCATGTTATTTGTAAATTGAGCTTTGTATATCATGGTATGATTTCACCACACCATGCATGCTTGAATCAACAAACTAAATATTTTTTGGAATCCTCCATGCCATGGCTGAATGCTAGGGGTTTTTTAAGCAATATTTCCCATTTTTAAAGGCTATTTTAGGGTTACTTTATATATTTTGGAATTTTTAATACCCAGGATTAATTTTTCCAAAATGTTTAAGCCTTAGAAAGGTATTTCCAAGCCTTGCCAAAGCTTAAGGGATTGTTGTGCAAAGTATTAATTTTAGGGCCATTTTATAATTTTAGAAAGTTTAGAGACTATATGTAATTTTTGTAATTATTTTCAAGGAGATAAGGACTTCGCCATATGCTTCTAGGCCAATTTTAGAATGCTTTTGCATGCTTTGGATGCATTTTGGTGCTTGTTTTGCATTTTTGCCTAAAAAATTTAGGGACTTCCCTAAATTGCAAACTTGAAAAAAGTTCATTTTCCAAGGCCAAGAGTGCTTGGGTGAATGGCCTTAGAGTCATTGGGCAAATTCTTCCTGGGTTGTTGACATGATTTGGTATTTATTATGCATTTTTAGCCTTTTAAGGACTAAATTGCAAACTTAGAAAGTTTAAGGACCATTTAGTAAAACTTGCAATTTTAGGGCTATTTAGGTTATTCTTAAACAAATTATCCACTTAGGATATTTTGGATATTTCATATGTATTTCTAGCATTTTCGGCTATTTTCATAAACATATAACAATCTAAACTAACAAATCATCAACAAGACATAAGGAAATACAAAATCTTGCACGTATTCATCATGGATGAATGAGATATAACATGGTTAATGCTCATTTAACATTAATTCACCACAAATCAAGATCAATATGCATGAAACCTAGCATGATCATGAGCTAAGTGCAAGATCTACAACAAATAAGCTTAGCCGAACCTCGATCTAACATTTTGATCATCATATTTATGATTCATTAAAGTCTAGCTCATGTCACATGCATCTTTGCTGAAATCCAACGTAAACACAAGAAATCTCATCAACTGAGCTTAATCAAACATGATCTCTAACGTTCTTAGCTTAACTGAATCATCACCATGGCATTCACATAAAGTTTGAACTTAGATCCAATACATTCAAGATCTAATCATGCATGACCATACAAATATGCAAGGAAAACTTAGATCTAACATGGCTAAATCATGAAATAATGAAAACCCAGCTTGGTGAGATTGGTCACGTACCGGACTTCAAGTGGCTAGCAATCTATTTTGGCTAGGTAACTTTGGCCACCTATAAAAGTTTGTATTTTGAGGGTTTAAACCCTCAAAAACAAATTCTGAGGTCCTCGTTTATACTAGAGATCATGTGAAAGGGTTTAAAAGTCAGTTACAATCACAAGTAAGGATCGATCTTTTCATAATGCTTGAAAATCGGTACCTTTAATTATGTGTTAATTTAAATCTTGATTTTTATTCAGTTTCAATATCTGATATTTAATTATATTTCCTATACTTCAAAATTCTTAAGCTAGATTTATTATTCTATTGACAAATTTATCTTTTTATATTTTTACAATTAAAATGTCATTCGTATCTAGTCAAATGAAAACCAGAGAAACACAAAGTTTTGGTTCATGAAATTTGTCTCGTTTCAAAAAGGGTATAATGTTTTAAAAATAATTCGTGAAAACCCTTATATACTGTGAGGCATCAATTGTATCACTTTAACTCAAAGACATTGCCTCGATTTTCAATAATTTTGGTTTTATAAAAATAAAGTAATAAGATTTGATCTAAGACTTGGACTAAGTCAAAGAGATCATCCTTCAGTATACCTTTGACATGAAAGTACCTTGGTGACCTTAAAAGACTTGAGAATAACATGGAATGACCAATCTAACCTTAAAATGCACCTTCAACATAAAAGTATCTTGATGACCCTAAAGGACTCAGGCTTAAGGAAACTCACTAAAATGTCCCTTAAAGTATACCTTAGACATGAAAGTATCCTGATAACCCTAAAAGACTCCATAATAACATGAAACTACCTTAATACCATAAGTGGGTGTCTTATAGGACAAATGTGACCTATATAACAAAAATTATTAATAAGCCCTCTAAAGTTTTCAAAATTATAATTTCACCCTTAAGTGGTTATAAAATTCTAGAAGTGCATCTAAAATGTTTTAAATACCGTAAATGGTAATTTATTGTTGAAATGACTTATTTAGCCCTAAAATGCAAGGTGTTTACTAAATGGACTCTAAACCTTTCTAATTTTTTAATTTAGTCCCTAAATGAATTAAAATACATGAAATGGACTTTAAACAAAATTAAAATGCATGGAAGATATTTCTAATGTGCCATATAGTGATTAGCAAAGCATATGAGGCATTGAATTTTTTTTTTTTTGCAATATGGTCTCTAAGGTTTCCAAAATTACCAAACAACCCTAAAAATGCCTAAACATTGAAAAAATTCAATTTCCTAGTCACTATTTATTTGGCTTAGGCATATAAATGCCCTTAGACAAGTTCGAAAATTTTGGAAAAATTATAGAATAGTCCTTAGAAGCTTTACCAAAGAAATGCTCTAAATGCCTCCAAAATGTGCATTTAAACCCTTATAGGTTCCAGTCCAGCTAAGGAACACCCTAAATGGGTTTGAAAAATGGAAAAATTATGAAATAGCATTTATAAATGCTGTCACAAACCAAAACAACCCCTAAATGGCCTAAAAATTAAAGAAAAAAATTGCATTTTAGCACCCAAAACTTTAGTTGTTCATAAAATAACCTTAAAAATCTTCATTTTTCATGAAACTAGACCTAAATACATGTTAACATTGTCCTAGGCTACTACCAATCTCAACACACAACAAAGATTCTCAAAATCCTAACATTCAGAAATAAATAAAATCATGAATCAAGTGTACTAAATGATTCAACAAAAACATGTTACGCACATGAAATCCATCAATACTAAAATTTATTTTAGCACTTATGAACATGATTTAGAGCATATCATTTTTGAAAACATGATTTTAATGAAATTTAAGCAAAAACAAAAAGGAATGTTCATGGTTCTAAGCTTAGCTTTTAAAGCATGAAATATGCCATAGCTTAAGCTTAATCTCCTTAATAAATAAGAATCATGGGGTTACCATCAAGAGTTCAGAAGATCAAAATTAAGTGCAGAAAAATAGAAAATAAAATGAACAAAATGAATTTCCAAGAAAAACTACCTTGAATAGCTTTGAAATAAATCAAATTTTTTTTTTTGGTCTTTTGGTTTGTTGCTAAAAGAACTAAAAAAACTTAAATGTAGGCAAGGATGATTTGGCCAAGGAAAAGAAAATCCTCCTTGGCAAAAATTCCATTCTTTTTTATGTTTTCTTTTTTGGTTACTTATTTGGTAAGATTTGATTAATGTCTGTCATACTCTCCATATTTTTGTTATAGATCTCGTACATATTCTCTACCTAAAGATGATGACCATAATATCTTATGTCATCCAAATTTTAGGACTTAGTTAGGATGAGACCAAACTTGTTCAATAGGAATTGAATTCTAACCAAGTCAGTTCATGGGCAACCAAGTTAGGAATAATATGAATTAAACCAATTTGGTTTGAAAAAAGAATCTAATTAGAATTAATTTAGCTCCATGTGAAACGAAAATTTGTTGTAATTGAAAATTCATAGGACATTTAAATTGCATGGACTAAATTGAAATAAATAAAAATTCAATTAAGATTCATATACTCAAGGGGTTAATTAAAATTTTACGTATGACAAAATTCACCTAAGAATAATATAATGTAAAATTCCCATTAAAATACCACAAGGAAAAATTGAATTCAAGAAACTAATGCGTCGCAAGCTTTAATTAAAAATCAAATGGAAAAAATTTAGCTAGGAGGACCAAAGGTAAAAAATTTTTGGATTAAAATCCATGCAATCAATTAATGAATCAAAATTCCACATGTGATAAACCCAATTAAGAATTTACTCATGTAGGAATTTCAATTAAAAGTTCGTAAGGAAAATTTGAATCAATAAAATGAATATGTGAAAATCCAATTAGAAAAATTTTGGGTGGAAAGTCAAGAAAAAGAATTCAATTAGAATATTTAATTAATTAAATGCAAAGAAAAAAATTTCCCAAAATTTGATAAAAATTAAAATTTAATTTTCATGTAAAGAAAAGTAAGTGGAGAATTTAATGTACTAACATCCTACGTAATATTTTCTTAAATGAATTCACATAAAAAATAAAATAAATATTTAAGAAAACATCCTATGCATTGAATTCTGAGAAAATAATCAATCTATATTAGAAAAATATGTAGTTAGTATGGGGAAAATCTCATGTGTGAAAAAAAAGATCATTAAAAATTTTAAACTCATAAAATGTTTACGAGAAATGCCCTTACAGAAGAAAATTCCATAAATAGAAAAATTTAAAATGAATTTAAATGTCAAAAAGCTAAGTCAAAATCATTTAATTGAAAGTATATAAAAAAGTCAAAAATCCTGGACTTAGGAAGATTTTACAAAAAAAAAAAAAAACCTTATAGAACCGAGAATTTTGTATTTTCAAGCAAAAAATTTAAAATAGATTCAATTCTAAAAAAGTAACTAAATCTGAAATATTTATTAGAAAACATTTAATGATGCTAGAAGAATAAAAAATCCTAAAATCGAGAGAGATTTTACGAAAAAATTTTACGAAGAGAAAATTCATGATACCATAAAAAATTAAACATTGTTTAAATAATTTGATAATTTAACACCTCGTGTACCAATGTCGATATGAACTTTCGCGCAAGTTTTTTTTTTTTAGAGTGACTATTAGTACAAATACTTGTAGATTTAGTGAAAAAAATTTTGAAATTTTTTCTAAAAATGAACCTTTGACACGTGGCATCATCTTTAAAAATAATCTCCAAAATTCCATAAAAAGGTATCTAAAAGTTATTTTTTCTCTCTAACGTTTATTTTTATTATCTTGGGTTTGTTCTCTACAAACCTTGAAATTACGAATTTTTGACCATGTGCAAGAGCGGTCATCTTAATATGACCAAATAGGTCTTGAAAAGGCTTGGTCCACATAAATGAGGTTGACCCCTACTTGAGTAGGCACCCGATTTTTGATCTCGCTTATTCTGAATCATTATATAAAAGGCCCAAACGAAATTAGGTTTCTACAACATGCGACTAAATTAATAGTAAACTTGTAAATTTTTTAGTTTCACCCAATTAACCTTGATGTGATCTTACATAAATGCAATTGAATATTCCTTCTTATCATAAAAAATAAATCCTAATGACTTTCTCCTGAAAAAAATGAAACTTCCATTACTGAACCTTTTGGATTAAGCTCTCAAAAATTCAATTTCTAAGGTCCTCTCATTACCTGATCTTGATTGCACTTTCTTGACCTGCTTTTCATGCTTATTTTCATATTGATGCAATCAACTTCGAAATCTGAGTTTAGAACTCCACCAATTCAAAAGTCAAACTTTTCAATATATAGTTAATTTTTTGCTATTAACTTTGCCTATAGTTGACTTTTGACTTTTTGTTGACTTTTCATTTTACTCTTAAACCAAGCGTCTTTTCACTTAAAATACCTTCAATAATCATTCTATTTCTCTCAAGAGGCACAAACTAGCTAACTTTCATCTATTCAGATTTTTGAGACTCAGGTCTCGATTTTTTAAATCTAGCATCATTTTCTTAAATTAGTCTATTAAGTTTAAGTGCCTTTTCTTACCAAATTAACCTTCTAGAATCATGCCAAAACCTAGGTTGGACCTTTTGATTATTAATGCTTTATCCTAAAAGATCCAAACTAAGAAAATGTCAACAGTTTATGAAACTCGAAAAAAGTAAATTAAAGGTTAGACAAAATTAATTGTTGACAATAATCTTTATTGTCCTTATTTCTCTTAGTCAAGTTGAGATGTGAAACAGAAAGACACCCAACTTGCCATGCAAAGAGTGAAATCATCTTGAGAAAGAGGCTTACTGAAGATGTTTACAAATTGATTTGATAAGTGAACAAAATAAGTGACAAGAGATTTTTTAGCAATATTCTCATGGTCAAAATGGTAGTTAATTTCAATGTGTTTTATTTGAGCATGAAATATTAGATTATGAGATTTATACAACACACTTATATTCACACAATGTAAGATGAAAGGTCAGTGAAGATGCAAATTGAGATCTTGCAATAGTGAAGCCAACCATGTAAGTTCAATTACTATTATTGTAAGGGATTAATATTCAGCTTCAACATTGGATTGTGTGAGACTATTTTGCCTTTTATCACCCCAAGAAATCACATTTGAACCAAAAAAGATAGCACAACCTAAAATAGATCAACAAGTTAAGGCATAACTAACCCAATCAACATTAGAAAAACCATATAAATCTAAATTAATGTCCTTCAAAAGATTTAAGCCATCGTCTAGTATCCCCTAAACATATCTGAAAATTCTTTTTACCAAATGAAAATGATCTACAATGGGAGAGCATATTAACAAATAGTATTGTTGCAAAAGACAACTCTGGTCTAGTAATTGTTAAATATTTTAGAGCTCCAACAAGCTTCAAGAAAGAAAAGGATCAAAAAATAGTTCAATATGGAAATAACGAATGACTTTGCAAATATTGGTTTGGTAATGGCTTTACAAGTAGCCATACTGACATGATCTAGAAGATCTTAAGCATATTTCTTTTGAGAGAGAAATAAACTAAAACTTATGTAAGTCACATGAATACCAATGAAGTAAGAAAGACTGCCTAGATGTTTGGTAGCAAATTCAGATTATAGTTAAGAAATAAACTTATCAACAAAGGTTGAGTTTCTATAAAAATAAAATCATTCATATATACAAGAAGCAAAGCTGTTTCTTTTGAGAGAGAAATAAACTAAAACTTATGTGAGTCACATGAATACCAATGAAGTAAGAAAGACTGCCTAGATGTTTGGTAGCAAATTTAGATTATAGTTAAGAAATAAACTCATCAACAAAGGTTGAGTTTCTATAAAAATAAAATCATTCATATATACAAGAAGCAAAGCTGTTTCTTTCTCATTACGAACAATGAAAAAAGATGTGTCATTATAATAGTATACAAACCCAAATTGAAGTAAAAAATGGCTAAATCTTTAACTAGACACTAAGTGCTTGCTTAAGGCTATTAAAAGGTTAAGAAAGATAACAAACTTATATGGATGAGTAGAATAAAAAAACTAGGAGGTTGCTCCATGTAGATTGGTTCTTTCAAGTAGCCAAGTAAAAATGAATTTTGCACATCTAATTATCTAATTATCCTTTTCGTGCTAGAGCTATAGTAAGGACAATAGAGCTTTATTGAGGTTTTATGATAGGACTAAAAGTTTTTTATAATCAATGCTAGGTTGTTGAGTAAAAACTTTGGCAACTAACCTTGCCTTGAGTCATTCTTAGCTACCATTTGCTTTGAGTTTGCTTTGTAAACCCATTTAGAGCCAATCACATTCATGGATTGTAAATGAAGGACAAGTTTCCATGTATGATTCTTAGAAAATACATCTAATTCTTCTATCAAAGCTTGACACCAACATGGATAGGTAAGTGCAACTTTGACTATCCTAAGCTCACGAGGGACAAAATTAGAAGGTTGAAGAGTGTAGCATAAAAAGACCAAATTTTGACTTTTCTCTTGTTACCATTGGATAGGTATTCAAGTCTAAGTGATGACCTGGATCAAGTGAGATAGCCTCCCTTATTGAATGTTGAATATGCACTTCATTGCTAGCATATACTTGTTCTTGATTTTATTCTTCAAAATGAGTACTAGCATTCTCTATTTGAGAAAAAAACTTATTCTTAACTCTGTTCCTTAACATGAGCACTTTGTGTTTAGGCTTTTGAATTTTCTTGAGAGAAATATTGCTATAGCGTTACTAGTTGTGCATTATTGGATGTTATATACATGTGCTAAATCTCCAAGTCATTTAAAGGCTAGAGTTAACAGGCTTCCCTATGTTGCATGTTCAATAAAAGATTCAGATGCAAAAGGAAAATTGCTTTCATAAAAAATAACATGCCTCAATATATATGCCCAATTGGTGGATGAAGACATTTATAGATTTTGGCTATATCCAATAAAAAACAAGAGTTTCTACTGAAAGCTTATCTTCTCTGTAATATTTTAGATAGGGATAACAATGGCACTTGGAGGTTCTTAAGAAAAAGTACTATGGATCTTTTCTAAACAAACTTCTGTAAGGTGAACTCATATTTAAAACTGGTATAGGTGATATGTTAATGATAAAAGCAGACAATATGTATTACTTCTAGCCATAACCATTTTGGTGTTCTCAATGAAACATAAATGTTAAAGCATATTCAATGATAGGCCTATGTTTTTTTTTCAAATTATACTTCTCTGCTCTGCTGTTTTTAAACAAGAAACTTGTTGTTCAATGCCACTTTGCGTTAATAATTCAAGAAACTTAGTTTTATAAAATTCACCTTTACCATCACTTTGAAAAATTTTTATTTTCTTCTCAAAATCGAGTTTCAATCATTTACTTAAATTGCTAGAAGCATTAAAGAAAATCTAACATCCCTTTTAACCTAACATTCATTTTAATAGATATATTCACACATATTTTAAAAAGCTGTTGGTGCATGCCCTTAAACCATCGGATTGGAACATGGGATACACAGTCAATATACTATATATCATGTTACTATTTTATAGTGACAAAGGTTTTCTTCATGTTAGTGGTGTGGCTGACTATCATGCAAACATTAATTGGATAAAGCCCAAGAAACACACTGACCTTGCAAAGGAATTGTAAAGGGTTACTATTATGAGATCTTTAGGGATCAAAGGTGTGTTTCTAAAACTGTTCCAAGTAATCATATTGTCAAGACAAAGCATTGATAATGCATAAAAACTAGCATATGTTAAGCGTCTATGCAAATGTTGCATGCAACTGATCTCATGGGTTAAAATATATGGGATACTTGGGGATATCATATGGGTGCTCATTTTTTGGAAATAAGTTCACTAAACATGGCCTGTATGAGAACTCCATTTGGTATTAGTCTCAAATGTCTATGGAATATGTTCTCATGTTCCAATCGTTAAGTAGTCATCAGACTTGTGATGCTAGGTCATCTCATTGAAGAGTGTCAAACTTAGATTTACTATGAACAGGTCCACAATAGATGGATGCTAAATAAGGGTATATTAGTTATAGCATGATCCATATGGTTGATAGAAGAGTGATCTATAGAAGATTCACCACGCTGAGTGATGTTGGAAACATATCTCGAATGATCTTAACTATGGTTAATTAGATTAAAGTCTCTAGCCAAAGCATAGTGAATTATGAGGAATTGTTCCTCATACATTCATGATTGTTAACCTTGAGTCATAAGATCAAACATGGATTAAAACATTGTAGACACTATACCATGCTTATGCTTATTTTAAGATATATGGTGAAAAGACTATATTAAACTGATATGTTGGTTACTGAAAGGTTTCGATGAGCTCACATTGACTCCTCAATATTTGTGTGGTCATGATGGGTTGCTAGATCTTACTCTCGATCTATGAACATTATTAATTACATTAATTATGTTCATTGTCCACATGTTGGAAACCTAATGGGTCATGCACAATAGGTTGATATTGTCATATTAAAATCGAGATTTAATTAAGTTTGACTTAGTTAAATAAAAGATGATTAAATAGAATACTTAAATTGAAAAGTTCATTGAGAATTAATTTAAAACAAAAATTTAGATTTTGTGATATCTAAGATTTTGTTGTCTTTTTAAGACATAGTAGATAAGATTGTCTTATCTAAATAATTTATACATTCCATGTCTAGATGGATGATGCTTAATTTGAGATATATTATGTCTAAATGGATAATGTCTAAATTAAGACATCACATGGCAGAATTATCCTAGTTGAAATTCCTTCATAATCTTATTAAAATATTCATTATTTTGATAATTAATATTAATAAGATTATTATTAAATTAAAATTGTTTTAATTTAATTTATGAGTTTTATTTGGATAAAATTCAAAAAATGGTTATTTAATCTAGCTAAAATGGTTTCTAATTATTTATCTTGTATTTAAGTATATGATTATTATATGATAAATAAAGAGTTTAGTTTAGATTAAATTCCAAAGAAATCTAATGAGGTTACTTACCTATAATGCACCTAGATGGAATTTCGGTCACATACATGGTGTATTGGCGAAAACCCACAGTGCCCATAAGAAGAGCTAGATTTTGATCAAGTTTAAATTACTTGAGGTAAAAGAATTTCACCTATGCAAATAATTGAAATTAATAAAAACTCTCTCTTTTGATGAGATTCATTTCAGCTAAGCTAGGATAGAAAAAAATGGGATGGCTAGCTTTTGCTAATGGTAACTAAAACATTTTTTCAGTGATAATAAAATTTAAGAAAATTATTTTCTCTAGTTTTCCAAGTGTTGCTACCCTAAAAGAAGAAAACCTTCTACTGCCCCGTTCACTCTTCCTCCTATCCTATGCATTCCTCTTTTTTTTTAGAAAACATCTGAAAAGAGTCCTTGTGTTGGGCGAAGGAAGAAGTAAGTCACAATTATCTTTTGGTTAAGACTCGTTAAGTCTTCTAACTAGCACCAAAGAACCATTGATCCTTGAGAAGGCTCCCATTATCATCTATGTGGATTACCGTTAGAGGCAAGACAAGGTTCGTGACCTCCTTAATTCGATCAGACACTAAGTCACCCATCTTTAGGGATTTTTGGGATTGGATATTACTCCAGGCTATGATATATGAGAGTTAGGTAATCCTTTTTTCAGATGTATGATTTAATTTTTATTAAATCTGATTTTTTAATATGCTAATAATTGACATCCTTCCTAAAGATCCTAGAGAAGTCTGACTATTTTCATGTTTAATCTTTCCACTATGTATTTATTACTATTTTATTAATTTTAAATGTTATTACTACATGAGGTTGGACTTTACCAGGAATAGGATTCCTTTGCAAAATCATCAACAAAATTAACAAAGTATTTGAAACCTTGATAACATAAATGTCCAGCTAGTGCCAAAATATCACAATGTAATTTTTGCAAAAGAGAACTACTATGTTTATTGCTAAGAATAAAAGGAATAAAAGGTAATTTGTAGATCTTGCCTATCTAACAGCTTAAACGAATAGCATTTCTCTGGCACCTTCATCAGAAATAAAATGTTTATAAAGTCCCATTATCCTTGATAATAAATTCATAAAATGAGAAAATAATAATTATGGATGGAGAATCACTAAGTAATTGACCAATAAAAAGTAAAATTGTTATGATATGAGGCACACAGCACCTGTTTAAGCAATAAAATTCCTCAAGATGTATAAATAGTTGTATCACCTACATCAACTCATCAGATTTTGCCTATCTGACAACTTGAACAAATAGCATTTTCTTTGGCATCTTCAACAAAAATAAAATGTTTATTATAAAGTCTCATTGTCCTTGATAATAAATTTTAAAAATAAGAAAATAATAATTATGGATAAAGAACCACCAAGTAATTGACTAGTAGAAAGTAAATTAGTTATTATATAAGGGACAACAAGTATTCATTTAAGCAGTTAAGTTCTTGAACATGTTTAAATAGTTACATCACCCACATAAGTAATCTCAAGTTTCATAACTATAACCAACTATAATTTTATCTCTCCTTTTATATGGTCTAAGATTTGTAAGATTACCTACATCATTAGTAAGATGTGAAGTACTACTAGTATTTAGAATCCATTCTACATCTTGAAAGTCATTAAGAAACAAAGCAGTAAGTGCCTTAGGAATATTTTTTTCCTTGATTGAATCTTTCATTGCATCAAATGGCTTTATGTCCTAGTTTGTTATAGATTTTGGCATATGGGTGAAGGCCATCGAATTTTGCTTATCTTTTAAGACGTGGTTTAACTTTTAGATTTAAAATTTTTAGTTTTATTTTTGTTAGAAAATCCTATGACTCTGAAGTTGCTGTGTTTTTTAAGAAAACAAATTGTTAAAGCCAAAACTTCCTCTTTATGACTTGCAAAAACTGCTTAATTTTCATTAATGAACTTGATTTTTATGATGTTTCCCATAATTAGCTAGCAAAACTATAAATTCATCAAATGAAATAAAGAGGAATGAACCTACATAGATGTTATGAAGCTCACATATTTATCAATAAGGCTATTTAGACCATTACACTTTATCACTATCAGCACTTGACCGATTGATTGCTGTAAGTTCATTGCTAATCATTTTCACTTCTTATAAATATATAGGAAATGTTGGATGATTATCCCTAAAAACCTCTTATAGTCCCTTTAAAAGATCACAAGCTCATTATTTTAATGAGTCAGAAAAACATTCCTCTAAGTTTTCCAAACCTCTCTGGCAGAAGAGAGTGCAACAGTTAATACTTATACTTATAGTGAGACTATGGCAATGATAAGACTTTTAACAAGTTTGTCTTCTTGTAACCAAGTTGAAGAAAGTGGATTGGTTCTTTTACACATATGGTGTGGTAATGGTGGCTTTAGTTGCCTTCAAATCATAAAGAATATAATTACAATTTAGATATTGGTTAGAATCAATCAAAGTCAAAAGTAGAGGCACAAGCAAAGGCTTAAAGTACACTTAAGTTTAGGAAGTTAACTATATTGATTTATGTACATAACTTATTTCTTGTATACATATTTACATATAAACTAGTGAATATACAATACACAGACAAGGTGAAAAATCAATTCCGTCATAATATCTTGAACCTTTTCATGGTATCATATGTCTAAGATAATCTTTCTTTGTTGGTTTTAACAATTGCCTCTTCAACTTCACGCACACCTCGCACTTTTACAACCATAGCCCAAATCTCTACCATGGTTAGTGAAAAATTAACCATGAAAAACTATATCACGTGGCAAGATCAAGTTTCGCTAATAATTAAAGGCATTTCAATGGCAAATCATATCCTTTATGATTTGAAGGTGCCTAAAGCCACAACCAACATATCGAATGGGAAAAAGAACTAAATCCTCTTCTTCTAACTTGGTTACAAGAAGATAGACTTGTCAAAAGTCTTATCAACTTCTAACCTTAAAACCATCACTTAGGACTATTAGATGGTCACCAAATTTTGACCAGTCATCTTTCTAACCTTTATCTAGGTTTTCATCATTTTATTTTGGAAAAAACAACCCAAAACCAAAAAATCTTTGAAATCCAAGAAAACTCCTAACCCAAAAAATTTCCTTTTTAATGCTTATTATAATTTTGTTTTTATGATGATTGTTGTTGTGTTTTTTAGTGTTATCATGGGGATTAACAGATCCAATCCTTGCATTGATTTTTTTTTTTTTTTTTGCAAAGGCTTCATCTTTTGTTTCCTTTTTTTTTATGGAGTTTTACCTCAATTTTTTTAATTTTTAGGATTTCATCCTTGCATTATACGTTTTCTCAAAATCAAAAACCCAATTTGCTTTTATATTTTTTATTTATTAACAAAAAAAATAAAGAAAATGAAAATAAAAAATAATAAACAAACAAATAAAAATGAAATAAATTGGCTTGGTTTGAAATTAGGTTCCAAGATCTAAGGGCACAATTGATAATATTCAAAAGTCTAATTTAAAAGCCAAAATGAGTAATCTGGGCTCAACATTCACCCGAAAGCAATATTAGAGTCCAAAAATAATTCCAAATTAAATATTTAATTTAAAGCCCTAAACTATAACTAAAGTGCTTTTAATAAAATTTCAACATCAATTTAAATACTAATTTTAATTTCTAAATTGAATCAAATTGTATTTGATCTAATTCAAAGAAAATTAATTTGAGAATTAAATTTGAATTATTCAAATAACAATGTAAGGATCCAAATAAAATTAGGTATCAAGAGTTACCCATTTTTGCACATTTTCTATGAAATTAGGAGTTGAAGACAAAGGATTCACATTTTAAAAATAAATTTAAAATTAAAGGAACCATACCAAAATAAAAAAAAAGATTCACATCAAAATAAAAAAATAATGTAATATGTTTGAAATAAAGGGTTTCACACTAAAATAAGGGATTTTGAACAAAACATGGAATTCCCACCAAATACGAGATTTTTATCAAAATAATGGATTTTACTCAATTACAAGATTTTCACTAAAATAAGAGGTTGCCATCAAAATACAATATTTTTGCCTAAATAAGATATTTTCATAAAAATGGGATTCTCACTAAAATTTAGGATTTTTGCATAAATAGTCTCTGACTAAAGTATGGGATTCTCACTTAAATACGATATTTTCACCAAAATTGAGGGATTGTCACAAAAATAAGAAATTCATACTAAAATTAAACTACAAGATTCTTAACCTAAGCAAAGAGATTCTTGCCAAAATAAGGGACTCTCACAAAAATACAGAATTCTCACCAAAATAAAAGTATTATTTTTTTTGGAAAGAAATATTAGAAATAAGGGACTCTTATTTTAACTTTTGAAATTACGGATTTCTCACCTAACCTTTAGAAAGAAAGGATTTTCACTTAAACTTTAAACAATAAGGGATTTTCATCTAAATTTTCAGAAGATAAGGGGTTCTTACCTAAGCTTTTATATAATTGTTTCGTACCTAAACATAACAAGCTCTCACCCGCACCTTCTAAATCCATCTAAATTTTCAAAAGCATGGGGTTTTCACCTAAACTTTTGACTCTAAATTTTCTACAATAAGGGTTTTTCATTAGTTAAAAATAAATTATAGGGTTTTCACTTTTTAAAACAAAATTTTCTTATAAAAATCAAATTTTTTAAAAATATTTATCTAGGAAAATCTAGTTTTTAAAAGTTTCCTATCTCGACAAGGTTCAAATAAAATTCCTATATTGAAGAATAAGATCTAATAAAAATCTAAGTAAATTTTGAAAAATACACTATTTACTAATAATAATATTAAAAGGTATAATACTCAATAATAATAGGAAAAGCAAAAATAGGAAAGAACAATATTGCTTTGAAGGAATTATTAAAGACTAAAATACCCTTAATGAAAAAAACCTTAGCCTTTTTAAATACTCCCCGTTACTGAAATTCAGTTACTAGTTATTGTTTCTTCCTTTACTAATTGCTGTTGTTTCTTTCTTCCCAAATATATTATTTATAAAAAATTTAAAGCCTAAGAGAATCAAGGTATGTTCTTTTTTAATTTTCTTTTTTGTATTGTAATTTTAAATTTAAATTTCAATGTTGTGTTATGTGATTTTGTATTATCTTAGCTTTTGAAATCTTTCTTTCTGCCAAGCGTTACCCTACCAGTTAATGCTATTTTTTCCTTCTTCATTCCATTATTTGCAAAAAAACCTTAAGTCCAAGAAAGTTAAATAAGTTCTTTTCATTTTTCTTTTTAATATTGCAATATAAAGTTTAAATTTAGTGCTTTGTTGTGTGCTTTTCATTTCTAGGTGTTGTTTATTTTCGAGTTTTAGGTTATATTTAAATGCTTTTCTTTTAATTGTACTTGAGATTCAAATATAGAAAAATCAAAGAAAAAAAAGGTACTTTTTTATGGTGTGAAAATTTTATTAACTTCAATCATTTGTTCATAAATTGTTAGATTTTGGTTAGTTGATATTTGAGAATAAAAAAATGTATTGTTATTAGAACAATGCAAGTGACAATCAAGGTTGTTCTAGCATTTCACATTAAAGTTTAGTTGTTATAACAAATACCTATATGTACATTATCAAAATAATTAAGGATATAATTAATTTTCATGTACATGTATTTAGATTATATGTATACATGGTTATACTTCTATTTATCATTAAGTAGGCTTTTTAAAAACTATTTCTAAGTAAATTTCTTATTATAAAGTAGTTTTGAATGAGTTGAAGAGTAATTGATTAGGGTTTAAAGTTAAATTTATCGCAGTATAAATATGTACATATATTTTTGTTAAATGTACATATAGCTATCCATATGTACAACATTTATACTTCTATGTACCTAATATATACAGAGTTGCTTTGTTAAAGATTTCTTAATTAAGTTGTTATTGCATATTAGTTTTGAATGATTTAGGGACTAATTGGTTAGTTTTAGAGTTGAATTTGTTACAAAATAAAAATGTAGATATACATGTACTAAATGCACATATTTTAGTAATAAATGTACACACTATTATAGCGATAGGTACATATAGATTAGGCTCAGCTCCAAAATACAAAAAGAGAAGAAATTTACATAGTTGTAGAAATTTACCAAGATGTTGGTGGTTGCTAACTAGTATTAATGGGGTAAAAGTAGTTAAGATTCAATGTTGCATTATGGCATACAATCTATTAATAAATGCTGATCCTTTTGTTGCACCCATGGGGTAGATCTGGCACACGTTCCTTAAAATTCATCAGATACATAAAAATATATATAATTGTGTCGAATATACATATAATCATCCTATATCTACATATAGCATTTTTATATGGATATATAATTGAACTTATTTTCTTAAAGCATTTTTTTATTAATTTTGTTATATTATAGAGTTTTATAGTTGTTTAAAACTTAGTTGTAATTGATCCATGATTGGAAATGTTAGATTTTTCGGCAATATCTAGTAAAAAATTGATGTTTAAAATGTCAGATATTTGGAAATATTAGATTTTTTACCAAATCATTAATGTATAATAATGAGAATAACCTTGTCATAAAGATTAGATCATTTTCATATTTTAAATCTTTCTAACCTTATGACTCCAAAGTTACATGTCAAATAGTTATACGAATGACTAAATCAATCATTTTCATGAAGGTTATTCAGACACCAAATTTCATTAGATCCCTCTACTTAACATTTTAGGGGTGCCTATAATCAAGGACTAAGCAATCAGTCCAAGTAGGGTCGGTCCCCTCTGTGCAAAGGTAACCACCTTGCTTTCCAACGATTTTAAAGAAATGGTCGTAAGTATCGATACTACATGAGTAGAACAAAGTAAGATGTTCTAGGAAATCGATACTTTCCCATATAGTATCGATACCTTAGCTATGAAATATCGATACATTGGCTAATGGTAAATATCCATATATATATTCATATAATGAAGAGTCAAATTGGACCTAAGTTTGTAGAATAAATTACACTTTTCACAAAGAAAGTTTTGAATTAGTGGTTTTGATTAAACCCGTTGGTGGATGAATTCATCAGATTTTTGCAAAACAGAATTTTTTTTACAAGCTTCCTAACATAGAACCGTTTACTTAAGCTTTCCATATCAAATTTTCAATCATACTTCTACATGTAGATTTTTTTAATTTTTTATTTTAAATTACACTTTCACACATAGGATTTTCATTAAATTTCTAATTGGATTTTTGCATATAAACTTCTCAATATTGGATTTTTTACTAAAATTTCACCTTTAGGATTTTTGTTATCAACTCTATGAATTCAAAATTTTATTTCAAATCTTTCTTAGACATTAAACTTCAATATTCTTTATGCATAATCTTTTTATCTTGATACATGGAATTTTTAATTAATTTTTTTCTCATTTTCTAATTAAAATCCCTACATGGCAATTTTTTATTTAAATTCTTTCATATAATATTTGAATTAATTTTTACATATATAGATTAATTAAAAATTTTTGTACTCAAACTCTTAATGGGCTTTTACTTACAAATTTGGATATATGGGTTTTTAAATATGTTAGATCTTGTGGTGATTGAAATCAAGATTAAGTGAATTGATTTCTCAAAATTTTTTTCCAAATTAAAACTTTAATAATATAAATTAAGAAATATAAAAAAATAGCTTGGATTTGTGAGTTATCGAATAAATAAACAAGTAAATAAGTAGGAATAGAGAAGTAAACATTTAGATTTATAGAGGTTTAGCTTCTTGCTTACGTCCTCTCCTTTAGCTTCACTTGCTAAAGAGTTTCACAATTTACTAATTTGAATTGTTACTTTCAAGGACAATGTATAACTTTACAACATCTTATCTTTTACTTCGATTAAAATATAAACCTTTTCCCCTATCTTTTGAAGGCTTAGATAAAACATCCTCACTATTCTTATAAACTAAGTGAAAACCTCTCCTCTTTATACAAGGATTATTGGTGTAAAAAAATATGACCTCTAGAAGGTTGGTATTTAAAAAATTTTGGCTTTAAGAAAAATGATTATACAAAGATATAATACAAAGAATACAATAAGATAGGAAGAATTAATCACAAAATGAAATACTTGAAAGTGTGAAAGAGATGAAAATTTGGCTATAATCTCCTTCTCTTAATGTATCTTGCCATTTAGAGTGTTAGTGAAGCTTATTTATAGCTTGTAAGTGATTAATTCAAAATATTTTTAAATTGATTAAAGGTAAGATACTAAGCTAAAAATATTTGAACATAAGAAAATTAAGCTTAAGTTTTTGTTATATTAAAACCGAGATTAATTCAAAGCTAATATAGCAAATGAAATCCATAAAGTCTCATAAATTAATTCTTCATAATTTTTATTATTTTTTTCAAATATGATTTTCTTTATATAATATTTTTACTAAAAACTTTTGACCAAAATTTTCATTGTATTTCTTTTGGTTTTTTTTTTATTGTTTAAAATTTTCTTTTCCTTTACACATGGCCATTATGCATAGAGGAAACAACTTATATCAACTTTGCGACGAAATTATCTTATGAAAATGCAATGTTGACCTATGAATACATATGTGTGTAATAGTAACCTTGACTATGAGGATTTAATTAAAAGGAAAAAAGGAATTTGAAAGGAAAAGAAAGGCAAGGATTTGATGAAAGGGATTTTTCCCTTTTGGCTAAATTGCCTTTTTTATAAATAAGGAAAGCCTTTCCATTTTAGCCATTTTTGGCTATTTTGAAGGAAAATTAAGAAAAAGAGAAAGGTTTCTGAATATTTTTAAGGAATTGTCAACCAAAAATCTTACTTTTTCATGCTTTCTAATTCATTTTATTCTTCATCTCAATTCTTTCCACTCTTTCTAGGAGCTTAATGATTCTAAGCATTATTTAAGAGATTGTTCGTGCCTAAATTTTTAGAACCAATTTTAAAGGCCAAATATTTGAGCTATGATTAAACATCTTCGAGTATTTCTCATTACTTTTTTAGAGTTATGAAAAGTCAAACTTTGAACAAAAATTTTATTTTAGTACTTTTTAAATCAAGTTTACTAAATTCCTAGTTATTTTTAATACGTGTAATTTCCTTTCTGTTAATTTTCATTATTTTATCTTATTTTGCTCATTTTGCATATTGTTTATGTTGCAAGAATACATTTCATGTCATATGTACATTATTAAATTAAGTTATTGGTCCATGAAAAACTCTTGCATTAAAAAACTTCCTAGAAGGGATTAACATATTAAGTACACAAGTCATGCATGTTTTTCATAACTTATTTTTAAGGGAAAATTGTTTTTGGCATTATTGGTGTTTAGCCAAACATTAAGGAGTGTTTAACACTTTTTCCAAAATTATTTCATGCAATTTAAGGCTATTACATGCCTTGGCTAAATGATAGGGGCTAATTGTAATTTTTCCATGCATTTTAGGGCCATTTTGCAATTTGGCCAAACTTGGGGACTGAAGAGCAATTTTTTTCCAAATTATTTCATGCATTTTAAGGGTATTTCATGCATTTTAAGGGTATTCCATGCCTTAGCCGAATGTTAAGGGGTAATTGTAATTTTTCCATGATTTTAGAGCAGTTTTGCAATTTAACCAAACCTAAGAAACTAAAAAGCAATTTTTCAATTTCTTGACATGCATTTTAGGATCATTTTTGAATGGCCAAGCCTAAAGGGACCATTTAGCAATTTTTTGAAATCGAAAATGCATTTTTAAGACCATTTAGTTTATTTGACATAACTTTGTGTCAGTGTAGCAATTTTCATCATTTTAGTACCATGCATGCACCTAAAAGGTTATTTTTGTAATATTTATGTTAAAATTGAGTCCTTAGAAGCATGTTGGCATTTTTATACTGATGTATGGACTTTAGGGTCATTTTAATAATTTTCTTATTAAAACTAACTCTTTAGGGTCATGTTGGCACTTACGTAATTTTACACCAAAAATCGAGTCTTTTAGGATTAGTTTTGGACTTCCATATGAAAACTGAGTTTTAGCTCTTGTTTATTATTTTCAGGATTAAAATCAAGTTTTTAATTTTCTAATTAAATAAAAATGTGTTTTTAATACAAATGAGGCAAATTAGTCCATAGATTTCTTCTAATATATGGTAGGGTTCTCATCGATTATTTTAAAATGTTAAATTGAAACTTTCTTGGCATATTAGGAAATGAAACTTTCATGTTCTCCGAGCTTTCAAAAATAGTGTGGAAAATTTTTGTCTTTGAAAACGAATAAAAAAACTTTGATTCACTCATAAATGGAATAATGATATTAGTAATAAGCAATTCTAGAATACGACAATCATGCTTAAATACCAAAAATGAAAACTGGATCTAATACAGATTTAGGATAACACATAATTGAGATGTACCCACATACAACTATCATGAAGGTGCTTATTCTTCCCCATGCATAATTGACTCTCGAACCCTTTTATGTGAATCTTTAGTTTGAAAGCAGACTTCGAGGTTTGTTTTTGAAGGTTTTGTAGCCTACAATAGGTGAACTCTGGTAGGTGACTAATCAAATCTAGCCTGGTGACTCCAAAGTTGTTGATCATTTAATAATGGCCATTTAAGGGAACTTGGGTGAATGATTCACTCTAATAATTAAGTCATATCCGAACATAGAAAAGAGAAATTGTTCATCCAAGTCTAGCACATTGGATTTGTGCTCAGCAACTTAAGATAGGTTAGATCAATTATGCTTGTGGAGTTTGAAATTAATAGCAGGGAAACTAAAGATCAGTTTTTTTCAATAATGGATCAATCCCTTTTAATTCATAATTTATCTACTGAACAAATTTTTATAACATCAATCCATTTCTTTATTTGTGAAGGTTTATGAAATTGTTTTCTATTGTAAAATGTAAAATCAAGCTAAAATGGACATTTGAAGGATAAAAGTTTAACATTTTCTTTCATAAAAGTATGTTGGGCACTTATTTTCATTCATAATAGAATTCTTATTTGCACATATTGCTACCAAATAAGTGTATAAGAAAGCTAAGGTATTTTTTTTTTATTTTTCTTTGTGAAGAGTACAGACGCCTAATTTCATTCCATTTTTTTTACAATCCAAAATATTCAAGATCAAGGACCAGGCAGTAACCCTGATAGAGGCTGCCCCCTACATGGACCAAGCATTTTTAGGTCCCATATGGTAATATTTGGATGACCACTTGGGTACATGGTTGAAGAATTCACATTCCAAGACTTGTCGAGCAAGCCTGATTAAATAAGAAGGAAGTTCGAATAGAAAAGTTAATTTTCATATTCTTTTCCAGGAAATTAGGGATTCATTTTTATATATGTCATGCTTGATTTAATATCCCTTTTTAAAAAGATTTTGGAAGCATCGTATATTTTACTAGTACTCATGCAATATTTATGCCAATTTCCATTCAAAAAATAAAAAATTGCAAAAAAAAAAACTACATCAGCATTTATACCACGGGGTGTCAAATTATCAAATTAATTTTAATTTTTGGCAATATTGCAAGTTTCTTTTTTACAAGGATTTTTTTCATAAACTTTTGAGTTTTGGATTTTTTTTTTAAAAAATTTTTTTTATCATTAAATGCTTTTGATAATGTATTAAACCCAATTAGTTTTGTTTTTCTAAACTTGAATCTATTTTGTACATTTTCATTTAAAAAAAATAGTATAAAGTTTTTGGTTGTGTAAGGTTTTTTGTAAACTCTTTTTGAGTTTAGGATTTTCAACTTTTTATACTTTTGTTTAAATATTTCAAGGCTTATTACTTTTAGGTTTAAAATTCATTTTTGATTTTTCTGTTTCTTTCACATATAAAATTTTCGATAGTAAGGATTGTTCTTGCAAACCTTTTGTAAGTTTGAGATTTTTAATTCTCTTTTTTTTTTTTTCATTCAATTTATTTACATTATTTCTTTTTCTAAGAATTCAACATTTAGGATTTTATTAAATATTCTAGTATGAAACATGCATGAATATATTAAGTAGGATGTCGGTGAATGGAATTTTCCACTAAACCTTGTTTTTAGCGTGGAAATTAAATTTTTTGTACATGACATTTTTCGAATCTCTCATGCTTTTTTAATTTTAACTAAATTCCTTTAGAAATTTTCTTGATTGTACACCTAAAATTTTCTAATTGAAATTTTACATATTAATTTAATTAATTCAAATCTCCTTATGGTTTCTAATTGGAATTCCTATATGATAAAATTCTTAATTGGATTTATCACATGTGGAATTTTAATTCATTATTTGAACACATGGATTTTCATCCAAACATTTTTTTTTTTTACAATTTAGTCTGTCCAACTTTAATTATTCAATTTGATTTTTAATTAGAGTGCTATATAGTAATTTCTTCAATTCTCTTTTCTAAAGTCTTTTAATTAGAATTTTACATGATTAAATTTTAATTGAATTTTATCACATGTAAAATTTTAATTGAACCCTTGTGTACGTGAATTTTAATTCAATTTTTGTTTTTTACAATTTAGTCATTATCATTTAAATTCTTTCAATCAATTTTCAATTAAGGACTTGTTACACATAGATTCATTAAAATTCATATACATGTGCATAGAACCTGAATTAAATATTTTCATAGATGAAAATTTTAATTTAGGATTTTTGTACATGAATTTTTCCAATTCTAAACCTTATTTATTGATTAGGTTACATAAGCTTTGAGAATTAAGCCAAAGCTTAGTAAATCAAATCCATTTCATTAATTTGGCAGATAAATTATATTTTTATATGTAATATAATTTCCTAGTTTATATTTAATTAGAATTTTTATTCATATTTTTCCTATTTTAAACACAGATTATTAATTTGATCACATAAACTTAGGAAATTAATCTAAACCTTATGGGATTGAATTTATTTGGTTAATTTGAACAAGACTTACAATTTTACAAAATAAATTATCATTTTCCTAATATCATTTGATTTTAATTATTTTCAAAATTTAATTTAATTTAACACTTTTTTCAATCAAAAATCCATATGGCTATCATGCATCATGGGACATATCTAGTCCAACTATTATTACGTGCCCTCAAGTTAATCAAATTAGATGAGGCATATAATAGTTACTAATGCAAACTAATCACTTTTGTTAGTGATTCAAGGTTTTCTTTTGTGTCAGTGGTGTGATTGACAATCACGCAAATACCAATTGGATGAAGCCTATGACAATGGCCTTGCAAAGTTTGTAATGAGTTACGATGATTAGATTCTAACCCATGAAATCATGTTTCTTAAAATTTTCCTAGTCATTGTATTATCAAGATAGGGCATTGACAATGAATGAAGACTAGCATATGTTAAAGCTCTGTGTATTTGATGAATGCAACTTTTTGATCTCCTAAAAGTTGAAGTATAGAGATACTTCGGGATAGCATATAGGTCCTTGTTTTGTGGAAACAAGTTCACTGAACATGATACATATGAGAACTTTATTTGGTATAAGTCACTCAAATATCTGTGAGTATGCTCTCATATGCTAGTCATGTATATTAGTTTGTAGACTTATGATACCAAGTCATCTTTAATAGGGAGTGTTATGCTTTAATTAATCACGAATGGGTCCACAATAGATGGATGCTTATGGTAAGGTGGTTTTGGATATGGCATGAACTATACAAAGGTGGATAAGGATCTAGAGAGGATTCACCACTCTGAGTGACATTGAAGACATGTCTCATATGTTATTGGTGTTGGTTAACTTGATAAAGTCATTAGGCAATGCATGATGAATTTAGGCGAAATTATTTTCTAAATCCATGAGGTTAACTAAAAGCTACAAGAACTAATATGGATTGATACATGAGCAGACACTACACTATCTTATAGTTTTTTCGGGATATCTAGTGAAAAGACCGAACTGAACTGAGAGGCTAGTTACTAAAAGTTTCTTAAAGAGGTCATATTGACTCTTTCTGCAAATTGAGTGGCCATAATGCCTTGCTAGGGGCCAATCTTGGTCTACAACTATACATACACTTAATTAAGTAATTATATTTATTGTCGTTAAGATGGAAGTCTAATGGATCACACATAATAAGATGATCTATTGGATTAAAATTATGATTTATTTAAGTATGGCTTAATTAAATAAAATGTATAATAAAGGAGGACTTAATTGAATAAGTTTAGCTAAGAATAATTTAAAAAATAAATTATATTTATGAAATCTAATTAGAGATGTCTTAATATGGTAATAAAGATAAAAATGTCTTATCAAGAAATATCTATTTATAGACATGGTCTTAGGGATATTATTAAATAAAGCTAAATATTGTATTTAAAAAATTAAATAATTATTTGATAAATATTTAATTAATTATTTAATAATATTTACATGAAGAAAAATTATTTGACTTGGGTTATAAATTTTAATTATGAATTAAATTATCTAGTATGTAAGTTAAGGTGTTGGGCTAAAAGTCCTAATTATGAAGTTAAGAGAGTTTAGTTATGAACTACTCAAATATGGGCTTGCTAATGGGCTTGGCACATGGAATATCTATCTTGGTGTGTTGTTGGGCTAAAATATTAAGGCCCAATCTTGGACAAGCTAATTAAAATAATTTTAATTGGGCTTTAGAAAGCACTCTAAAATGGGGCCACCTTTTGGGCATGTTAGTAATGGGCTTAGTTGACCCATTAGTCAAGCCTAACATAGCCCAAATTGTATTCAAATACATTATTAAGGCTTTTTTGCTAATAATAAGCATTAGAAGAAACCCTAGGTGCCAACCCTAGACTTTTTTAAGGGGGTTTGGCTAACCTTTGGTTTTTCGAAGCTCTTTTTGCATTTTCATGGTTTTTTTTAGTCTTCCTAAATTTTTCTTGACACAACAAAAGTAGAAAATAGTTTTCTACCTATAGGCTCCTAATTTCGTCTAGGACATTTTTTTCAAATTATCTTAATTATTTAAGATTGAGAATTTAGTGGCCCTTTAGTAAAGGTCAACCTCTGCCAGGTAGATTACACATTTTTATAATTTATTCCATTATACCTAAATGGTTGCGTATGTACATGAACAAAAAAATGCAGTTTCAATGGTAGTAAAGAATAAATCTTAGATAAAAATGATGAATATTCAAGAGAAAATTTTTTTCTGAACTTGTCAAATTTTGGAAATCCATTTTTGTAAATGATATCACAGTCAAATTTCTCATTTTTAGGAAATTTTCAAGATTTTTCTATAAAATTTGAAAAGTTGAATGTTGCATATTATTACCAATATTCGTGTAATATTTATGCCAATATGAACTTTGAAAAATAAAAATATTTAATAAAAATCTATATGAGCATTTTATACCATGAGGTGTCAAATTGACACATTTATCAATTAATTTTGAAATTTTCACTATACTATGAGTTTTTATATGCAAATTTTTTTGGGAAAACTTTTTCCAAAATTTAAGTTTTTATCTTTATTATTTTTACCAAGTAATGTTTAGAGCAATATATTAAATTCAGCTCATTTTCCTGAAGTTTATTTTTGAAATTTTCTCGTTTCCAAAATACAAAGTTTTTTACTCTGTAATTTTTTTTGGTAGTTTCTGAGTTTATAATTTTTAAAATCCTTAAAACATTTTCACTAAATTCATATTAAATCAGTTTTTAAAAATTCAATTTGTTTTATGAGTTTTGTATTATTTTCAAACAAAAATTTTCTTCCATAAAGGTTTCTCGTAAAATCTAACGAGTTTGAGATTTTTAATTGTCTTTTTCTTGAAAGTAAGACTTCTTTAAAATTTTCTTGTATAGTTCAATACTTGAAATTTTTATAAGTAAATTTTATTATTTTTATTAATTTTATTGTAGGCAGAAGTTTTTTAACAGTCCTAAAACTTTCAATTTTTGCAAATAGACGCAACAAGCCCAATAAACTTGCCAAGCCTATTTTTAATTTTCTCCTAAGCCCATTTCATTCTTTATGAGCTTAACAATCCCATTTCTTAATTATTCCAACAAGCCCATTTCATTTCCAATAAGGCCTAATTAGACCTATTTTAATTTTATAACAAAACCTAATGATTTTTCTTTCTCCAAAATTTTTATTAATTCTTTTGAATTCAAAATTCTCATATGAATATTAAGTTGGGTGTGATTAAGTTTGTAATTAAATTTGTTATTTTATAACTTTTTATTTCTTATAATTTAGTCCTTCCACTTTATTTTTTTCATTATTTCATAATTGCAATTATAATTTTATTTAGTCATGCATTTTTGAAAATTTTTGAATATTTATTTTAATTTCAGAATTTGATAATCTGGTTATACAATAATTAATTTAATCGATATTAAATTTTATCATTAAGATTAATATCATCTAAATGATCATAAAGCCTAACATTAAGCTAGATGACTCATATATCAAGATGATGATTCATGCATGATGAGTCATATAAAAGAAAAAAATCAACTAATTAAGCTTTAAAAAAGTCTTAAAAAATTAAAAAAAAAAACCAAATCAATAAATAAATATATAAAAAAAGAAAGGCCAATCAGCCAAGAGGGATCTCAGCCCTTTTTGGTCGAATCTCCCTTTATAAATAAGGGGTGAGATGTTTCATAAGAAGCTTTACCTTTTCCATGAGAAAAAAAATGCTAAAAAACATTGAAATTTCTTAGGTTTTTAAGCTTTTAAGGTAACTTCTCTTGTAAAAATTTTAATTTTTGTTTATTTCATGCTTGATTCTTCATTTTAATAAACTTTGTGACTACTTAAGGCCATGGATTTTGATCCATGTTGAAAGGCCAAGTATGAAAGCTCTGATCAAAGTTTCTTGATTTTGTTATATTTAATTTTTTTAGTAATAAATTGATTTTCATCATGATAATTTGTTTTTGTTGATAGAAATAATATTATTTTCATGTATATATTTTGTATTATTTTTCTTGACATTTTCATGCTAATTTATGTTGATATTTTCATTATTTATCATGATTTTATGCATGTTTAAGTTTTGTAAAAATTGTGATATGTATTTATATTGATATTCATGAGAATATCTGATGAGAAAAAAGCTATTTTCGATTACTTTTATGCTAGAGATTAGGTTTCTTGAATAATTTTTCATGCTTGATTTTATAGTATTTTGGACTATTTTGAAGTTTGAAACTTATAGGAGCCTAAAATAATTTTCTAAAAATTTTGAAGGCCTTGGAAGGGTATTTCAATGCTTGGCTAAAAACATGGATGATTTTGTAATGTTTTGATTTTTATGCTATTTTGTAATTATGGAAAATTTAGACACTAAATTGCAAAAATAAAAATGTATTTCAATGCCATCCAAGTTGGGCTAGAGCTTTATATACCTTAGGGATATGTTTTGTGTATTTTTAACATGTTAAAACATATTTCATGCCTTCGTAACATTTTAGGTGCCTTTTTTGCAATTTTAATAAGTTTACGGGCTTATTTTCAAAAATTGAAAAAATTATTTCAAGGCCAAAGCTGATTGGCCAAATGCTTTTTATGACTTTTGGAATGATTTCCATAATTTTTGTGTTATGTTTGATGTTTAATTATGAGTTTATTTCATATACGGACCGAATTGCAAAGTTAGCAAAGTTAGAAAACCTTGCATTTTAGGGTTAAAATGGTCTTTTCCCATATCAAATTATCCATCTAGGGTATTTTTGTCATTTTAAGACTATTTCATGCATTTGTAGTCATTTTGGGGCTAAAATGTAATTTTAAAAAATTTAAGGACTTAGTTGCAATTTTTGCATTTTATGTCACCTTTAATATTCAAGTTACCTATTTAGGGTACAACTATCATTTTCTATCATCTTTAAGTCTTTCAAAGTTATTAGGATACTTTTTTTGTTGAAGGTACACCTTAGGGTATCTTAGTAATTTATCCTGGAATCGAGTCCTTTATGATCACTAGGATACTTCTATGTCAAAGTGCATGATAGGCATAAGTTCATCATTTTACAATACTATAGAGTCCTTTTGGGTTACTGGGATACTTATATGTCGAAAGTATACCTTAACAGGATTTCAGTAATTTACATTAGAACCAAGTTCTAAATGATCACCAAGATACTTTATGTCAAAGAAGCATAGTAGGAATAGGTTCATCCTTTCATGATAATATCGAGTCCTTTAGGTTTGCCCAGATACTTATATGTTAAAGGTAGACCTTAGGGACATTTTAGTAATTTATCCTAGAATTGAGTCCTATGTAATCACCAAGATTATTTCATGGTGAAGGTGTGCATTAGGGATAGATTTATCTTTCATAATCATTTTTGAGTCCTTTAAGGGTACCAAGATAGTTTCACATTGAAGGTATACCTTAGAGGCATTTTGGTATTTTACATTAAAATTGAGCCCTTTAGACTAACTAGAATACTTTCATGTGGAAAATACTATAAAGGACATTATGGTCTTATTGACCATGTTCGAGTCCTTTGAGTCTAGTTTCGTATATATAGTCAAAACTGAATCTTAGGATAAATTTTATTATTTATTACAAAATTGAAATTTTTCTCCAACATTAAAATAGTGCATAGAATTTCTCCCAGCATATGAGAGGGGTTTTACATATTATTTTAATAATAAGATATCTTTTTTGAAAATCAAGATTTTTTTTCAAATTTTAGAAAAATAAAACCTTTTATATTCCTTTGGCTTTCTAGTGTGGTACAAAAGATATTTTGATTTCTTAAAACCCTTGCTATTCCATCAGCTCTCCAATGGGTTGTGAAAGAGAATGATAAAACCTTTCATATTCCATCAGCTCTCCAGTGAGATGTGAAAGAGAATGATAAAACCTTTCATTTTCTTTCGATCCTCCGATAAGGTTCGAAAGATATTTTGAGTTTCAAAATTATTAAAAACCTAACTTTCTCATCCAAAAAATAAATCTATTTCATAAAATTTTATTTTGATATATGGAAATTATAGTTAAACACCAGATATTGAAATCGGATAAAGATCAAAATTTAAGTTAACCTATAATTAGTAAGGCATTGATTACCAGGTGCCATGAGAAGGATCAATCTTTATTAATGGTTGTAGTCGACTCTCGGACCCTTTTATGCAATCTCTGGTATTTTCATAGATCTCGAAGTTTGTTTTTATAGGTTTCGTAGCCCTAAAAATACAAACTTCAATAGGTGACCAATCTCACCTAGCCAAAATAGATTAGTAGCGATTCCAAAACAAAATAGTTGTTTTAACAACTATTCAAGGTTAAATTAAGCGTGCACTCATCTTGATGACTTAGTTCGCAAATATGAAAAATTAAAAAAAATGATAATAATGACATGGCCCCTAAAAATAAAAGTATATGATATATATAGGAACAAGGGTACACTTGCCTTTTAAGTCAAGTTGGTCAAGATTCGTATCCTGGGCATATTGTGACATTAGCATTGAGAGATTAGTTTTTCACAAAAGTTATGAAATTGGCTAAATCCTGAAATCCTTGCTTATGTAAGCCTCCCTTATGTTGATTGGTTATTTAGGTGATCTCAAAGTGTTTTTGATCACTATGATGGTAGAAAATTAGTTTTCTATCTTGGTGGAATCAATCGAGATCAAGAATTGTGATTTTTGGATCCATTTATTGGCATTTGCAAAAAGCAGCTACTTCCTTATGAAGCTATTTTCTTTTCTCTTTAGCACAACAAGCATGAGAATTATTCCTAGATCACTTTAGATCTAAACCTGCTAGCTATATATATCTTTTGCTTGAGGCTTGAAAAGTTTTTTGTCTAGCATTGGAGAACCACCAAACCTCATAAAGGCTCCAATATGCATTTATATGGATCAACCCATTAGAAGCAGGACACTTGTGCTACTTGTTGCCTTAAGAAGAGATCATAGTGATTAAACCATGGTGGTTCGTGCAGGGATATACATGCTTAGAGTTGCAAGTCTGTAAGTAGGCATGATTTTTGTCGGATTTATGTTTTAAAATTGCTATCCCATTACACACACATCTCTTCTTAAGATCATGATGAAATCTAGGTGTTTTTTTATTTAATTCCGTTACGTATGTTTAATTTTTATTAAATTTTTATGCCTATATCAATATGCATCAGCCTAAATTTTTGTTTTCATATCAGAGCATAAGATTTGTAGATTACATGTGGTCTAGCATTCTGGTTTTTGGTGATAATCAATCTGATTGATTTATGCATTGATTTACTGATTTTTGTAGTTTTGGTAAAATTCTAGAAAAATTATTTTTCTTTAATTTTTTTAAATCTAGACAACATGTAAATTTTGGTTTTAATCATATTTAAAAGTTTTTAAATAATTAATTAAAATTATTTTAATTAATTCTGATTAAAGTATTAGCATGTTTTAGTTTTCTTAGTTTTTCGATGTTGTTTTGATATGTTTCCTGAATTAAAAAATTAAAGAAATTGTTTCTTTTTAATTTCCAGCATGTTAATCCATGTTTATTCCCAATATTAATTAGTTTAACACATGTTTTTCTAATTAAATTGATATTTAAGTCATATGTCAACGTTTTGGTATTGACTGTTGCTAAGATGGCTTCGTTTCAATGTTTTTGAAGGGACTAATTTTTTAGGCAGCCATTGCTGCGATTTTTTCTATGGTTTTCCACCTTCAAAGTATCATGAATTGTTCATAAAACTTTATGAAAAAATCAGGTTAAAATTAGAGTTGAGAATGCTTCAATTCTAGGCCATAATAGGTGCACTAGGTGTGCTTAAGGCCTGCAAGTTTATTGTCTCTCTTCTTAGGACCATGATGCAGCATCCATGGCAGCCAATAGTTGCTGCAAATTTGCTGTATTTTAAAGTTTTAGTGGGAGAAAAACAATAGTTTTTGAGTTGGATTAGGATGGTTGAGATAGCTATGCATGGAGCAGACTCTTAGTTGTACTAGGACTCTTTGAGAGGCTGTGTTCCATTAAAACTCTTACTTATCATCAAACACCTAATTATCCATTATTTTAAGTTTCATAAATTGACTAAGATATGAATTAGATAATGTAATAAGCATGGGATTAAAATTCAATTAAATTGTTTAATTAAAATTGATTTTTTTTAAATGATTAATCCTCCTTAGAGTAAGACTTGTTCTAATGTGATTAGCATGAATGTTAACCATGTAAGGAAATTATTTTTCTTAATTAAATTAAATATGGATCAATTAGTATAACTTCAAAAATAGGAAACTATTTTCCTAATTGGTTTAGGAAATATTTCATGTTAAATTAAGACAAAGTTATTTAAATGTTATATAATGTCCTAATTAAAGCAAACAACCTAAAAGTTAGGTAACGTTCATTTTAGTGTCTTTAAATGTTGTTTTTGGAAAACAAGTTTCCAAAAATGGATGGTTTGTCTAAATTAAGATAAAGTTATCTAAAAATTAGATAATAGCTTAATTAGACAAACAACCTAAAAGTTAGGTAATAAGCAATTTAAGACAAGTTTCCTAAAAGCTAGGAATTTAATTAAAAATGTTTTAATTAAAGAATTGAAATTACTAAATATTTTGATAAATCATCACAAATTGTTTGATGAGGTTTGTGCAAGTGACACACAAGATCACCAAGTGATATTGGCTATGCTTATTTTGTTTCATGCTCATAATATGATTATGTTAGCATAAAGGTGATTATGGACTAGAACTTTGTATGACTAGGTTGTGGATAGTTGAAATTTTCTTTTGGCATTTATTTTATAAATACGGTCTATAAACCCTACCTTCTTTTTTCATTTGGATTCTAAATTCTCTTCTTACCTAACTTCCCTCGAATGTAACTTGAGATTTCTTACAATGATATATAATCATTACTAGGACTTGTAGATTTAGATTAGGTTAAGATTAGAATTTATGCAAATATAAGATGTAAAGAAGATGGCACCAAGAATAAAAGACTAAGGAGATCATCATCAAGACTTACAAAAACCTTCTATGATATCCCTAGGAATTTGACTAGTTAATTTCCTAATGGCTTAAAGAACCTATATAGATAAAGTCCATCATACTAGTAGATAGCATTTGTTAGATTTATTTTTGAATTTATATATGTGATATATGATTGAATAAATGCTAAGCATGCTAATCAAAACAAAGCAATGAGACCTAAGATAAGTGATTAAAAATCCTTCATAAAATGTTGAGTCCATACCTAAGCATGATTAGACACCTTCCATTAAATATTGAGTCCATACCTAAGCATAACAAGAAAACTAAGTTTTGGCTGTGAGAATTTGTTGGGCTACCCTTAAGGTTCCTTCTGCCTGAGCTACTTGATTTATAATTAATGGACCTTACTCAACTAAAGCTATGTTGTTCGGATGCTTACAAACTCTTACCATGGCATTAGATGTGATGGTTAGGTGAAATGTATATGATGCATAAAGGTAAAAGAGTTACCATCTCACTTATCTAAGAGTCGCATAGAGATGCAATTGGTAAGATTTATCATCTATCTAATTTGTTTTTTCATGGATTGTTGGGCTATCCCTAAGGCCATGGAAGGATAAAGGGGTGCCTAGCTCATTAAAAAGATTTAAGTATTGAACTTCTTGTATTATAATTAAGGGCTGTAATGTTGATAAAATAATGGGGACAATCATTAAAGTTGTAAAACCTTACTTAATGATTGAAATTGCAAATTATTAACTACAAAATATTTTGGTTCATAATAGATTTAAACAAAACATGACTAATAGACTATCACTAAGTGGCATGCATGATGTTAATAAATTTTAAGCACCAGACTCTATGGACTAAGCCCACATTGAATGGCATATTCAAGAATAATCCACTAGGTCAGAGGCAATGTATCAAGTTCATATTGATGACCTTAATCAAGCCACATAGTGAAGATGGCTAGTATGATGCCTGAACTTCAAAAGGAGTAAGTGACTATTTGAGCTCATGAAATCATCTGAAACCTTAAAAAATCGTTCTATAAGGATAATCATAATAAGAGGCTTGACATCCCTAAGGAATTATTCCTAAGCAAGATGTCAGAAGGTAGCCTAATTAGGCCTTATATGATAGGATGTATTTCAAGACTTGAGTACTTTAGATGGATTATGATCCATGAGTTGTCCATATACTTTGTTGTTGAAAATAGATAATGGAAATGATAAGGGAATATGCCAACATAATGGAGAGCTAGATTAATAGTGTAAAGACTGCAAGGAAAATTTTGATATAATCAAAATTAGGAAACTTACAAAGTTCCAATATTAGATATACACTGAGATTAATTCACTTCTCTTAGTATATGATATCTAGAAGTTGGTGCTTAAATATGTATGACATATTGTAAGGCCCAAATGAAAAGAAGTAATAGATGGACCATATGAAAGGGCAACCTTATTGATATTTGATCAAAGCTTGCCATCTTGATTAGTGTTTGCAGAACATAATCTTGATTTATTCATAAAACATTAGATGTATATTTTGGCATTTATATGCCAACTGAGGATGATTGCTAGCATACAATGTCGAGCTTAGATTCAGTCTTCATCGAATAAATCATTAACCATGGAATTTGTTCTATGTTATGGTCCCACTATTCTTAAACATACACTTGCAATAGTATTGAGAATACTAAAAGGGCTCTAACTTAAAGCATTAAAGAATAGTTTTAGAATCCAATTCCCTTGAATCTATACATGTAGAATTTAATGGAAAGCATTTATGACTCTTTAAAAGTTAAAGATAATAATTTGACTTAGTGATAAATAACCAAAATGTTAAAAATACAATTATTTGGAAAGAGTTCCAAACTAGAAAGAATTGCATGTTTATACATTAAAGGTCATGAACAAGCTCTTTTGTTTAGGCTCACAAAAAGAGTTATATTTGGATCATTAGCTTACAAGCTCATAAAAGATTCCTAATAGTTGTTAAAGTAACAACTGAGCCATATGATTAGAATCTGGGCCTCATTGTGATTTGAATATTTAATGAGTTTGATACTGAAATTATCATTAATGTAACCAAAACATGTTCTCATAATTGCACTAAAACTTTGTATATGTTAAGACATGATTGCTAATTGAAAGAGTTCGGCATTGGATGTGTTAGCAATTAGCTTAGTGCAAGTGAGAGATGTTAGTATAGGCCCTAGAGCCAGCCAGATTAGATGAGGCATACAATAGTTAATAATGCAAACCAATCACTTTTGTTAGTGATTCCAGGTTTTCCTTTATGTTAATGGTGTGGTTGACAATCATGCAAACACTAATTAGATGAAGTCCATGAAACATAATAGCCTTACAAAGTTAGTAATGAGTTACAGTGATGAGATTTTTATACATCAAAGTTATGTTTCTAAAAACATTCCTAGTCATTGTATTGTCAAGATAGGGCATTAACAATGCACAAAGACTAGTATATGTTAAGCTTTCAAGCTTTTGATGCATGTAGCTCTTTAATCTAATAGAAGTTAAAAGTAAAAATATACTTAGGGATAGCATATAGGTGCTTCTTTTATGGAAATGAGTTCATTGAACATGGCCTGTATGAGAACTCCATTTGGTGTAATTCAATCAAGTGTCTATGGAATATGTTCTCATGTGCCAGTCATGTATATTAGTCTTCAGACTTGTGATACCAGGTCATCTTGTATGGGAAGTGTCATGCTTTCATTCCATCATGAATAGGTCCACAATAGATAGATGCTTATGGTAGGGTGGTTTTAGGTATAGCATGAACCATATGAAGGTGGATGAGTAATCCAGAGAGGACTCACCACTCCAAGTGACATTAAAGACATGTCTCGTATGTTCTTGGCTTTAGTTAACTTGATAAAGTCATTGGCCAATGCATGATGAATTTTAAAAAATTATTTCTCTAAATCTATAAGGCTAATTGAAAGCTATAAGAACTAATATGGATTGATACATGAGTGACACTACACCATGCTCAGGTCTTTCATGGATATCTGGTTAAAGGAATAAAGTACATGAGAGGTTGGTTACTAAAGGGTTTCTTAAAAAAGTTATATTGACTCTTCCTGCATACTGGGTGGCCATGATGCCTTGCTAGAGGCCAATCTTGGTCTATAAATATAAATACACTTAATTGGGTAATTGTATTTATTGTCATTATAATGGAAGCCTAATGGGTCACACACAATAAGATGATCTATTGGATTAAAATCAAGATTTAATTAAGTATGACTTAATTAAATAAATTCAATTAAGAATAATTTAAAGCATCAATTAGATTTATGAAATCTAATTAGAGATGTCTTAATATAGCGACAGAGATAATAATGTTTTATCAAGATAATATCTATTTACAAACATGGTCTTAAGGATATTATTAAAAAAAGCCAAATAATTATGTTTGAAAAATTAAATAATTATTTGTTAATAATTTAATTAATTATTTAATAATATTTACATAAAGGAAAAATTGTTTTGATTCAATTTAATCTAATTCTTTTCTTAAGCCAAAATCCATAAGGCTATCACGCGTCATGGGACATATCTTGTCCAATAACATCATCTCATCACCTCCATCAGAGCCAATTAGAGCCCTTGCATGAAATAGTGAAATCCCACTAAGGGAATTTGATTTGAAATATTTGAAAAAAAAAAGAAAAATTATTAAAAAATAAAATAAAATTCAACCAAGACAAGGATTTTTCCTTCGCATGGTTGAATTACTTCCTTAATGAATAGGGGAGTTCGTTTCATAAACCTTTCTTGGCTACTTTCTTTTCCAACTTGGTTTTCAAAAAGAGAATTTTGGTTTTTAAGCTTTCAAGTTAGAATTTTAAGTTTGTTTTTTATTGACGAAAGGTATTTCTCTTATTTTTCTTCTAAATTCCCTTCATTTTCTACACCATATACATCATCTACATCTATTTTGGATTTAAAAGTTTGCATTTTCTTTATTGGTAGTTCATGAACCTAAATTGTTTAAGTGAAAACAAAAATACACCTTTGGTATTTTTATCACTATTTTGTTTATTATTGATCAAATTATTTTTCAAAGTTTAAAAGCCTCAAACCTCTTTCATGTGAGTTGATATTGATTTTAAGAATGGGTGATTTATTACGCTTATACATCACATGTTTGTGTTAGATATTGTTTTGGATGTTTGTGATGCCATATTCATCCATATTGTTTATAAATGTATGATTCAAGCTTGTTAGTGGCTTAGGATGTTTCCAACACACCATGCATGTTTAAATTAAAGAAATGGAAATTTTTTTGAAGGTCTCCATGCTTAGGCCAAATGCTAGGGGCTTTTAGGTAATTTTTCCTTTTTATTTCAAGGCTTTTAAAAGGCATTATAATGTTTAGGAGTTTAGAGGCCTAAAAATATTTTTTTAGTATTTTTGTTAGCCTATTTAAAGTAATATTTAAGCTACCATTCTACAATGAAATTCTTTTTGGGTCATTTAGTGGTTTAGTTAAACCATACATAACAAATTGCAAATTTTAAAAAGTTGTTGCATGAGGATCTGGTCTTGGTTGAATGGTCCTAAGACAATTTTATGACTTTTTCATGTGTTTTAGGTATATTTTAGTCCTTTATCATGCATTTCAAGTTACTTAAGGGTCATTTGGTAAAATTTGCAAAGTTTACAGACCAATTAGCAAAGCTTTATATTTTAGGGCTAATTAGCTCACTTTCTGTGTAAAATTACCCATTTAGGGTCATTTTAGTGCACTGCATGCATTTTTAAACATTTTAGAGATCAAAGCATAAATTTACATAATTTAGGGACCTATTAGCAACCTTTTTCATCTGGCTCTTATTTTAGTCTAACATTTCCCACACAGGGTAAATGTGTTATTTACCTTAAAACCGAGTCCTTATGGGTCATGTAAGTATTTCTATGTCACGTGCATATCAAGGTAGGTTAGTTATTTCATTTCAAAACTAACTCTTTAAGGGTCACATAAGCACTTTCTTGTTACACACTTTGGTGGTACTTTAGCTATTTCATTTTAAAACCAAGCCCTTAGGGGTCACATAAGCACTTTCATGTCATGTGCACTTCAGGTAGGTTAGTAATTTCACTCTAAAATTGAGTTCTTTACGGTCACGTAAGCACTTCTATCTCATGTGAACTTTAGGGGCATGGCAGTCATTTTGGAGTCTGTTAAGGTCATAGGGAACTTTCATGTCGAATGTACACAATTAGGGGACAATTTTTTATTCAACCAAAACCAAGTTTTGTAGGTCTAAGTTACAATATCATCGAAACTAAGTCCAAGGAATTTCTTTTTATTACTGAGCTATCAAATTAACTAAGAATTTTAAAAACCAAGGCAACATCTCGAAGTTAAAATAGTCCATAGGTAACTTCCAGCACATAGAAGTAACCTCATTGATTATTTTAAACAAAAGAATATCCTATTTAAAAACGAGTAAATTTTCAAATTTTGTTAGAATAAAAACTTCCATATTTCTCTGGGTTTTTTAGTATAGTGTAAAAGTCATTTTTATTTTAAAATAATTAAAAATATGATTTTTTTAGTGGATAGAATAATAAAATTATTTTAATAAAATTTTCAAAAATACAAGAATTATGATTAAATATCAAAAATTGAAATCAAGTAAAAATAAAAAATTAAGTTAACAAGTAATTAAAAGGTATTGATTTTTGACGTCACGAGAGGGATCAGATCCTTACCTATGCTGTAACTAACTCCTGAACCTTTTCGTGTGATCTCTAGTTAGTATGCAGATCTCAGAGTTTGTTCACATGGGTTTCATAAACTTTAAAAGACGAAACTCTGGTAGGTGACCAATCTTACCTATTGGAACTAGATTGGTGGTGACTCGAAGTCAAATGGTCATTTTGTAACAACCATTTAAGGTTAAGTCAAGTATGTGATTCACTCTGACTACTCAATCTCGAACAAAAACAAAAAAGAAACAAAAGGATTCACTTGTTTTTAAGTTTGATAGGTCAAGATTCGCATCCCGGCCATATTGCAACAAAAGGGTTGGCTCTCTTTATGAAAGGGTTAGTTCTCTTTCTTGAAGAGGTTGGTTCTCATTATTATAAGGGTTGGTTCTTTTTAGGAAAAGGTTAGCTTTTTTTAAAAATTTGTATATGTTTAATGGATAAATCCTCAAAAAATTGATAGGTCCTATTTTGTAAAAACAATATGTACATATTGCATACTTATATGTACATATAGTAAAAATTATATTTGTACTCAAAGGGTTGGTTCATTTTCTTTGAAGGTTGATTCCTAAAGAATGGATCAATCCATTTTACATATTCAAAAAAAGAATAAACTCCTCTAATAAAAGAATTGACTCCTTGGACTAAAACACACGAATTTAAGGAAGAAAAATGACCTTTCTAAGAAAGGAATTGACTTTATATGCCAAAAATGGACAAATTAAGAAAAAAGAACTAACCCTTCCAAGAAATGAATTAACTATTTAGGCCAAAAATGCATAAATTAAGAAAAGTTTACGCTACACCAAATGAATTTACTCCTTAAGCTAAAAAGGCACAAATTTAAGAAAAAGAACATACCCCAGGCAAAAAGAAACCAACTTTTTATGCCAAAAATGCAGTAACTAAGAAAGAGAACTAACCCCTCCAAAGAAAGGAACTGATTCCTTAGGTTAAAAATGCACAAAATTAAGAAAGAGAATTGACTCCAAGCATGAATCAACTTCTTAGGTTAAAAATTCAAAATTTTAAGAAAGGGAATTGACCCCAAGCAAAAAAAAAATCGACTTTTTATGCTAAAAATGCAATAATAAGGAAAGGGAAAGACGCATCCAAGAAAGAAACTGACTATTCTAGCCAAAAGTACCTAAATTTAAGAAAGAGAATTAAACTTTCAACGAAGGAACCAACTCCTTAGGCTAAAATTGCTATAGAGAGTCAGCTTACTTTGTGAACGGGTCGGTTCCTCTGAATAAAACAATATGCACATATAGTAAAAAAAAAATATGTATATATAGCATAACTATATGTATACATTAAAACAATAAGTACATCTACCTTAAAATTATAAAAATTTCTTAAATAAACTAGAAGAAGTTGATTCACTCTACAAAGGGGTCGATTACTTAAAGAAAATAATACTTACATATAGTAAAGAATAATGAGCACATATAACTGATTATTTGTACATATAGTAAAAACAATTTGTATACATACCCCAAAATTGATAATAATTGATTAATCAAACTATATACCTCTAGATGTTCATGTTATTCTCATTTATATAACGCAATGGATTCATAAGAATATAAGTATTAAAAAAAAAGAAATATAGATATCTTTAAGTTGACAACAATGTTATATACATTAATATTATACAAAAGTGTAACATGTATGAGACTTACATGTATGAGGAAAACATTTAGTATTTAAAAAAGCCCTATGCATAGTAACTATGCACTCTATACATAGCTATGTAAAATGTAACGCATCAAGTATGCAGTATAACACTAGGTTGGAAAATATATATTAGATTTAGTGCTTCAACAATATATGAACAGGAATTTGAACCTTTAAGACCATACTCCTTTTTAGGGCTTCAATGACTCATTTCAACTTTACAATGATTAAACAATATGTTTCAACTTTTGTGTCATTTCACAAAATCAATACTTTAAGATTAATGCAATAAGGTAAGCAAGTTGCTGCTATGCATAATGCAATGTGTTTGTAATAAGACATGCATATCAAACCCATAAACATATACAAAAAATGTTTCAACAACATAAGCCCAACAATATGTATGTATAGCCCAATAATATGTAAGTATATCTTGTTTATATGAACATATAGTTGTATCTTATATACATTATTTCAAACAATACTTATTTTGACATATATCAATAATTTTTAGCATGAACCCTAATAAACTCTTACATGTTAACAATCTTTAAAATGACTAATGAAGAAAAAGTTATACGATAACAAATGCTTTAAAAAATGGCTTATATGTACATATGGCATAACTATATGAACACATGATTTATAGCACATATGTAAGTACATTCAACAAAATTATATTTACTTATTTATATCTCTGAGAAAATGTAACCTAAAGCCAAAGATGTGTACTCTTTCCTTCAAATGAACAAGTTAGGAACAAATATAATAATTTCATAAAAATTGTAAAAGTGGTTAATATATAACTTTGGCTAATCTTATTATGTATTAACCCTAACCCTTAATGATAAATTCTCCCCTTTATCATTTTCCATTTAAAATTACTAAAACATAAAAAAATGACAAAAAATGCTTTAAAAAAAGCCACTTTTATATATACATGTAGCATAATAATATGAACATTTAATAAAACTATATGTGCATTTTTATATGTGACAAATGTTATGGAATGTATGCCAAAATGCAAATCTACCCTGTGGGTGCAATAAAAAGATTAGCACCTATCCCAAGCTATGTATGCCAAAATAAAACTCTAAATTTCAACTAAACTTACCCTACTAGTAACTAGTTAGCAACAATCAACATCTTGCTAAATATAAGTTAAGATTAGAAACCAATCTTCATTTGTTGCAACCTGCAGATGATTTTACTTTGCATTTCTTAAAGTTAAAATGACAATCGAGGAAAATATAATGTATATATTTGAAATAATACCTTAAAAATAGTACCTTTATCTCATTGTTTATTGCCATTTAAAATAATTTTCAACTAACACAATTTAAAAAAAAATTCTTTAACGTCATATGACAAAATGACTTAAACTTTCTACTTTAAAACTCAATTATCTTACCTCTTGCTGTAGGAAGTCTCGAGTCCATAAAAAATTAGATTATAAAAATTTATAATTAAATTAAATTAATATCAACAAAAACATAAGAAATAAATAACACTGAGACTCCCTAAACAAGAGTGTCTTGTATGGTTTTTGTTTATCTTTAAAATTAAGAACTTAAAGAAAGATTCAAGATTTATCATACCTTAGCCTAGAAAGGTCTAGGTTTAATTCCATGGCCATAATAATTTGTACACTAAGCCCAGTTGTTGCTAACCAAAGCTATCCAAGTGTCCAACCTCTAATAATTATCCATATAGGTGATCCAAAAAATCTTAAAAAATGGGAGACTTTGTCTTCTAGGAGCCATGCTAGCAGTTTAGATTTAAAAAATTTTCCCTTATCTAAATAATTCCCTTGATTCATAATCAAAACTATCAAAGAAAACTAATTTTTCTTGAATTCAATGAAGTTGGTGCAATTTCCTTATAGAAGTCTAAGGAACTGCACTAATAGCCTTACGAAGGTCTTAGTGTTGCAAAAATCGAGTTTTATCTCCCATACAAGATAATGAACAAGGATTTTTATACCTAGGGTAACAATTTCCAACTTTTGGCCTTTTTACAATTTAGTCCCTAGCCCACTTGGATAGATACAAATTAGGCCTATGTAACTTTTACTTATGTTAGGTATAAAAGCCGATTTCATTTTAATTTCTACTAATCACTCTTATGTGTGTAAACCATTAAGCCATCATCATATTGGTAATAAATATAAATTACTTAATTAAGAATAGCTATATTTATAGACTGCCATTGGCATCTAACCATGCATCATGACTACCTAACATGCAGGAAGTATCAATATGGTTTTGCCAAGCCCTTTAGTGTATAATATCTTAGTGTAATTCAATCATTTCATCATATATCCCTGAAATAGCCAGATCATGGGTCACTTTATATTATTAGCCCTTTTCATATTAGTACGTAGCCCTCATTTGTTAACTCCATAATCAAAATGGCCTTGGCTAAGGACTTTAAGTTAACATGGGCTAGGTACATGTGAGATATGCCCCCTCAAATAACTTAGGGTGATGAATCCTCTCTGGAGCACATATCCACCTTCAGTATGCTTCATGTCATACCCAAAACCACCCTAACATAAGTATCCATCAATTATGGACCTGTTCATCATGATCTCTAAGTATAAGACTCCATATATAAGATGACTTAGAGTCATAAGACTAAGGATCACTTTACCTAACACATGAAAGTATTTCTATGGACACTTGAGTGAAATACCAAATAGAACTCTCATAAGGGGTCATGTTTAGTGAACTTGTTCTACTTAATAAACATTTATATACTAGCCTCATGTATCTTTATACTTTAACTTAAGAGATCAGTTGCATGCATCCAATGCATAGAGGCTTAACATAAGCTAATCTTTGTGCATTATTAATGCCTTTTCTTAACAATATGATGACCAGGAACACTTTTAGAATATGATGCTAAGCTTTGATGCATAAGGATCCCATAATTATAACTCATTATAATTCTATCACAAAGCCAACGTGTTTCATGGGCTTGTATAAGATATGCTTAACAATTATCAAATAACATCTTATGGATAAAGAATACCTCTTTAACATTAATAAAATATAATGTTCATTTACATGAAATTACTAAATCCTAATGCCATACAAGCTACAACAATTGGCTTACAGGGCTTACATTAATACTTGCATATTCCAACTTCTTAAAATAACACATGGAAGAAAAGATTCCACACTAAGAAGAACAAAATAGTGATTTATTAAACAATAATAAAATAGTAAATGAATAATAACTAATTTAAACCATTATAAGAAAAACTAGCAAAAACCTAAAAACTGTATATAACTAAAAATATAAAAAAAAAATTACAATAGTTTAGGTCTTCAATAAAGCATACTTAAATTAAAAAATTAAATAACAAAAATCCACATTCAATATACCTTAAAATTCAAATTTTTGGATTATGTAACTTATTAAAAAATATAAGCTAAAATAAAGTGAAATAAACCCAAAAGAAATTAAAGTAAATATATAAAAATGGATGACTAGCACAATAGACAGGGAACACGAAAAAGAAAAAAAAGAGAAAAAAGCTGCTGACATAAAAATTATGGCATTTAAGAGAAAAAAAATTGTAAATAAAAAGTGTAAGGGAGATAGTGGTTAGGATGAGAAGAAAAAAGTAAAGAAAAAAGGAATGGAGCTAATGGGAAATGAATTTTTTTCATTGAGGGTAAATTAGTCTTTGTCATTTCTATTCTAGCAATTTTTTTGCTTTCGTTTCCATTTTATAAATTATTCTTTTTTATTGGATCAATTAATAAATTTGTTAGTGGAACAGTTGTTTTTCAAACTATCACAAAAATTTTCCTCTATTGAGGCAAAATCTCATCTCAAAAGTTTTCCTCAATTAAAATCTAAAATTTCATAATTGATTTTAAAAATTAAAACTTTCATCAAAATTATGGTTTAATGCATGTACTAAATGATAGACACTAAAATGCCATGAAAAGTAAAGCATTTAATGAAATCCTAATTGTGATAGGAAGATTCTCAAGTTCATTATCTCATATTTATTATCCTCTCACCTTTTCATCAAGTAGAATAGTCCTTCACTCATTTTATCCATTCTTGACATGTATTTGTCAAAATATATCTCTTAAGGTCTTGAAAATCTATGTTGTTCCATGTATTCCACCGTCTTTATCTCATTTTTGTCTACCCTTGGATGTTTTCTTCAAATGTAGTCAAAATGTGACCCTAGTATGAAAAATCTTTAATGTTATCATGCATGATTATGTGCATTTTTGGTCACTCATTGACCAAACCACTATTCTTGCAAATGGAAAGTCATGGATTCTCATTGATAATGGTCATTTATATCTGCATTATTCTTGCCCTAAAATGTTTTCCTCAAATGTTTTACAATGTAATGTATGAATCATTCAAAATTTATCTTTGTTAATTTATTATTATTATCATTTCAAATTCATTACAAATGTAATGCATCACATATTTATTTTGTTGTTATAGAGATAGAAATTTGGCAACAAGAAATGGTAAGAAACAAATTAAATTGGAAAACAAAAGGTGTTTACTTTCAAAAGAAATGGAAAACATATTGTTAAAATACAATAAGTTAGTCAAAGTATTCATTAACATATTTGAATGGGAATAAGCATCCAAAATAATAAATATTTAGACAATCTTAGGAAAGTTAATCTATGATTCTTTCTAAAAAATGAATCCAATTAGGATTTTTGACTCTTTTCAATTTATTAAACCAAATGTTGCCTTAATTCCAGGCAGTATTTAAATGATGCTAACTCTTCATGTATATAAGTAATCTTTTTAGGTTTTCAAATTAAAAAATTCCGTTATAATTCATACTACTTTTTTTTTTAAGTTGTAAACACCTAATTTTATCTGGTTCTCTTAATTAGTTTTTTCTTGATTTTGAAAAGTTGTTGGTTTTCCTTATTTTGTATCTTTTTGGATAAAGCATTGATGATTACAAGACTTGTTACAAGTATTAGAATGGTTTAGAAAGATAAATTTTATAGAGAAATGACATATGGACTTAGTTGGATAATTTAGGAGAAAAGTACCAATATTAAAATCTTGGACATGGAAGAACGGAATGAGGAGTTTGAGTTGGGTTGTTTATGCCTTTCAGAGAAGATATGATGATTATTGAAAATAATGGAAATCAATGGAGCCATTTATAAAGTAAAGTTAAAGTTAACAAAAAATTAATTAAAATCAAAGTCAAAAGATAAATGTGAGACAAAAGGTTGACTTTCAAATTTCTATAATTCAAGAACTTGGAATTCAAAACTAATTGCACTATTATAAAATTAAGTATTAAGAGAAGGTCAAGAAAGTGCAATGAAGCTTAGGTCAAGGGAAGACTTAAGAGAATGAATATATGTTAGCTTAATCCAAAGGATCTGGAGTAGGAAAATCTACATCTTTTAAAAGAATCTTGTTTGGGGATATTTTAGTTATTAAAGGGAAAATCTAATTGAGTTTTTTGAAGAACACACTAGGATTAATTGGATCTGGAAAATATATTTCTAATTAAACTTTTTGAAAAACACGCAAAAATTAATTGGATCAAGAAAATAAATGTGCAAGGTTGGTTAGAACATTTTGTCATAGCCGAATCTAATGTTGTAATTGCCTAAGATTTTACATGTAATCTCTTTAAAAGGCATTTATGACATTAGACAAGAGATTTGTTAAGGTTATTGAATGTAGCTAAGATAGTTAAAGGTATTTGTATGGGTAATGAGAGATTCTCATAACTACATTTTGGTGATAAAGTAAAAAATGACAACCAAAAATTCTATATAAGTAGCTCTTAAGCTTGAGGTGAGGTTTTTTCATTTTCATTTTTTAAACAAAATTTTGAAAGCTAATTTTCTTAAAGAGAAAAGGGGAAATTCTAAAGGAACCTTTGCTTGAATATCTTGGAAGGTATAGTTTCTTATTAATCTTCTTGTATTTAGATACTTGCTTTTAATTATTTATTTGATTCATCATGTATCTCAATTTTGATTCCCCTTGAGTGCTTTGGTTTTGCTATTTTATTCATGGTTTCGGTTCTCTAAACATTTATTAATGATCTTGTATCATTCATTGCATTCTTGATCCATTATGTGTTTTATTCTTGGTGAATTTAAGTTTAGAACACCTTTAAGAATGTTTGGCCATGTTGATTAGCATGATTTGAGCATTCATCCATGAGTTGATCACTTGATTGCATTTTTTATCCATGATTTTATTTGATTCATGACATAATTTGAGCTTAGACTTTATTGGGATCCATTTAATTACATATGATCATATTTAGAGATTTATTCCATGATTTCTTCAATTGTTACATGATTTGATCTTAAGTTCATTAAATCATGCTAAAACTTGAGCTCTAAATCGTATAAGACGCATTCAATTAAGGTGTTAGATCAATCTTGCAGAGTGTTTTATGATTGAACTTAAATCACACTATGTGTAATGTTAAGTAGGCATTCATCCAATGATGAATTAATTGCTTGAAATTCTGATTTTCTTGGTTTGCTGACAATACTAGGTAAGATTAGTGCATGTTTAATGAAATGTGTGTTTGCTTTTGATTAGTAAAAACTATTTTTAAAAAGATCCCCCAAAGATAAGTTAAGGTGGTTTAATCAATGAGTCAACCTTTGCCTATGTTTTCACTATCGTCTCACCTTATACTCTTAGGGAAATTAACTCATGTTGAGCTTATGGAAATGTTGGTTAAAGGTCACAACATATTAGTTTAAAGATTTTTTTTTAGAAATTATTTTTATGCTGGAATTTATAAAGTCTTGTTGATGAGCCTTGAAATGCTATGGTTAGTGAATTGTTTAGGTAGGATTAGCTATTGTTCGTACCCTTAATAAGGAAGCATTCAAATGCCTTATCATGGTTTAAGGGAAGTATTCAAAGAAGAAAGACATAACAATAAAGGGTAAAGCATTTGAGTGTTTCATTTATAAGTTAGAATATTATGTTAGTTGTTGTAATCTATGTGATTTCTAAGTTCCAGGTGATTTGGCTCGCACTTGATATGTTCACTATTCATTTTAGGATGGTTAAGTAGGTTCATAAATGTCCTTATGGTAAGGAATATCTAGATTAGTACCTGCATAACTGAATAATAAAAGGAACGCATCCAAATGCCATCATCTATTTAACAACCTTTGGCCATTATTATTAGACCTTACCTTAGCCTACTTTGCTTTTTTTTCTTAAGTCATATTATTTCATCCTAATGCCCTTACCTATAGATGTTCAAACATATAGAAATAGACCTCGAAAGCCTCCAATAAGGCTTCACTTTGTCCCCAAAACCAAAATTTATTTTTGCTATCGCTTAGTCTGTGACCAAAACAGTTTGCATTAATATTTTCACTTACTGAAAGATTTTCTTTGGGTAAGTTAGGGTATATTTAGGATATGCTACATTGAGTTAGCTTTTCAACGGCATATCATATCCTATTTTTGAGCCTTTTTAATGGTTATTTTACACTATTTTTAGTTGAAACCTTATTAAGTTAGTTTTCCAATGGTGTCTAATTTGCAACCTTTAGAGTTTGGCTTGAGCAGAAACTTAAGGAAGCATTCTAGGTGTAGGTTATCTTTTATTTTTGGGTAAGGGCACCATTCATGAATTTCATATACACATCATTCTCTTAAGTTATAAGTATATTCCTAAACAATGTGCTCTATCAAAAAACTTTTAACCTGTTACTAACATTGTTGCAAGAAATTTTTCCTCCAATAATTAATCAAAGATGCTTTGATCGTAATCACGGTTTTTCTTCTATCATGATTTTTTTTCAAGGCTAGAGGCAAGGTTAATGTAAAACCTATAGTGTTGGATTCTTCACTAATCAAAATACCTTTATTTCTATGACCAGTGACCTTTGATGTTAGGTTTGCAATAAATTTAGAGATATAGCCTTAAACTTCTATCACATATTTGATCATGATTTTCATGGCACTTCAATCTCTAACTTATCTGCTATGTTAGCCTCAACAGTCTCTACGCTACTTGATGATTGATTTTTAGACTTAGGTGCAAGAAGTCATTCAACTTCAAACCTTAACAATCTTTTAGTGTATTTAGAATATCAAAGGCTTAATCATGTCAAGGTAAGAATGGCATAGTTTTGCACATAAACTTGTTAGCTTATCCAAACATTCTACTCTTTCTTGACCCTTCATTTAAATAATGTTCTTTACATTCTTTGTATTAGTAAAAAACTTAATATTGTTTCTTAATTTATACTACTATTTTCTTTGAATTTAGCATTCCATTTGTATTGTTATGGATCAATCTTCGAGCTAGGTCCTTCTTAAAAGAATTTTTTATTAAGGTCTTTATTACACCACTTCTAATCAAACCTTTGTTTCCACATTTCAATCTTAAGCTTTTAATAGTGAAAAAGCTTTTTCAGATACATGGCACCAACATTTAGGTTGTCCTACTTCCAGATTAGTTCAATATGCTATATCTTTTAATAATCTACCAATTTTAAGCAATAAGACAATGTTGTTTTGCTCATCATGCCAATTAGGAAAATCACATATATTGCTCTTTTATTTATCTAATTCTATGTCCAAAGTTCCACTTGATTAATTCCAATATGATGTATGGGATCTTTTCCAGTATATTCCAATAATGGACAATGCTTTTATATAATTTTTGTTGATAATTTTAGTAAGTATATTCGATTACCAATGAAATAAAAAACTAACATTTTTCAAAATTTTCAAAGATTTAAAATGCAAGTTGAAACATTATTTGATTGTCAAATTAATGCTTTGCAAATAGATGGGGGACGAAAATCAAAATGTCTCTATAGTTTTGCAATTAAATGACATCCTAGAATTCTTGCCCTTGAACAAAATGGTAAAGCAAAAATAAAACATATACATATTGTTGAAGTAGGTCCTACCTTATTATTTAATACCTTAGTTCCTTTATCTTATTAGGATAATGCCTACAATGCAGATGTCTTTCTTATTAATCATTTACCATCTATCACATTTTATCACAAAAGTTCCTAAGAAATTTATTTCATAAATGCTTAATTAAAAGTTTCTTAAAGTGTTCAGTTATGCTTGGTTTTCCTTATCTTTAGGTCATACAATTCAAATAAAATGCAACCAAGATCCTTAAGGTGTAATTTTTGGGGGAATATAGTTCTCTTCATCAAGAATAGAAATGTTTACCTATATGTTAAGGCAAAATTTTTTGTTTCTCGTCATATCATCTTTTATGAACTAAGTTTTTCATTTTATGGAATTAAAAAAATCAATCTAGAATGACTTTTCAGTCTTTTTCACCAACTACAATTTTAACCCCAAATAGCTACATTCTTCTTGTGTCATCTGTTCTCATGCATTTATTTCTCATCCACTACTTGTTAGAAAAATAGACTACATGCCAGCAAAATTTTAAAAAATTTGTAATTTGATCGTATTAAATCATGTTGTTATATACAAAAAAATGAGCATAATTAATTACCTGAGTTATAAATCTAAAGATACAGTCCAAGAATTCCAATATTCATGTGAAAGCTTCAATCAACTAGCTTTCCCCACCATTTTCCAATTTCTTGATGGCAGTGTGTTTGGGCACTTTTTGCCTCGATCGACCCTGGATATGTACGGCTTAATTCTCCTTTATGACTGCCTTGTGCCACTGGTTTTAGAATCACAGGATGTTATGATTGTAAACCACTACGAGTGATGCTAAAGTCTAAAGAAAAGCACTAGGAATAAAACTCTTATTTATATCAGATAAGAAAGAGGCCTTAATTTTTTAGTTTAGCTAATTAAAATAATTATTTTACCCACTTTTTCAAAAAAACTTACTTGCCGTAACCCTAATGTAGAAATAGCCCAAATTTCACCAAGTGCTAATGTAGAAATACATTACTTTGGCCCAATTTATTTTACGAATTTTACCTTATTTAATCTAAATACTAATTAGTTCTGATTAAACTATTAGTTTTATTTAGCTTGATAATTTTTCATAACCCTAATTCTAATTCTAAAAAAATCATGGCAATTTTATTCTAATAGAATAATTATTTACTAGTTATCAAAGTAAACTTAACTATAGTAAAAAATTAATTTAATTGTAAATTAAAAATAAATAAATAATAAAATAATTTTTTCTTATTTTTTAGAATATTATTCATATTTAATTTATAAACAAATATTTAAACAAGACTCAATAGATATTAAACTAATTATAAAAATAATTAATTTTTTGAATCTATTTAATTTAAATTAATTCCTATATAAACCAAAAGATAAATATAATTAATTTAAATTACTAATTCCTGTCTAAATAAACATTCAACAAAATTAATCCTAAATAAATAACACCAAAAATTATTTTCATTTATTTATTGAAGAAAATGGCAACATTCTTAAAGTGAGTGAATCTGGCGTATCACTTCACCATATTAAAAATCATTTGATTTTGGGTTTTTCGATCAATAACCACACAGTAAGGAATTATTTTGAGCTAGTTGAGGGACCAATTGGACATATATAATTAGGCTCTAATGATCTATGCATTAGTTACTCTATCCCGAATAATTAATCACATAATTATTAATCTCAGAGATGTACTACTAGACCTGAGACTACACTTCCAATTTTATACTATATTACATAAGCTTTAAAAATAACCTTTCAGTCAATGACGTTGTCATTTATGTAATACCCTCACATGATATTTGTGATCAACTTAAGGTTATAATTTGTTTGATGCACTTGATCACCTTATCTTAAAGTTTCATTATACTCTCCATGTGAAAATGATTGTCCACCACATGTGAACAATTTATCATTTGACATACAAATGACCAAGGCCTCGCCCATTTTCACTATACAGTATAATACCTTTTAAAAGGATAACCTTAACTCTTTATGGGAGCTATGATTTCATATCTATAAGTAAAGCTCTCATCGAGTGTAAGTTATATGCCCAACAAATAGATCTTGTAGCTTACTACTCTAGAATACTTTAGCTTTTGAAACATCAAAGTATAGAAGTTATACATATGGAGTTAATTACTTACTTAGGATTAAGCCAATTACACAATGACCGTAAAAAATGATTTAATCCAAGTAAACAGACTTATTAAAGGATTAATTGCACTTTGGTTCAGTCTAATATATCACCACCTTCAGGTAATAAATCTATGTCTCTACTCAAGAGTCAAATTGCTCCAAATGGCCAAGACAAGCCATCTCCCTAATTGGATTTAGACAACATAATAGTTTTAACCTAAGTTAATTGCTCACATCAACCTATAGACCATCGATTATCAATTTAGGCTACTTACCTTAGAATGTTGTCTTTCCACATATAAAGTCTACTATATGCAACATTCTAAAGGTATAAACACTAGTAGTCAATTATAAACACTAGTAGTCAATGAGCTATATTTGCTTACATTTACTTCAACATATAAGTCTAAATAAGGATGGAATAGCAATGACAATGAAACCTCGAATATATAAATATGAGTAATTAGTTCAAAACAATAAAATACATCAAAATGTCTTTCATCCTTAGGGTTTTTCTAACACTGATACCATTTCTTACTCTCATATTGCAATTACTACATGTCCTTGATCTGTTTTTTTAGTTTCTATCATACCAGACACTTTTTTTAGCCTCTAGAAGAAAAATATTTCAACAATCAATCCTCTTATTAAAAAGCATTTCATGATCACTAGAACTAATGATCACACTCGTTATCCCCTTTCATTGTAAACTTGTTTTATGCAAGTAAACAAAATTCCTGCTTGAAGGTCGACCATTGATGAAGAACATAATGCATTGATTAAAAATAGAACTTGGTCTCTAGTTTCTTCTACTCCCAATAATAACATTATTGGATAAAAAATGTTTGTCGAATAAAAAAAAGCTGATGGTTTAATAGAATACAAAGCAAGATTTGTTTCCAAATAATATAACTAAGAGATGGTTGTAGATTTTATTGAAATCTTTAGTCTAGTTATTGAGCTAGTCACTATCAAGGTTGTTATTACACTTGCTCTTTCAAATGGTTGGCCTTTGTGCCAACTAGATATGGATAATGCATTTCTTCATGGTTTACTATAGGAAAAGGTTTAGCATTTTGTTCATCCTACACAATCACAGGCTATTTGTAGACTTGTTAAAGCCATCTATGGTTTTAAACAAGCTCAATAGCATGGTTTCATAAAATTAGCACACTTTCACTTTCACTTGAACTTGGTTTTGTTAATTCCATGTTTAATTGCTTAATTATTTATTTAGCATTACCAACACATGTTACTTATTTATGTTATAAAAGGAATCTATATTCCTGGTGAAGTTTGGCTTCATGCAATAACAACAATTAAAATTTACAAAATATCATAAATATGTAGCGAAAATAATCGAACTTCCCTTGTAGATTTTCAGGAAGGATGTAAATGTGTAGTATAGTAAAAATCAAATTTAATAAAAATTAAATCATACATTTGAAAAGGGATTACCTGACACTTATATATTGTAATCCAGAGTTAAATCTAATTTAAGAAATCCCTAAAGGTGGGTAGCTTGGTTTCTGATTGGATCTACGAGGTCACGAGCAACATATTGGTCTTGCGTCCAACGGTAATCCACATGGATGATAATGGGAGCCTTTCCAAGGATCAGATATTCTTCGGTGCTAGCCAAAAGACTCAACGAGTCTTAACCAAAAGATGATTATGACCCATTTCTTTCTTTACTTAACTGTGAAAAATTTTTAAATAGTTTTTTTTTACTCTTAGAGATTCAAAGAATGGCACAAAAAACAAGGTACAAAGTGGTGGTAGAATGGTTATTTCCTTTTAAAGTGGATGACACTTAGATAACTTATAGAGAAAACTATTTTCTCAAAAAATAATTCACTTCAAAAGTGTTTTTCTCACACACCATGATGCTAAGTGTCCCACCCCCTTAATCCTTTTACTTTGTTGAATTCAATCTCTCATAAAGGGAAAGATTTGATCATGATCAAATTCCTATCTTAGATGAAACTCTTTCACCCTAAGTAAATGGAATTTAATCATTCTTTTCCCTTTGCAAATTACTTTGGCCAAACCAAGCGCATTTCATGAGCAAAGGGATTTTAAACTTAGCACAATGTATGCAGTCCAAAATCCATCTAAGTGTGCCAGGTAGTTTATAAAGATATGTTTCCTTTTAGAGTTTTAATTCACCAATTAAACTCTAAATTTAAATTAATTTAAATTACTTTAATTTATCTAAATAAATTAATTTCATTTATGTTACATAATTATCAAATAATTAAATATAAGACAAATAGGTATAAACCTATTTAGCTAGATAAATTATCCCTTTTATGAATTTAATCCAAATAAAATTCATAAATTAAATTAAAAAATTTTAACTTAATAATAATCTTATTAATATTTACTATCTAAATAACTAATATTTTGATAAGATTATCCAAAGATTTTGGCTAGGACATATCCACCATGCAATGTCTTAATTTAGACGTTATCCAAATAAGACAATCTTATCTACCTTGTCTTAAAAAGACAACTAAATTTTATATTTCACAAAATCTAAATTTTTGTCTTAAATAAATTCTTAATTGAACTTTTTAATTAACTCCTCCATTTAATCTAATTAAACTTCTTAATTAATGCCTCCATTTAATCATCTTTGAGTTAATTAAGACAAACTTAATTAAATCTTGATTTGAATCCAAAAATATCATCCTATTGTATGTTACCTATTAGGTTCTAAACATGTCGACAATGAAAACAATTAATCTGATTAATTACGTTCATAAATCAAGAACCGGATCTAGCAACCCATCATAATCACCCTAATATTGAAAAGTCAATATAACCTCATAGAAACTTTTTGGTAACTAGCTTATCAATGTAATACAGTCCTTTCACCATATATCCCAGAATAAGCATAAGAACGGTGTAGTGTCTACTCATGCCTTAATCCATGTTCGATAATGCAACTCAAGGTTAACAATCATGAATCTACAAGGAACAATTCTTCATAATTCACTATTCTTTGGCCAAAGACTTTTATCCAATTAACTATAATCAAGATCATTTGAGATATATCTCTAATGTCACTAAAGTGGTGAATCCTCTTTGGATCACTCATCCATTTACCATATGGATCATGCCATACCTAATATACCCATTCATAGTATATCTAAGTATGACATCTATCCATTATAGACCCGTTCATAGTAAATCTAAGTATAACACTCTTTAAATGAAATAACCTGGTATCATAAGTTTGAGAATCACTTACATAACTGGCACATGAGAACATACTCCTTAGACATTTGAGTAACTAATATGAAATGGATTTCTCATGTTGGCCGTGTTCAGTGAACTTGTTTTTCATTAAATAAGCACCCATATGTTATCCTTAAGTATCTCATATACTTCAACTCATGAGACCAGTTGCATCATTATTTGCATTGAGGCTTAATCTATGCTAATCTTTTTTCATTGTCAATGCCATATCCTGATAATACAATGATTAGGAACATTTTTAGAAACACAATTTTGATGTATAAGGATATAATTATACTTTTTACAATTCATTTACAAAGCCAATGTATTTTATGGGCTTCATCTAATTAGTATTTGCATGATAGTCAATCACGCTACTAACATGAAGGAAAATCTTTGTCACTATAAAATGGTAACATGCACATAGTTAGTTGACTATGTATCCCATGTCCCAATCTGATTAGTTTAAAGGCATACACCAACATCTCCCACTGCACTTGAAACAATCGTATTGTTTTTAGTATCTACTAATTAGAGAATACGTTAATGTATTCTTTATAATCTATACTATTAAGTCATGCTGTTTGGATCATAATGAGACCTTAATTCAAATCATATGGCTCAGTTGTGTTACAACTATTGGAATCAACGTAATTAGCCTTGTAGCTAGTGATCCAAAACTAATTTCTTTCTCAAGCCTTGATGGAATGAATTTTTTTTAATGGCTCTTAGATATAAATATGTCATTTCTCTTGTTGGAACTTTCTCTAATATTACATCCAAGTATTTATGACTTAGTTTGTCACCATGTATATTAACTTTTAGTAGTTTATGAATGTTCCCACTAGATCACATGTGTGAGATTTCTTGCAAGGAATCTACTTCAAAACCCTTTTTTGAATTCTTATTATTTTAGGCCTTAATATATCTAATATATGTTTATTTAATATAAATAGTGGACAGAGTTTGTAGAATAAATATATTATGATTTATTAAATAAGGATTTAAAAGGTATCGCATCCTTATGCCATTAAAAGCAAATATATGTTCATGGCATACTCCATAAAAGAAATCCCCTTAATTCGACCATAATTACCAAAAACAGAACATCTAGATGTTCAATAATAAATCATAAAGGTTTCATAAACTTTTCTAAATGGATTAGCAAGCCTAATTTGCATCAACTGGGATGCCTTCTCCATGTTGGCCCATCATTATTTTTCTATATTATTACTAGTTTATGTTTGAGAATTGAGAGACCACGATATATAACAAATTCTTTGTTTTACTAAAATAAATTATAATAGTGTTTCATAAACATTAAAAAGGCAAGCTTTGATCAACATCTATAAGATTGACATCCTTAATGCCTTTCTTCACTACTCTTTTCATTTGGTTTTCATAATACATCATGCATATTTAAGTGCCAACCTCTAGGTACCATATACTAAGATAAGTGAATAAATCTTAAAACATGTCTATCTATGTGATTTCTCTAAGTTTCCTACTTTGATAATATCAAAGTATTCCTTGCAATCTTTACTTTATTAGTCTAACTCTCTATAGCATGTTTGTTTATTATATCATTTGTATCTCTTCATTAAAAAGTATAGTGATAATACATGGATCATAATCCATAACAGATCTAATGTGCTTCAGTCTTGAAATACATTCTATCACATGAGGTTTGGCTATGCTACCTTCTGACATCTTGCTTAAGAAAAATTATTTAGGGATGTTGAACCTCTCATCATGATTATCTTTATTGAACTATTTAATAAAGCTTCAAATGATTTTAAGAGCACTAACTGCCACTTGCTTCTTTCAGAGTTAGGTGCCCTACTAGTCATCATCATAATATGGCTTGATCCAGGTCATCTCTATTAACTTATAAGCAACCTTAAACATTGGGCCATTTGGTTTTGTATTAAGACAATCCTAATGTTGTAGGACTAGATAATGGAGTTTGGCCCATTTTTTATTACCATTTAGTGTGCTATGTAGTGATAATTTTGTAGTCATTTTTACTTATTCATATCCTACATGAATTTATAATGCATTTAATTGTCAGTAACATATATATATGATAATCATTCAATTAGGTTTTAAAACTAAAATAATTATTCCTTATTATTTTTATGAAATTACAACCCTCAAATATAATACGAGAAGTTCAATATTTAAATCTTCTTAATGAGCTAGGCACCTCTTTCATTCTTATAGATGCTTGAGCGACTCAACAAATTATGTAAAAACTAACTAAGTAGGTAATTTAGTTTACCAATTGCATCTTTATGCAACTCTCAGATTAGTTAAGCAATAACACTTACTTGAATACATCTTATGTATTTCTCATTATTAGTGTAAGCCTTGCAAGCCAATTGGATTTGCTTGTAAAACACTAGCTATTAGTTATTTAATGTAACATTCATTATATTTGATTAACATAATATGAGGTATTTCTTTGATCATAAGATCAATACATGAATAGTAGTTTACATCTTATGTAGATAAAGCCTATGAAGCACGTTGGCTTTGTAAAGAAATTGTAAACAATTACAATTATGAGATTTCTATGCATCAAAGTTGTGTTTCTAAAAATGTTCCTAGATCATAGTATTGTCAAGACAGGGCATTGTCAATGCACAAAGATTGTCACATGTAAGCCTCCTGCATAATATGCATGCAACTAACCTCATAAGTTGAAGTATAAAGGTACTTGAGGACATCACTTGTTATGGTAACAAGTTCGATGCACATAACCCGCTTGACAGTTCTATTTGGTATTCCACTTAAGTGTCTATGGAAATACTCTCATATGTCAGTAGTGTAAGTGATCATTAGACTTATGACACTAAGTCACTTTATATATGAATTATCATACTTAGAGATCATCATGAATGAGTTCATAATAGATGAATACCAAATAAGGGTGGTTTAGGGTATGATATAAAGCATACTGAAGGTGAATGAATGGCCCAGAAAGGATTCATCACCCCAAGAGATTTAAGGGGACATATCCCAATTGTTCCTGACCTATGTTAACTCAAAGACCTTGGCTAACGTAATATGATTATGGAGTTAAAAACATAAAGGTTGCATACTAACATGGAATTGGTCAAAAGTACAAATTGCACCAAACTTTTGCCTATTTCAGAATATATGATGAAAAGGTTGAATTACATTGAGATACTATACATTGAAGGGCTTGTCAAACCAATTTAAATATTTTTGCATATCGAGTGGCCATGATGCATTGTTGATGCCGTTCTTGGTCTACAAATATAAATTATTCTTAACTGAGTAAATTTATATTTATTATTATTATGATGGAGGCCTAATGGGTCATACACATTGGCTAATTTATGAAATTAAAAATGAAACAGGGCTTAAATACTTGGAGAGTAAAAGTTACCTAAGTCCAATTTAAATTCTTCAAAGGACAAGAAGCTAAACTGCTATTATAGAAAATTAGATAGTACTTGAAACCTAGGTATTTAGTGCACATCTTGGCATCACTTTTGAATATATAGAGAACCCTAGCTGCTACTTAAAATTCCCTAAGCAAGAAAGTGTGGCAATCTAAGGGTTTTTGCACCACCTCTCTTATTTTTGAGAGAAAATGTTTCTTTTCCTCTCCAAGTCTTGGTTATGGGTTTCTAGCCAAAAATGAAGGTTTTAGAAACCTATGCTATAGCATAGCTCTTAACAAGATACAGTTTCTACCTTGTGAAGGATTTCTGAGTCACCTGTATGGATCAATGTTAGAAGCTGGACGTGTGGATAGCTTCGATTTGCGATTATTAGGCTCGGTGTACAAGATCAAAGTGGAGTCTATACTAATTTGAGAAAATGGACATTTCAAATTGAGGTATGAAAATTTAGATTTTTTTCTTTCTTGTTTTATACAAATCAATCAAAATGCTTGCAAGATAATCTATTGATGTTGTTTGGTAAGTTCCACTGTATTATTAAATGTTTTTGAGTTTAATTAATTTTTTATTGTTTAAATCATTTTCCAAATCTAAATACTAGGCATTAGATGCCAAGGATAAGATCCCTTCATGTTGTATTAGAGCCACCTTATTAGCCTTGATCGATCATAGTCTTAATGTTACTGTTTAGTGATTTAGTATGGATTTTCTAAAAATTTTCACGCAAAAATAGCATGTCAATTAGTTTTTTTATTCATATAATTGTTCAAAAATTGTTTTTTATGATTATATGTTGAAAAATCTAATCAGCATAATGTTGTTTATGCAAAAATCCTTGTGGTTTAGTGTATAGATTGTGATTTGAAAAATCCAGATGTTGGTTGGCTATGATTTTTCTTGAATTTCTAGCCTTGAAATGTTCATGAAAATTTCATGGTACTTGCTAGAAAATTTTGAGAACAAGTTTGGTTAAAGACATTTCAAATCTGAGCCACTTGGGATACCGTATGTGCATATCTTTTAGTGATGCAATCAGACCAGCCTCTTGGTACCTACTTTGTAGTGCTAATGCAGCATTGGATGCTGCAAATTTCCAACATCCAATTAGAGGTTTAGAGGGAGTGAAACCAATGTGGTTGGATGGCATTAAGATGCCAATGGAAACCACCATACGTGTAGCAATCCAAAGAAGACTGGAGTCTAATTTTATGCCAACTTCCTAGTATTTAGGAATTTGATTCCTGCTAGGATTTTATCTTTGAGGCTTGATATGATCAACAAAGATAAGATAAAAGTTTTTTTTAAAAATTATTTTAATTAAAAGTTAGCGCAAAAAGGGAGGAATTATCTTATTAGAATAAATATTCAATTAAAACTCCTAGTTTATCACCAAACTAATATTATCCAATCTAGATAATGTCTCAAAATATTTGAGACAACGTTGGATAATGTCTTAGTTTAATTGGTTTATCCTTATTAGATAATGCTTTATCCTAATTAAATTAGGATAAAGATTAACCTTGTAAGAAAATTGTTTCTTAATTAAATTAAGATAAAATTAATAAATTAAACTGAAAGGGATAATTTATGACAAAGACATTTATTTAAATATATTCATAAATGTTGTGGATGTATCAAATGATTATCTACTTAGACTCAATATATTGTGGATGGTTGACTGTTCATGTGTATTTAATTTTTTTTTCAAATAAGGTTTGCATACCCTACCTTATCTCTATTTTTTGGGGTTGTAAAATTCTTTTCTCATCTAACTCCCCTAAAATGTAACTAAAGGTTTCTTTATTATAAATGTAATTAGATTGCATATAAGTGTAAACCTAGGATTAGTTAGGAATGATTTTGTAACCTAGAGATGGAGATCTAAGTGAAGGCACCATGAAGACCGACAGGTTGCAAGAAGACTTATGAAGACCTTTTTTGTAATCACTTAGGAAATGAGTTAGTAATCTCTATCGTTGGCTCAAGGGGTTTACATTATTAAAGCCCATAATCATCCTAGTAGAATGCATGATAGTAGATTTATTTTATGCGATAAATTAAAATGCTATGCAGGCTAATAAAGATAAGACTTTAAATTAAAAGGTAAAATGAATAAACAAAATCCCTTATACAATATTAGTCACATTGTTAGTGTAAGCCCTGCAAGCCAAGCGGATTTGCTTGTAAAACACAGGCTATTAGTTATTTCATGTAAAATATATTATATTTTATTAATATCATATAAGATATTTCTTTATCCATAACATCAATACATGATTAGCAGTTTACCTCTTATGTAGTAAAGCCCATGAAGCACATTAGCTTTGCAAGGGAATTGTAAAGAGTTACAATTATGAGATCCTTGTGCATCAAAGTTATGTTTCTAAAAATGTTCCTGGTCATAGTATTGTTAAGACAGGGCATTGACAATGCACTAAGACTAGCATATGTAAGCTTCCATGCATAGGATGCATGCAACTAATCTCATAAGTTGAAGTATAGAGATACTTAGAGACATCATATGGGTGCTTGTTATAGTAATAAGTTCATTGAACATGACTTGCTATGAGAGTTCCATTTGGCATTTCACTCAAGTGTCTATGAAAATACTCTCATGTGTCATAGTGTAAGTGATTTTTAGACTTATAACAATAGGTCACCTTGTATATGAATTATCATACTTAGAGATCATTATGAACTGGTTCATAATAGATGAATACTAAGATGGGTCTGATATAAAGCATATTGAAAGTGAATAATGGTCCAGAGAGGATTCATCACCCTAATTGATTGAGGGGACATATCCTAGTTGTTCTGACCCATGTTAACTCAAAGACCTTGGCCAAGGCAATATGATTATGTAGTTAACATATATGGGTTGCATACTAATATGAAATATGTTAAAAGTAAATACTACACCAAACTTTTGGCTATTCTAGGATATATGATGAAAGAATTGAATTAAACTTAGATACTATACACTGAAGGGCTTGTTAAAACCAATTTGACTTTTCCTGTATATCGGGTGGCTACGATGCGTTGCTAGATGCCACTCTCGATCTATAAATATAAATTATTCTTAACTGAGTAAATTTATATTTTTTGCTATTATGATGGAGGCCTAATGGGTTACACATATTAGGGTGATTTATGAAATTAAAATGAACTAGGCTTAAACACCTAAAGAATAAAAGTTACTTAGGCATAATTTGAATTGTTAAAAAAGCCAGAAACTAAAGTGCAATTATAGAAAATTAGATAGCACTTAAAACCTAGGTATTTAAGGCACATCTTGGTGTCATTTTTGAATATATAGAGAATCATAGGTGCCGCTTGAAATTCCCTAAGCAAGGAAGTTTTGGCACTCTACCTCCATTGGTTTTAAAGAAAAAAAAAGTGTTTCTCTCTTTTTATTCAAGTCTTGGGTTGTGGGTTTCTTGCCAAAAAGTGAAGGTTTTAGAAACTTAAGTTAGTAGTATGGCTTTCAGCATGGCTCTACACAAGATACAGTTTTTACCTTGTAAAGGATTTCTGAGTTATTTGTATGTATCAACTTTAGAGGCTAGACGTATGGACAACTTTGGTTTCTGACAAAAGGGCTCAATGTACAACATCAAAGTGAAGTCTATACTAATCTGAGAAAATGGACATTTTTTGATTGATGTGTGAAAAATCATATTCCTTTCTTTCGTGTTTTATAGAAATCGATTGAAATGCTTTTAAAATGATCCGTTGATGTTGTTTGATAAGTTTTGCTACATTATTATGTGTTTTCGAGTTTAATTAATATTTTATTATTTAAATCATTTACCAAATCTAAACAGTGGGCATTAGATGCCTGGGATAAGATCTCTTCACTCCTAACCATCGCCTTTAACATCACATGGTTAAGTCAGCACATCCGAACCATGCATTATTAGTTGTGCACGACCCATTAGTCATAACTCAAGTAGTTTGAATGGAAGGGACCTTGAACAACTCAACAAATCCCTATAGTTAGAACTCGATTTTCTTACTGTGAACAATAAAAGGAATCTTATCATGCTTAGGCATAGATTATTATTTTATAAGGGATTTTAATTAATTCATTGGGTCTCATTAATTTGATTTGGATTGCATCACATTTGCATTTATTTTAGATACATACATATCATATATATATATATATATATATTAACATAAAATAAATGCAATCTTACATGGATGATTATGGACTTTTATTTAAGTCTAGTTTCCATAAGGCATTTGAAAACTAGTTGGTTAAAATTCTAGGATACCTTATGAAGTCGTCATAGGTCTTGATAGTGTTCTCCGAGACAACTCTTAATGGTGCCATCTTTTATTTACATTTTAGAAAAATAAAATTTCCTAAACTAACCTATCCTTATGTCTTACAACCATGTAAATTTTGCATACGTTTAGAAGAAATCTTTAGTTACATTCGAAATAAGTTGGTGAGAAGAAATTACAACTCCAAAATGAAATAGAAATAAGGCAAGGTTCATAGACCCCATTTAAAATAAATACCATAAAGAAAGAATTAACCATACATTCACCTTGTCATACTAAGGTCTAAGTCCATAACTATCCATCATGCTTTAACAATTTATAACATAATATTATATAGCTAATGGTAATCATATGCATTCAATGTATAAATGTATATAAAAAAACTTTATCACATTTAACAAAGTATCCATAAGAATCAGCCAAAAGATTAAACACATTTACCTAGTTCTTAACTTTTAGGATACTTGTCCTAAGACTGACACTTACCTACTTTTAAGTGATTTATCTCAACATGGACAAATATTTCATTACATGCTTTAATTTTTCCTAAATTGACATTTTAAGAATTAAAACATGGTAATTCATTTTCATAAATAATTTATAAAATCCATTTCCAAGTTTTAATTCTTTAAAAAAAATATCTTTTTTAGGAAACTAAGTTGTCTTAAAACCTTTTGATTTTGTTAAGCCACAAGCCACTCTTAACTTTTAGGAATCTCATATATTAAATAGCAGTTATCTAATCTAACTAGAATTAACTCCTAAATTTTAAGAATCGAATTCCCAGCTTTTAGGCATTTGACTCCCACTGGAAAACTAGTTCCTACATAATCAAACTCGAATGATTAGTGTCCTTGGCATAGGTGATCTCCTTAGCCATGTGAATGGCCTTTGATTGCCACCTTTGGAGGATGATTAAGGACTGTTTTTAGGTGTTAGAAACATGCATTAGGTGCTACCAAAAGACCGATACATAGCAGCTACTTGCCATTTATAGGTGTCAATTTCATTGTGAAACGAGTGTGGCAATATTTGCCATAAATTCCAGTAACTAAATCAGTATGAAAATTGAATCTCATTTAGCTTACTTGTTGTCCTAAGATGCAGTAAATCCATGGCATGTTTCCACAAGGATTTCTAGGTGCATTAGGTGTAATAGATCCTCCAAAGTTGCCTAAAAATTCCAGGTTTGAGATTTCTTCACACTTAAGTTGAAATTAACTTTCTTTTATAGTCAAAACAAATATAAATAATTTAAAGTTAATTTTTATTCATAATATATTGAAAAAATAGAATATAAAATATATAAAAGAATTAATTTTTATAGTAAAGAAAAAAATCAAGAAAAATCAGCCTAGTGAACGCCTATTAGATGGGCTTGATAACAACGATTTTCAATGTTTTGATGCATATTTAATCTGAATCGATTTAAAACGATTTTATCAATTTATAATTTAATAGTGATTAAAATACACATTTAGCATGCTGTCCAAAATTAAGAAAAAATTTTGTGAAGTTGTTTTATAAAGCTTACATGGCGAAAACCTAGAGATCAATGCTACCATGAATTAGGCTAGACGTACTACATACAATCTGCAACATATAGGCAATGCTACCACTTGAAAGGAATCCATATTCTTAGTTAAGTCAGGCTTCATGCAATTATACCATTTAAAATTTGCAAAATATCATAACTATGAAGCGAAAACAATAAACACAGAAATAGCTAAACTTTCTTTGTGGATCTTTAGAAGGAATGTAAATGAATAATGTATTGAAAATCTGATTTAATAAAAATTAAATCATACATCTAGAAAGGGACTACCAAACTCTTAGATATAGTAATCCAAAGTTAAATCCAATCTAAGAAATCCCTAAAAGTGAGCACTTGGTTTCTGATCAAATCTACGAGGTCATGAGCAACACCCCTGTCTTGCCTTTAATGGTAATCCACACAGATGATAACGAGAGCCTTTTTAAAGATCAGTGATTCTCTAGTGCTAAATAGAAGACTAAATGAGTCTTAACCAAAAGATGACTGCTACCCATTTTTTCCTTTACTCAAACTGAGAACAATTCTAAAATAGTGTTTTTACTCTTAAAGATTGGAAGAATGGCACAAGAGGGAAGGTGTATGGTGGCAGCAATGTGGTTTCTTCTTTTTCAAATGGATAGCACTTAGAGAACTTATAAAGAAAACTATTTTCTTAAAAATTAATTCACTTCAAAAATGTTTCTCTCATACACCACAATGTTAGGCGTCCTACCCCCTTAGTTCTTTTGCTTAGCCAAATTCAATCTTTCTTAAAATGAGAGATTTGATCATGATCAATTTCCTATCTTAGGTGAAACTCTTTCATCCTAAGTAAATGGAATTTAATCATTTTTCCCTTTACAACTTACTTTGGGGAAACCTAGCAAATTTCATGGCCAAAGGGATTTTAACCTTAGCATAATGTATGTAGTCCAAAATCCATCTAGGTAAGCTATAGATAGTTTTTAAAGATAGGTTTCCTTTTAAAGTTTTAATTCACCAATTAAACTCTAAATTTATCTAAATAAATTAACCTAATTAATCTTACATAACTATCAAATAATTAAATAAAGATAAATAGGTTTTTACCTATTTAACTAGATTAATTATCCCTTTTATGAATTTTATCCAAATAAAACTCATGAATTAAATTAAAACAATGTTAATTTAATAATAATCTTATTAATATTAATTATCTAAATAATTAATATTTTGATAAAATTATCCAAAGATTTTGGCCAAGACATAACCACAATGCAATATCTTAATTTAGACAATATCCATCTAGACATAGTATGTCTTAAATTAAACATGATCCATCTAGACACGAAATGTCTTAATTTAGACATTATCCAAATAAGACAATCTTATCTTCTATGTCTTAAAAAAGATAACTAAATTTTAGGTTTCACAAAATCTAAATTCGTGTCTTAAAAAATTCTTAATTGAACTTTCTAAATAAGTCCTTCGTTTAATCATCTTTTATTTAATTAAGTCAAACTTAATTAAATTTTGATTTTAATCCGACAATATCATCCTATTATATGTGACATTGGGTTCCCAACATGTTGGCAATAAATAGAGTTATTTTGATTAATTACGTGCATAGATCAAGAACGAGATCTAGCAACCCATCATGACCAACAAAATGTTAAAGAGTCGATATGACCTCATTAAAACCTTTTAGTAACCAACCTATCAGTGTAATACAATCCTTTCACCATATATCTAGAATGAGCATAAGCACGGTACCGTATCTACTTATTCCTTAATCCATGTTATATTGTGCAACTAAAGTAACAATCATGGATCTATGAGGAATAATTCCTTATAATTCACTATGCTCTAGGCAGAGGCTTTTATCTAATTAACCATAATCAAAATCATTCGAGATATGTCTTCAATGTCAGTGGCAGTGGTGAATCCTCTCTGAATCACTCATCCATTTGCCATATAGATTATGCCGTACCCAGCATACCCTTATTTGGTATCCATCCATTGCGAACTTGTTTATAGTAAATCTAAGTATATCATACTTCATATAAGATAACCTAATATCACAAGTCTTATGACTACTTACATGACTGGCTCATAAAAACACATTTCATTGACACTTGAATGACTAATACCAAATGGAGTTATGATATAGGCCATGTTCACTGAACTTGTTTCCACAAAATAAGCACCCATATGCTATCCCCAAGTATCCCATATTCTTCAACTCATGGACCAGTTGTATGCATCATTTGCATAAAGGGTTAACATATGATAGTCTTCGTGCATTATCAATGCTATGTCTTAACAATATGAAGACTAGAAACATTTTTAAAAACATAGCTTTGATGCATAAGGATTTTACAGTTGAACTCTTTACAATTCCTTTACAAAGCCAATGTGTTTCATGGGCTGCATCTAATTAGTGTTTGCATGATAGTCAATCACACCATTAACATGAAAGAAAACCTTTGTTACTATAAAATAGTAACATATATATAGTAAATTTATTATGTATCCTATATCCCAATCCGATTGGTTCAAGGGCATATCCAACATGTTAGTGATATCATCATAACTATTAGCAATGATTCAAAAATTAATTCTTTGATATATGATTTTACTACTATTAAGTTAAACGGTCTTGAAAGATTATTTCCTTATTATTCAAGTTCAACAGACTCACACTAGTCTTGTTTCACAACAAAACAATATTCAAGATCTTATTTTTAAGAAAAAATGGAAGAAGCAAAGCCTTGTACCACTTCAACTGCCACAGGTATTCCTTTATCCAAATTTATCGGTTAACTTTTTCTCAATGTTTTCTATTTGGAATAATTGTAAGGCCTCAAATTGCATATTCTGTAAATAAGGTTTATTAATTTATGCATTATAGACATTTAATTCATCTAGGCCTTTTTTTTCTGATAGCTCTAAATATTTGAGACTGAGAACTTAGCGGTAGCCCTAGTAGAGGTTAACTTTCTCCAGGTGGGCTAGGCATTTGTAAGACTTATTTAGTCATACTTAAATGGCCGAGCATGCACATGACAAAAAAAGTGCAGTTTCGAAGGTCAAAAAAGTAAATCCTAAAGAAAAAGAACGAATACTTAAGAAAAAAATTATTTTTTTAAATATTTCTTGTTAAATTTTGAAATTTATCTTTGTAGATAATATCACGGTCAAATTTTCTATTATTAGGAAATTTTTAAGATTTTTCACAAAACTTTTCAAAATATTTGTCATATATCTTTACCGATACCTATGTAGTATTAGAGATAAAAACTTAATTTTTAACTTTATTCTTTTGAGATTTCAAAATACATTTTTTCATATAACATTATGCTCAAATTTTCTATTTTTAGGAAATTTTTTGAGATATCTCGTAAAATTTAGGAGTCAACCATCGTATATTTTTAATAACACCCATATAGCATTTATGCCACGACTCACCCTAAAAAATAAAAAATATTTGAGAAAAAATTTGTATTGGTATTTTATAATATGAGATGTCAAATTGTCAAATTTTTTATGAGTTTTTTCATTTTTTAAATATTAATTTTTTTGTAAGGATTTTTCTCGTAAAATTTTACGAGTTTGAAATTTCCAATCAAGATTTTTTTTTATTGTTGTGATTTTATTCCTTTCAATTCAAAAATTTTGCTCATGTTTATTAATTTTAATTTTAATTTTAATTTTTTATTTTTAATTTTAGAATTTGATACGTTAGTTTCATGCAAACTAGTTTGGTTTAAATTCAATTTTTCCCTTAACTAATTTAGTTTGATCCTAACCATGTTATTACATGATCTTATCTTGATTATCATTGATATCATGAGTCATCCATAATGAATCACATAAGGTGACAAAAAATTAATTCATTCTTACCATAATTAATATCTAGCAAAAAAGAAATTAGGCATAAAAAAAATGCCTTGGCAAAATGGCCTACATGATGGAGAATCATTTTCCATCTTCATTATTTTCTATGGGAAGAAAAAAAAGAGAAAATTTAGAGAGAAAAAAGAACAAAAAGATAGTTTTCAAAGCTTTAATATCGAAATTAAATTGTTTTTATCCAAAAAAAGGGTATTCATTTAAGTTTTTCTTCAAAAATTTTCTATTTTCTATTATCCATCTTCATTTTTCTTTGATTTTTAAAGTGGTTTTTCCCTTCCTTTTATGAGCTTCATTAACCTAATTTAATTAAGTGAAATCAACAAACAAAGCTTTGGTGATTTCAACATTTTGCTCACTTATTATAAAATGTTTTTCTAAATAAAAGATATTAAATGAATTGATACTGATTTTGGATGCTCTTTAATTTTTATGTTAATGTATGTGTTTAATTTCATTTCATGTATGTGATAGAATTTATGCTAGCTTATGATTTGAGTTGCTTATTATTGAAGTTTTTTTTTCTCAATCAAAGATTTTAAAGGAGTTGATATTGGTGTCGGATGTTCTTGAATTTTTATGTTCACGTATATGTTTATTTTCATTTTATGTTATGTGATAGATTTTATGCTAGCATGATTTTCCATGTTTTCTTTAAAGTTGCTTATCCATGTTATGATTTGATTTAGTAGTAACTTGGGACAATTTTTACATGCATCCATGCTTGGACTTGTGAAGAATGAATTTTTTGGAACTTTCTTTAAATAGTCAAAACTTTAAGGGGTCAAATGCAATTTTTCCTTTAATTTTTAGGCCATTCAGCGGCTATTTCGAATCATGATAGCACCTCTATGGGTTGTTTCACAATTTTTCTAAAATTTTCAAACTCATTTTAGGGTATTCCTTAGCTTTGCCAAAACCTATGGAATCATTCAATTTTCATATTTGAAAGGTCATGTAGAGACATTTCTTGGCTTGATCAAATCCTTAGGGATCATTCTATAATTTTCCCATTTTTTCAAACTACATAAAAATATTTTTGACTTTGCCGAATAGAATTGGCGTACTTTAGCAAAATTTGAATATTTTAGGCCATTTTGCAATTAAATCTAACTTTAAGGACTAAAATGAAATTTTAAAAATTTGTTTCATGAAGATCTGAGTTTGGTCGAATGGTTCTAAACAATTTTGGTGAATTTTTCATGCATTTTAAATTTTCTTAGGTGCTTTTTAAGCTTTTAGGTGTTATTTTGTAAATTTTAAAAAATTTAAGAACCTTATAGCAAAACATTGTAATTAGGGTTATTTAGGTCATTTATATCAAAAATCACCCATTTAGGGTATTTTGGATATTTCAAAAATATTTCTAGTATTTTTATCCATTTTGGGGCTAATATGTAATTTTGAAAAATTCAGTGACAAGTTAGGAATTTTTACACTTCAGGTCATATTTGTCATCTAAGTAACCCATTTAGGGTAATTATCATTTCATATCATTATTAAGTCCTTTAAAATTATCAAGATAGTTTCACATTGAAAGTAATACCTTAAGGGTATTTTAGTAATTTATTTTAAAGTTGAGTCCTATGTGATTAATAGGATACTTTTATCTTGAAGGAACAAATTAGGCATAGGTTTGTTATTTTAGACTGTTTTCGAGTCTTGTAGGGTTATCGGGATATTTTCATGTCAAAGGTATAGCCTAGGAGTATTTTAATAATTTTCATTAGAACCAAATCTTATGTGATTACTGGGAAACTTCATGTTAAAGGTACACATTAGGGATATGTTCGTTATTTTAAATTGTTTTTTAGTCTTTTAAGGTTACCGGGACACTCTCATGTCAAAGGTATACCCAGGGGCATTTTGGTAATTTTGTATTAAAACCAAGTCCTTTAAAGTTACTAGGATACTTTCAAGTCAAAGGTGCTTTATAGGACATTTTGGTTTTATCGACCAAATTTAAATTCTAAGAATCGGGTTTTAGAACTTTTCATCTGAAGCAGGTCTTAGGATAGTTTTTCTATTAATAGTCTTACTAAAATTGGAAATTTTAGAAAGTTAAGCCAATATCTACAACTTAAAATAATACGTGAAATTTTTCTCAAAATATAAAAGGAGTTTTACATATTATTTTAATAGAGAGATATCTTTTTTAACGAGAAAATCATGATTTTTTAAATTTTGTAAATTAAAACATTTCCTATTCTTTCGGTTCTCCAGTGGAATATGAAAGATATTTTAATATTTTTAAACTTTTTATATTCCTCTAGTTCTCTGATGGGGTATGATAAAACTTTTAGTGTTCTTACAGTCCTCCAATGGTGATAAGAAAGAGATTTTGATTTTCAAACATATTAAAAAATCAATTTTTTCATACAAAATAATAAATTTAGAATATTACTTTAATGCATGGAAAATATAATTAAATATCAAATTTTGAAACTGAATAAAAATCAAAATTTAAATTAAATGTGATTAATGAGGTATTGATTTTTGAGGATCATAAGAGGGATCAATCTTTACTCGTGATTTTAACAGACTCTTAGACCCTTTCATGAGATTTTCAGTATTATCACAAATCTCAGAATTTTTCTTTTCTTAGATTTTGTAACACTTGAACTACTTATTTTGACAGGTGACCAATTACCTTGGCAAAATAAATTGGTGGTGACTCTAGATAAATAATCATTTCGTAATCACTATTTAAGGTTAAGTCGAGTGTGTGACTAACCTCAATAACCCAGTCCCTAGAGATAAGAAAATATTAATAATGCTATGGCCCTTAAGAGTAAAAAAAATAAAATATAAAATAGTGATATATCAATAAATATAGGAACACGATCCTTTTAAGTCTAGCTTGGTTAGGATTCGAGTCTCAACCACGTTATGACAGCTTGGCAACTCCACTGGGGACTGGTTAGAAAAGTTAAGCCTAATATTAATCAAGTGTTAATTAAATTTTGATTAATTTGGTCTCAACTGGTATTCAATTATAATTCTCTCTGTATTTTCAAACCAAAAGTTGTTTCATTTTTTATTTTGATTTTGATTTATATGGAAATTTATGTATATATATATTATTTATATTTTTCACTAACCTTTTTGTTTTCGTTGCAATATTATTTTCAGGGGAATTAAGGATAGGGTTTTATTATTTTTAAGAAAGCAAGTCATAAAAGGTTTGTTTGTCCCCTTCCACACAATGCACATGTATACCATTAGATTCTCCTCCAAGCATATGGAGGGGGCATATTTACCAAATATTTTAGGAAGGGGTGAAATAGCTTTGCCTTCTGAGGTGTCAGCCTCTGTCTAGGCCAATGAAAAACCTACTAAGTATAAATTCCTACACATGCCAGAGGTGTTAGCCTTGTTACTGGCATGGAAAATGCTTCTACTCGATTGAACCCTTTCTGACATAAAATCACGATGGGTAAGGATTATGATACCTTGTCAGTTTTTTTGGACTCAAGGAACAATTCGAGAACCTATTTAAATGTCCCACTCGAACTCTATGCAATGAAACTGTAAGGGCCTCACCTAGTTGAGCCATACCTAATTTTAGAGGTTACCAAACTAGGTAAAACACTTATCCTTTCCTTTTCATTATGTTCGAAGTATGTAAATTAGGCTATAATAATCAAACATTATCATTTATGGTGAGATCTTTGTTGTAACTCAAAAGGTGCCATCATTGTTTAGATATCATGTGATGATGAATAAACATCGTCACTTGTAACGCGATTATTTCTTTTTACCTTGGAAGCCATTATGTGGCCTTAGCTACATAGTCTAGACTTGTAGGTCAGACAGTGATATTCTTAAATCATTACCAGTGAGAAGACCTTTTCGTTTACCCCAATAAGTGTCATAATGCCTAAAAGGGGTCCACTTGGGGTAAATTTTTTCCCGCGTAAGTTATTAATTTCCTGTGCTAAACTTTTTTTTCCTCTATACACAGAGCAATAATGAATGAACATTATGCCTCCCATAATAAGATTGATCCTTTTTTTAAGGTGCCATAATGCCTTAATTTTTACATTTTGGGCAGTCTTTCTTAACAATAGGCTTTTTTTTATATATTTGTTTGTATCACTCTGTTACAAACTTTTCTTTGACATTACATTGATTTCATCCTTATAGGGCAAAATGAAGGTTTTTTCATATTTAATTCTCTGAAAGAATTTTCATTCAAATTACAAATGTTGGGATAATCAGGCATCATTAACTATTAGAGATAAATTTTCAGCATGCCTAGAAAGAATGGAGGCAACCTGATATGAAACACAAGAAAGGTTGATGAATGAATAAGAGTAGATGCAAGCAACATCTTTAAGTAATGGAAATAATAATGGCTAAGGGAAAGAGTTTGAAAATGTAAATTTAGGAAATCAAGGGAATAACCCTAATACTATTGCTGGCCTATCTAGGGTGAAAGGCAACTGTCAGTAGAAGGAATGGTCGCTAGAGGAAAGATTCTGAAAATATAAATTCAAGAAATTAAAGGAATTACCATAGTACTATTGCCAGCTTATCCAAGGTTGGAAGGCAACCCTTATTTTGGAAAGCCCTTGTCATGTTGACATCATTTTGTGAAGCATGCATACTAAGTGTTTTGATAAGATAAGAATGTTTTCTGAAAAGCAAATATTTTCAACATATGATGATGAAAAGTCTCAAAAATGCTAATGATCAATCTTAAAAATAAGCTTGTATCCTTGCATTCGTTTTCCTATAAATAAAACCATTATCATTGTACACACCTTATTTTGTCTGAACTAGTTTTTGGTACATAGGAGTTAGGTAAAAGATGATAAAATCAAAAAGATAGAAATAAAGCTAGGGGACGATCGTTGCCTGGCAAAAAAATTTTTTTGGGGAAGGTCTAAAATTCCTATGGACCGCTTTAAAGAAAAAGGCAAAAACAACGCATCAAAGGTCATTTTTAAGGTGTCATCAGAGTCATTTGGTGAGTACGCGAGCCAATTTCCTCTTTTTGTGACCAAGATAAGACAACTTAAGGAAGCTAAGGTATATGCGAGTCACATGGGTGCTTAAACATTGTCACGAGGCTATCACGCTACCAAAATTTTGAATTTCCACGTGTAGTATCGATACATGAGGGTTTGGTATCAATACTTAAGGTATGGTATCGATACCTAGCACAATTGTATCGACACAAGTCTTGGCAGTAGCTAAAGTTGTGATTTTTTTAAATGTATCGATACACAAGCATGAGTATCGATACAAGTCAATGGAGTATCGTTACAGGGCTTAAAGTCTTGAGACTAGAAATAATTTATGCTCTTAGTATCGATACAAGTATCCCTGTATCGATACTCATCCGTAAAATTTGCCTTGAGTATCGATGCAAAGTGATATGTATCGATACATACAGGCCATTTTGGCTATTTTGAGCCACCTTTCAGCTTTCGCATTACCCATTCAAAATCTAATTTAAACACATGTTTTGCATTAAGAATCATCAAAAATTATAAAAGGTTTCATCTTTGGGCTCGTAATTAGATTTAAACAAGTTTCAAAGCCCAATTTGTAAAAGACAAAGGTCACTTTCATAAAGATAATAGCCTGTTGAAGGATAGGTCAAGCTTTTCAAATTCGGTGGCCACAATCTTTCAACACACCACCTTGCATGGCAGAACCAATAGCAATGGGGGGCAGACTGAGCATGTTACCTAGATGTCTCCTTGTGCAGAGAAGAAAACCCAACAATGCCCTTGGTATATCTCCTAAAGTCATTGGCTGGGCATGAAGATAAATAGGGACATGGCTAGCTCAGCAAGGGGACTTCTTCTGGAAAAAAAAAAAGCCTTCAACCAAAAATCCCAGAACCATTCCTAAAAATTCTCTAGCCATTCTCAGCCCCATAAACACTTCCAAAAAATACTATTTCATTGACCTCCATACTCCATTCCTGTAGCTACCCTAACCCACCATTGGAAAACCTTCAAGAACCCAACTTTCCATACATTTTGATCCTTGAAAAGCCTCACCATCAACCATACCACCAAAAAGCTACTTCCTTTCATCCTTTTCTTGTTAAATAATAGCAAGGAGAAGGAAGAAATTAAGCTTACAACCACTACTTTGAGAAAAAGAGAAGTTCAAGTTTTTGGTATATCCCCTCTACCTTGATCTTTGTAGTTTTTGTTTTGTCATTAACATCATCTTAGTAAACCCTTTTATGCTGTCATGGCCATCCTAGGACTCCTATGCATTTTTTGTGGCTTTGGTTGTGGTAGTTTAGGATCTTAATGTTCTTCTTGGTGCCTTTATGTTGTTTGGTTAGCTAAGCATGCTCATTTGCATTTTCATCACCATAACAGCCTCTTCCCATATACTTCTTTCCATGTTCCTTCTATATTCATGTCTTTACCTCATGTTTAAATATGCATCTTAACATGATATAAGTATGCTCACGCATTTCCTAGAAGCTTGATAGGCTCCATGAAATAAAAATGCCTTTTTAGCAAACTTTTTTTAAACATGTTCATCCTAAGTATGTTCATGCATCTATTTATCATCTCCATGCATTTTTTGTTATCTTTTCTATGAAAAATGTCATCCTTGCTTATATGTCCTCCATAGTCTGCATCGTTTTGTGGTACTTTGCTTGTGTTGAGATGCATGCTTAAATGCTAGAAAATCGATTTCAAAAATATCCCTCAAGTTTAGCACATGCTATCTCCCATCCATGGAGAATAACTTGGGCTTAAGATTTTTATGAAGTTGGTTTTCCAACCTTGGGGGCAAAGCAAGTATTCAGTTATGGATTCATGAAAGAATGAGTATAAAAGTACTGGTTTTTCAAAAATGAAATGAGGTCTTTTAGTAAAAAAAATGTGAACCCTTGGTCCTTTGCCAACCACCCTCATAGTGGCATGGTCAATGGGTTATTCAATCCTCCCAAACTACTCTGGAATTGTGAAATGAACTTCTGACACCCATGTCAACCTCTCATCTTGGTTATGGATGTTCAAATGTCCATGGCCCGAGCTCAACCCAAAGAAAAACCAAAATACCGAGCACCTCCCCTATTTTGCTCTGGCAGCACAATGACCTGGTCTTGAAAAATTATTTAAAAAATTAAAAATGATTTATTTGAAATGTGTTGATATTTTTCCTTTGAAGGGTTTTGAATTACCTTTCCAATGATGTCTCATTTACTTTCAGATCATCTCGGATGAAATAGTTACTATTTTTTGAATCTTCATTATTTGAAACCCCTAGATCTAGCGAGCAGTTTACTGTTTGGGCTGTTTCGGCCCAGCCAACAACATTTTTGAATCCCTTGAATATTTCTCCCACGGAGTTCATGAAATTCCCTATTCGAAAAGGTATTATTCACATTTTAATAATTCTGGATGAATCTGAATTGATTTTTCAAAATCCGTCATACCTTTACCTTGTACATGCTGCCAGTGTCGAGATAGGTTGAAATTCAAAAATTAATTCCGCCTAGGAAGAGGTTTTCTAGGATTTTTGGAATATTTTTACATTAATCTTCATCGAGTTACCTTTCAAACAGCACCTTGTTTACCCCCGAAGACCTTCGAATAAGCTCAAAATAAATTTAGAAAGAGAAACGACGCGATGCTATCCTCTGTTTCTAACCCAATATCTGAAATGCTTGTATTAAGGCGTTCGAATGCCTCATGATCTACTTGGCTCATTCCCATGACCTAAGCCCTTTAGACTCAAACCAAGGCTAAATAAAAGAGGAACATTTTAGCCAAACTTTTGGCTCCCAATTTTCAAAGATCCCTCTATGAAAAAATGACTCATTCCTCTTAAACGTTAAAATTTGTCATTTTTGGGGATACACTAAACCCACTACTCCAAAAGAAGACTCTAACCCTGCTTTTACCTCAATCTGATATCAAACTTTCATTTTTAGGGATATTCTAACCCTGCTTTTACCTTAAATCCATTACAAAACTTTTATTTTTGGGGATACTCTAACCCCACTCTTCTGATGGGATACTTTAATCCCGCTCTTTATATTCCTTCTAAAATCCAAGCTTTTCTCCCTCTTGAGTCATCAAAACCTTTTTCTCCTCAAATTTCCATGAATCTGGCTAAGTCTCAATTTTGTCATCTCGGTTATTCATCAATAATCGAAGACAACTATGAGATACATTTTGATCATCCCTCTTTTTTATATATTTTGTGTGTTTATTTTTGTGTGGACTTATTTGTTGTTTTCTTTCCTATCTTAGTAATACGTTTCATCTTATAGGGACCTCGAGCATTGATGCTTTGGAAAAAATCATTCTTAAAATCACAAAACAATATCTCATGTTGGTATCTCTCCAGGGCCAAACATGAAATATTTGATTTTTTTTAAACCCATCTGGAGATCAGTTTCATCAAAAACCCCTATGTTTCTCATCTCTCCGAGGCGCATAGGTGATAAAATTTTCATTGAAACTCAAACTCATATCTTTACAAAATTTCATGCATTAGAGGGAATTATATTTAAATAATGATAAAAATGGAATCGAGGAAACTAGATTCAAGTAAGATATAGTTAGATGGTACCGATTTTTGGGCGTCGTAAGGGTACTAATCCTTCCCCATACATACCTAACCCTAAACCCGAAACAACGAATCTCTAGTATTATTTTCAATAGGCATCCGGTCATGCCTAACTTAAAATGATAGGTGGTGACTCTAACTTTATGGCCACTTCGTGGTGGCCATCTAAGACTAGCCGAATGAGCGATTCGTCCGACGGTCTTTTACTCCTTCATGTCAAACATCAAAATATTTTAAGTCTAGCACGCTTTAGCCCTTCGGACTGTCCGAAGTTCGTAAAGGTTGGGCACATTAAATGTCGACAGCTTGGTGACTCTTCTGGGGAAAAACTTAGAGAGTTAGGCCTATGACTAGCTATGTCTTGCTTAGTCCTTGGTTCTTCAGTTTCCATAATTATTTAGATATAATTTCCTCTCTTTTTTTGCCATCTAATCTTTTACCTTTTATGCCTTAATTTTGTGATTTTTTGAAGGATCACCTTATTTTCGAATAAATGTTTATTTGAATAAGTATGGTAATATGGAGTAGAATGAAAAAATTTGATAGTTTTCCCGACACACACCGTGCACTTTCACTTTGCACTAGATTCCCACCAAACACCATGGTAAGGCTAAAATCCTAATTATTAGGAGAAAGTGAGCCATCTACCTTCATGAGTAACCCTCCGTATAGACATGGCAAGACCTTTTGGGATGTAAATTACCTATGTCTCTCATGAGTAACCCTCCGCATTAGCATAGGGAAATACATCCACCAGATCAAACCCATTTCACCAAACTCGCAATGGGCCCAGGATCAAGGTACCTCAGCTGTCTTTACCGGATGAATGAGTGATTTAGATACCTATTTAGGTGTCTATTTAAACTCACATAGTGAGCCCTACAAGCCAAATCATGTCAAATCATACCAAAATACTGATAGAATAACCCGAAGAATAGGGTCACTCGAGGAAACACTTCTTACTTTTACTCCTGTATACCATATTATAAAAGTGATGATAGGTGAACATCGTCGCTCACTTTTGTCACATTTTTTTGATCATTTCTTTAGGGTATGGTATAATGTTCTATAGCTTACCCTTTCTTAGCAAGTGGGTGATGATGAGCGAATGTTCATACCTATGATGCCAAAAGTTCATAATCTGACCAAAATAAGTTACCATGCTAATGACTTAACACAGATATTGACGAATAAACATTACCGCTTGTTTGGTCAAGCCTATCTTTATGTGGTATTGTATCACTAGTGTAAAGGCAATCTTAGCATGGATACACTGTGATGATGTCTGATTGTTATGCTCATCCCTATGCATCACATCGTCTATTCTTGGGGCAAACTTTTATATGGCATTTTCATTTTGTTGTTTTCGTTCTTTTGTGTGCTTATTTCTTTGCATAGCTGCTAACTTATCGTCTCTTTCTATTTTCTTTTGCATGCATGCATCATTTCATTATTATTATTACCATGGGACAATTGGCCAATGGTGTAGTGTTCACCAACGGGTGTCTATTATGTAGCAACAATCCGTCTCAGAGTTAAAATCTTTCGAGGAAGTTCAAGCCTGGTCCGAGCAATGATAATGTAAAGATGGGGACATCCTAAAACCTGGGTATATCTCGATAGCACACGAAAAGATAAAAATAAGGTATCATCGGAACGATTGGCAAGATCTGAAATATATATGGACCACTTAGGATAGTACCAAGAACTAATCATTCATGAAGAGATACGAGGACGTTACCCTTTTACTCCAGGTATATTTTGATGTTAATCTACTGTAGGCCGCTTTCCAATTTTGGAACCCCTCATATCGATGCTTTACCTTCAACCATAAGGATTTGACCCCCATAGTCCTATCTCTTAGGAAAGACTATACCTCACTGCTCAACATTGAGAGGGCCAAGATTGATAGAATATATTACAAGGTGTTGAACCCTCCAGCTTTTAAGAAAAGATTGGCCCAGATTTTCAGTGCACCTGAGACATGGATTAAGGGTCGCGTCAAGAAAAAGGGAAACAGTGAGTGCATTTCATGGGCTAGTTTGAAAGAGGCAATGGAAAATACCATTGACATTCAAAAAATGCAAGATATATTCGCTTTGGCAATGTACGGCCTAGTCATTTTCCCAATGATGCTAGGTTATGTCGAAGCGGCAGTGGCAGATCTCGTTTCTTGATTATGTTGCAACATTAACCCGGCACCTACTATCATCACTGAAACCATTCGAGCCCTTAATTTTTACAAGAAAATGGGAACATGATGTTTCATTGGATGTGCACCTATGCTTTATCTGTGGCTAGTTAGCCACCTTTGCCCTAAAAAAAGATGAGGCCATACAATTTCTTCCTTGACTTCAGTCCTATCTCTTAAGTCCTCGATAAGGAATGGTTTTGTAAAAAGTCTGAGGAACAATGGATCTAGAAACTTTAGAATCTCAATGAGGATGAAGTGACATGGAAGGCCACTTGGTTCTCACCACAAACCATCATGTATAGATGTGGGGATTATAATTGTGTGCCACTCATTGGGTTATGAGGAAGTACCAGCTACACGTCTATTATGGTCCTTCGATAATTTTTGTGTTGGTAATTTTTCCCCTTTGTTCAAGACCTAGAGGCATACAACCTTGAATTGCGAGCCGGATTTTAAGTCAAAAACTCAGTTAGCCTTCCATGCTTGGAAACAAACTCATTACATGGAAAGACACTAGAGAGGAAGCAGTGTGACTGGGGGGTATAACGAATGGAAAATACGCTACATCAATGATGCCTTACCTCTGTCCGCTGTTGCATCTATAAATAAAGAATTCCCTTTTAAAATCAAATTGCTAGATGGGAATTTGAATAAGAAAAGACAACTCTTACCAAGGAAATTGCCTACCTAAAGGAGGAAAAAAGTCAATTGGAGATGGACATTTATCTACGTAAAGGTAATGTAAAACGATCTGATAAGGAGAAGAATCATCTCAAAGAAGATCTTAAGAGTCTAAGGAAAGAGTATGTGGCCATCAACAAAGCAAACAAATCACGATGCCATGGCAAGTCTTCAATCGAGTACAAAAATTACCACCCTCAAAAAAGAACTACATCAATGGAAAGAAGTGGCTAAAGATAGTAAAGAGAAGCTTGTCAATGCTCTAACCTCGCATCAACTTATCAAAGGAAAAATGTATGATTAAAAGCTCAAGTTTAAGATTTGAGAGCAAATCAGGTTGAGAGCGAGACGTTAACAGTCAGGGTTCGAGGCTTAGAGCAGTCCTTGTAAGCTCACCAAAACCAGGTGGATGAATTAGTACGGGTCGTAGAACGACGGGAGCAAGAATGGCAACAAATAGTTGATCAGGCATGCCAAAATTATCAAACTCACCATCGCTATCTCATTGAACAAATTTAGGCAACTCAGTTGGAGGCCAAATATATGATGGATGCGGCTCAATATCTAGCATATAGCATTTTACCCACTAGAGCTCACAAACAAGAATTGGTGTATTCCTTAGAACATGTGATTAAACAATGTAATCATGCAAGACATTTTTGAATGTAATCATATGTATTCAAGACTTTGGTTACTTCAATGAAAGACACTATTAGTGGAGCTGTTTCCTAATCCACTAGTCCTTTTTGCATTTGCATCAATAATAATTATTGTTTTTTTGCTTTGCATCAATAACATAATTCTTTTTCTACTTCATGAATTCATATCCATCTTCATGTCATGTCATGACACGTTCTAAAGGTCTAATCCGTCAATAATCTAAAGCGAAGGTGTCCTAAACCATAGAATCTTTAGCTTCCCATCGCTATAACACTTGTACCCACCGTAAAGCCATGGAGAATGATCATCAGTCCCGCATTAAGCAACTGGAACTCATGTACAGAGAATCTCAAGAACAATCAACTCATAGAAATGAAAAACTTCAATCTCAAATGGCGGAACTGACAAAAATGTTGTCCGAAGCTTTAAAGGATAAAAGAAAAATGAGCACCATCAACGTTGGCAATAGACCGACTAACCCCGAGAGTAATCTGAATGGTGATATCACAGCTACTAGTGTGCATGAAGTAGCTTTGCATGAATAGCATCCCCCAATAGCAAGAATTCCATTGACTAAACTGTTTATTTATCTCAATCCTACAATAGCACCATATTTAGTTCAAGGCTCTTCGCCTGCTATACTATAGTAGCAGATCTTGATGAACAAGAAGAATAAGAAAGGGCAAAAAGGTCTTTGAAAAATAATGAAGACTTAAACAAATACCAATCTCTAAATAAACATCTTTGAGCTGTCGAGGAAAGTGATAAATTTGGAATTATAGATGCGAAGGCTTTAGGACTAGTCTCTAGTCTTGTCATTCCGCATAAATTCAAGGTGCTAGAGTTTGAAAAATATAATGGGACCATATATCCCACTGCCCACCTCCGGATGGATTATCATAAGATAATCAAGTACGAGGAAAATGAAAAATTGCTAATCCACTACTTCTAGGATAGGGCAACTCTCCGATGGTGCATAGGGCTAGGCCCTATAAGAATTCAAACATGGACAGATCTGGCTCATGTATTCCTATAAGCACGTATCTAATTGGGCCCTAGATCGTTTCTCCCTCATGAACATGGAAAAGAAAGCCTCTAAGAGTTTTAGGCAGTACGCCCAAAGATGAAGGGAGGAGGCAGCTCAAGTTTAGCCTCCATTAACTAAAAGAGAAATGACGGTTATGTTCATTGCCACTTTAAAAACTCTTTACTACGAGAAGTTGATGGGAAATGCCATTAAGAATTTTATTGATATCAGGGGAGATGATTGATAACGCCCTCATTCCAAATCCTATTCAAAACACTCCTCCAAGCATGCAACCTCGTAGCACAAACAATGCTAGAGCCCTAAGTAATCATCAAGCACCCTGAGAAAAGGAACATTTTAACCCTTTACCATACTCATATAAAGATATCTATAATTACCTATTAGTCAATCGATTGGTCAACCCGGTGTTCTTAGACCCGAAATCTCCACTATACCCTAACTGGTATGATGAGAATGCTTACTATGAATACCATGCTAGAGCACAGGGACACTCAATTAAGAATTACACCTTATTCAAGAGAAAGGTGTAGGGCCTGCTAAAAGAGGTGAATCAAAATAGAGCAAGGGCCTAGACCAAATATTAGGGCCAACCCGCTCCCTAATCACATTGAATTAAGGGTAAATGCCATGATTGATGGGAAAGTCTGTTGGATCAAAAGAGATATCAGAGAGGTCAAGATGCCAATGAGTAGAGTGTGGCAAACATTCAGGGAAATTAGGATAGTGAGCCCAAGAGAGGAATTCACAGAGTTCTCTTACTGCTACTATGCTCAAAAGCATAATTTATAGCAATGTTTATTATTCCTGAAAATGGTCCAAGGAATAATGGACTGATTCGAGATAAAATTCTACGAGGAATGCCATAAACCGACTTACCCTTCTGTTAACATCATCGAAGTGGAGAAAATAAATGACGATGGCATCTTGATTTGCCTTTCTCTTATGAGCATGAAAAGATGGCCAAATAAAAGCTTTAGGCATTAAGCTCCTAGGTGGATGGAAAAGGCCAACCAAATTCAATCGTTATTGATAGAGAAGGAAATGATCATCGGGTTTATTAGCACACTATAGTCACCATACTATGAAGAGGTGGCAAAAAAACCCCTAAAAGCTTTGCAGACATAGTCATAATTTGTAGGATGATGGATGAGACTTTGAAAAGAGAATCAAGCAAGGACAAGAGGAAAAGAAAAGTCAAAACAACATGACAGTCGAGGTTTGACAAAGGAGCTAGTTCATCTCAAACGCATGCAGGCGTGGACCTAGAAAAGTTCATTGTTAAGCAAGATTGTGAGATCGTGAAAAATATGGAAGAGCTTAGAACACCAATGAGCACAGTTTGGCAGATTCTGGTAAAAGCCAAATTAGTTAATAGGGTCAAGAAGAAAAAGGAAAAAGTTGGCAACTTTTATGATTTACATACAGTACATGGTCATACCTTTCAGATGTGTTAAGAGTTTCATGCCATGGTCTAAAGAATGATGAAAGAAGGCATCATTAAATTTTATGATGAGAAGCAGATTTTGACTATTTAACCCGTAGATGCACTTACATCTATCAACACCACAAAAGAGGATAAGGGTAATCCCTCCATGGCATTGGAAGACCACTGATCTTGTATGATAATCGACCGCATCCTCAAGCCGCTCCTGCCTTATCTGCACCAAGGATGATCATTCAACTACCATCTCCATTCCCCTACGAAGATAATAAGGCTATTCCTTGAAACTATAAGAGTAAAACCTTACTTATCGGGAAATCTAGTTAACTAGCCTCAAATATTGATCTTTCGAGGGTAAGCCACTTGACTCAGAATGGTTGGTATTATGCACCACCAGCCTTAAGAGATGAAGCTCAGCAAGAAACTGCAACTAAAGGGTCAGATTCAAAAGTTACCAAGGAATCGATGAGTGAGAAAAAAGTAATGAAGTTTTTTAAGTTCATCAAACAAAGTGAATATAGTATCGTGGATCAGCTAAATAAGCAACCTGCCAAAATATCCATGCGATCACTTTTGTTTAACTACGAAGCTCATAAAAATGCACTCTTAAAAGTTTTGAACAAGGACTATGTCTCTTCTGATATTTCTATAGGCTAGCTAGATCATCTAGTGAATAATATCATGGCTGACAATTACATATCCTTTAGCAATGATAAGATTCCACAAGGAGGAAAAGGAAATCATAAAGCCCTTCACACCACCATCTACTACAAAGGAAGCATATTGCCCAAGGTACTCATTGATAATGGATTAGCTTTGAATGTAATGCCTATGTCATGCCTGAATAAGCTCCCTATTGATACGTCTCACATTCAAAGTAGTCACACAGTCGTGCAACCATTTGACAGAACCTGCAGAAGTGCTATGGGGAACATCAGTATCCTACTCCAAATAGGCCCATGTACTTATGAGGTTGACTTTCATGTGATGGACATTGCTCCATCATAAAATTTCCTTTTGGGAAGGCTGTGGATCCATTCTGCGGGAGTAGTTCCATCGTCTCTGCACCAAAATTTGAAGTTTGTAATTAGAAACAAAGTTATTAGTATTGGTAGAGAAAAAGATATCATTGTTGCTACCTCAACTGATACCCCATATGTTAAACCTAATAAAGGCATTCCAAAACCCTCTTTTCAATCATTTAAGCTCATCAATGCCACCTATGTTAAGGAGAGATTGCCCATGATTAACCCCATCTATCAGGAAGCATACAAATGGGCTTGAAACTAACAGTCGACAAAGGTGCTCGAGTCAAAAAAGGGCTTGAAAGATGCCTCCAAGGAGCTGCTGAAACTCTAAAAGTGACCCATCAGATTAACAAGAGAGGAATGGGGTTCAAACACAATACACAGTAGAGAAAAAGTAGGCCTAGAAGAATCAAGAGAAAAAAATTGCATGTCTGTTAGGATAAGACATGGACTTGAACCTATGGCATTTTCACCATTGCATATGAACTTTCACTCAGGCGAACATGTCAACATTAGCTCGACAAATGTCATGCTTATGTTAAGGAAAACTTTTGACAATTTCTCTATCAATGCAATTGAAGAGCCATCAGCAATAGGTGGAGAGACCGACTTATGCCCACCAAAGTTTATTCCAAGTGTCTAGACTGAGACAGAAATCCCTGTATTATTTAAAACTCTTTCAAAGCAATACCATGACCTAAACCCACATGCTTTTGCCCAAGAACATTATGGGATCCTTTATATGGGCACCTTTTATTAAGTATTATCAATAAAAATGATGGAGCATTATGCATTTCATTCATTATGTCCATTTTCACCTCTATCTATATATCTTTTTACCTATATTGTTCTTTTTCATATTTTTAGGTATTCGGATGAAGATAACATGAACATCTGAATTAGGACTCAAAAAATCAACTTTAACCAATCAATCTATGCTGGTGGGGTTAAGTATGAAGAAGATTCTGAGGAGGACCCTATATCCCCATATATGCTCAAACTAATTGAACAAGAAGAAAAACAGATTTTACCTCGTAAAGAATCTACTAAAACCATAAACCTTGGAACAGAAGAAGACTGAAATAAAGTCAAAATTGAAACATCTATAAAACCATCAACCCGAAATCAATTGATAAGCCTTCTCAAAAAGTACTGAGATGTGTTTGCCTGGTCTTACCAAGATACGCTTGGGTTGAATACCGATATCATAGTCCATAAACTTTCACTCAAACCAGAGTGTAAACCTATACAGCAAAAGCTTAGAAGGATGAAACTCGAGATACTGCTAATGATCAAAGAAGAAGTCAAGAAACAATTTGAAGCAAGATTTCTCAAAGTCACCAAATACCCTGAGTGGGTGGCAGATATGGTCTCAGTCCCTAAGAAGGATGGTAAGGTGCAAATATGTATGGATTATAGGGATTTGAACCAGCTAGTCCAAAAGACAACTTTTTTTTGCCCCATATCGATACCCTAGTGGACAACACAGCCAAAAATGCACTTTTTTCTTTCATGGATGGATTTTCAGGATACAACCAAATCAAAATGGCTACCGAAGACATGGAAAAGACCATCTTTGTGACCATGTGGGGAACGTTTTGCTATAAAGTGATACATTTTGGGCTCAAAAATGTTGCGGTAACCTATCAAAGGCAATGGTGACATTGTTTCATGACCTTCTGCACAAAAAGATCAAAGTTTATATGGACGACATGATTACCAAGTCGCCTAGAGAGACTGAACATGTAGTCGACTTGCAGAAGCTCTTCAAACACCTTTGTAAATATCAGCTCAAGTTAAACCCTTCTAAATGCACATTTAGTGTCACATTAGACAAGTTTTTGCGCTTCATTATGAGTGAAAAAGGAATAGAAGTGGACCTTAACAAGGTTAGGGCCATTCAAAGCCTTCCACTGCCTTAAACTCCAAAAGAGGTAAAAAGTTTTTTGGGAAGATTGAACTATATAGCCTCAATTATATCTCAATTGATCGATAAATGTGACCTGATCTTTCGGCTACTTCAAAAACAAAATCTTAAAGAATAGAACGGCGAATGTCAAAAAGCCTTCGATAGAGTAAAGCAATATCTTTCAAGCCCTCTAGTGCTTGTGACCCCAATCCCAGGCAGACCTCTAATTTTATATCTATCAATTTTTTATAGTTGGATGGGCTGTGTATTAGGCCAGCATGATGATTCAGGAAAGAAAGAACAGGCTATTTACTATTTAAGCAAGAAGTTCACAGAATGTGAAAATAACTACTCGATAGTAGAAAAGCTATGTTGTGCTCTAGTCTAAATAGCCAGGAGGTTAAGACAATATATGTTATACCATACCATATGGTTGATTGCCAAACTAGATCTCATCAAATATTTATGTGAAGCCCTTGCATTGTCAGAGAGATTGGCTAAGTGGCAAATCCTACTTTTTGAATGCAATATTGTATATATGAACCAAAGGGCCATCAAGCATAGTGCAATCACAGATTTCTTTGCTAGTCGAGCAACGGATGATTATCAACCTTTGGACTTCCAATTCCCCTAGACCTGCTGTGCATATCCGAGGTAGGAGATGCAATCGATAGCGATTCACCTTGGAAAATGTTTTTGATGGTGCTTCAAATGCATTTAGGCATGGAATTAGGGTAATTTTAATCTCACCTAAGGGAAGCCATTATCCTTTCACTATGAGATTGAGCTTTGATTGCACTAATAATATAGTTGAATATGAGGCTTGCATCGTGGGACTCCAAGCCGCCATCGAAAGGGGCATCTGAACCTTACGAGTCTTTGGAGACTCAGCCCTTATCATTTACCAATTGAAAGGGGAATGGCAAACACGTGATGCTAGACTAACTTATTATAAAAGTTTAATCTCAGAACTGAGAAAAGAATTTGATGATGTTAGCTTTCGATATTTGCCTCGAGAAGAAAATCAAATTGTTGATGCCTTAGCTACCTTATCATCCATGTTTAAGGTCAATCGGGAGTCAGACATTGTCCCTATTTAGATAAACATTCATTCAACATCAGTATATTGCCAGAATATCGAGGAAGAAAAAAATGGTTTGCCCTGGTATCATGACATCATACAGTATATCAAAAATCAGTAATACCCTGACCCTGCCACCGAAAATTATAAAAGAACCATACGAAGAATGGCTACAAACTTCATTTTGGATGGCAGAGTGCTACACGATAAAAGTTAGGACCAGATATTAGTCCGGTGCATAGATGCCTTAGAAGCCAAAAAAATCCTTGAGAAAGTCCATGAGGGTATCTATGGTATTCATGCTAATGGACACCGAATGGCGAAACAAGTCATGTGATCGTGCTACTACTGGCTGATTATAGAAAAAGATTGCATCAACTATGCCTGTAAATGCCACAAATGCCAAATCTATGCGGACAAGAATGATGTCCCTCCGGTACCATTGCATGTTATGATAGCTCCATGGCCATTTTCTATATAGGGCATGGACATGATTGGACCAATCATCCCTAAGGCCTCTAATGGACATCATTTTATCCTACTTGCTATCGACTATTTCACTGAGTGGGTGGAAGTAGCTTCTTATGCTAACGTCACTAAAGCTATCGTTTGTAAATTTATGAAGCGAGACATCATCTGTCAGTATGGCCTCCCCTAGCAAATCTACTCTTAGTTCAAAAATTCAGCACCAAAATTTTGTCCTATATCATCCAAAAATGAATAGGGCTATGGAAGCAACCAATAAGAATATCAAGAAGATAATTGAAAAGATGGCTAAGACCTATAAGGATTGGCATGAAAATTTACCCTTCGCATTACATGCTTATCGCACAGTAGTATGAACTTCTTCAAGTGCTACACCGTTCTCCTTAGTCTGTGGCATGGAAGCTGTTCTACCCATTGAAATAAAAATCATGTCACTCAGAGTCTTGATGGAAGCATAACTTGAAAAGGCCGAATAGGTTAAAGATCGATTTGAGCAACTTAATCTCATTGAAGAAAAGAGAATCAAAGCCATCTATCATAGGCAAATGTATTAAAAGCGCATAATGAGAGCCTATGACAAAAAGGTCCATCCTCGTCAGTTTTGAGAAGGTGATTTAGTGCTTAAACAAATTCTCCTAATCCATAAAGATGTTCACAAAAAATTAACCCCAAATTAGGAAGGACCATACATGGTGAAGCATGTATTCTTTGGAGGAGCCTTAATCTTAACCAAAATGGATGGCAACGACCTGCCCAATCTTGTGAACTCTGATTTCGTAAAAAAATATTATGCCTAAAAGGACTTTAGGATGAAAACCCGAAAGGGCATTCTATTAGCCCTTTACCCATCATTCTCTAAAAAAACAATAAAAAAATAAAAAAAATGAAAAAAGAGAAAACTAACTTAAGTTAAAAACCTAAGAGGGCGGCTTAAATAACCAAACTCATTTAAACCAAGTCAAGCCAAACCATCATCAGCCTAAAACCAATCTTCCCCATATTCATAACTTTGACCAAGACACCAAATCATAACTTAACCTATCTGTTCTATGCTGACTAAACCTCTTCCACACCTACACTTGGAAAATGAAAACTAATCAACTTCAAGACCTCCATCCCACCATAGGGTAATCTGAAGAATCTTCTTATGATTTGGCCAACACCATAAGGATCATTTACTCGAGAAAAAATCTCCAAAAGCACTTAGTGGAGAATTCATGTCATCAGCGTCAAAGCCAGTCAACTACGAAGACTTTTCAAATCATTTTTGTATTTCAAAACCTTCCACAATCTTATAAGTTTGTCACAAATTGTTCCCTCTTTCTTTGAATAAAAAAATAGTACTTGATTTCTCATAGAATCTTGTCGTAGCCTTATATTCCATGTTGCATCATGTTTATCATTTAATTGATAATGCTTGATAAATAAACAAAACTGATAATAGGATTTCATAGCATTGCTTGGAAAGATTGAACTTTGCGAGCATTTTTGTTAGGTTTAAAGACCAAAAATGAACTTTAGGGCCATCGTTGGTCTCACATTCTTTGATCCTGTATCCTAAGAAGTGTTCAAACTCTGCCCCTAAAAAAGCCTATAATAAAGAAAAAAAGCTAAAACCCTACTTCGATTGGCACCCGAACAACCAGAGTTCAACACATTTGAACAGTCAAAGAGGCTCTTTAGAGTTAGAATTGGCAATGAAGCACCAAGCATGCTTGCTAATGGACTCTTTACAGCTAGAGCCTTCCAACATGAATCATCTGATTTCACAACCCTCCTATTACCATCATAAGTCATTGGGACAAGAAGCCACCTTATCAAATGTGAGAAAGATCCAAAATTGATGGATTATGCCTTTGAAAACACCACTTTTGCATCATTTAAACACGCATACGCATTCTCATGCATTCTACAAGATTTAACATCTTTCGGGTACCAAACCCCATACAAAAGGTAAATCAATAAAGAGCATAAGGTGCGACTTTGTATTGCCAAAAACCTTAAAAACATCTTAGGTAAGTACCTGCGACATCACAAGCTTATTAAAAATCATCCAAGAAAGGTATCTAATCTTGACACCAGGACATTTTCTTGTCCTAAAAAAGTAGGACATTTTCTTTGTTTATCCTTAAAGAGTAGGACGTTTTCTTTTCTTTGTCCTCAAAGAGTAGGTTGTTTCCTTTTCTTGTCCTTAAAAAGCAAGATGTAGGATGTTTTCTTTTCTTTGTCCTCAAAGAGTAGGTTGTTTCCTTTTCTTGTCCTTAAAAAGCAAGATGTTTTCTTTTCTTTGTCTTCGAAGAGTAGAACATTTTCTTTCTTATCCTCAAAGAGTAGGATGTTTTCTTTTCTTGTCCTTAAAGAGCAGGACATTTTCTTTCTAGGACATTTTCTTTTCCATGTCCTCAAAGAGTAGGATGTTTTCTTTCTTTGTCCTCAAAGAGCAGGACATTTTCTTTTCTTTGTCCTGAAAGAGTAGGACATTTTTTTCTTTGTCCTTAAAGAATAGGACATTTTCTTTTCTTTGTCCTTAAAGAGAAGGACTCTTTCTTTCTTTGTCCTCAAAGAGTAGAACGTTTTCTTTCTTTGTCTTCAAAGAGCAGGACGTTTTCTTTTTTTGTCCTTAAAGAGCAGGACATTTTCTTTTCTTGTCCTCAAAGAGTAGGACCTTTTCTTCTTTTCCTCAAAGAGTAAAACTTTTTTCCTTGTTCTCAAAGGGCAGGACATTTTCTTTTCTTGTCCTCAAATAGTATGACCTTTTCTTTCTTTATCCTCAAAGAGCAGGACCTTTTTTTTCATTCTAATCCTCAAAGAGCAGGACAACTTTTCTTTTAAGCCCACATAAGCGGGTGGTACCCTTTTCATTTTAGTCCTCAAAGAGTAGGGCATTTTTTTTCTTATCTTTAAAGAGCAGGACCTTTTTTTTCATTCTAGTCCTAAAAAAGCAGGATGCCTTTTCTTTTAAGCCCACACAAGTGGGTAGCACCCCTTTCATTTTCGTCCTCAAAGAACAGGATGTTTTCTTTTCTTATCCTAAAAAAGCAAGACCTTTTTCTTTTTATCCTCAAAGAACAAGACATTTTCTGTTTTTTATCCTCAAAGAGCGAGATGTTTTCTTTTCTTATCCTCAAAGAGCAGGACCTTTTCTTTCTTTATCCTCAAAGAATAGGACTTTTTTTTTTCATTATAGTCCTCAAAGAGCAGGACACGATTTCTTTTAAGCCCACACAAGCAGGTGGCACCTCTTTTATTTTAGTCCTCAAAGAGGAGGACGTTTTCTTTTTTTGTCTTTAAAGAGCAGGACCTTTTCTTTTTTTGTCCTCAAAGAGTAGGACCTTTTTCTTTCATTCTAGTCCTCAAAAAGCAGGACGCCTTTTCTTTTAAGCCCACACAAGTGGGTGGCACCCCTTTCATTTTAGTCCTCAAAGAGCAGGATGTTTTTTTCTTATCCTCAAAGAGCAGTACCTTTTTCTTCTTGTCCTCAAAGAGTAGGATGTTTTCTTTTCTTGTCCTCAAAGAGCAGGATATTTTCTTTTCTTATCCTTAAAGTGCATGACCTTTTCTTTCATTCTAATCATCAAAGAGTAGGATGCCTTTTCTTTTTCTTTTAAGCCTACACAAGCTAGTGGCACCCCTTTCATTTTAGTTCTCAAAGAGCAGGACACATTTTCTTTTTCTTTAAGCCCACATAAACCTGTGGTACCCTTTTTATTTTAGTCCTTAAAGTGCAGGAAGCCTTTTCTATTACTTTTAAGCCTACATGAGCTAGTGGCACTTCTTTTCTTTTAGTCCTCAAAGAGTAGGACACATTTTCTTTCCCACTCGAAAAACTACAATGCCCGTACAAAATGGTGTCTATTTATTTTTGCCTTGTTCCTAATACTTAGCAACAGTCAAAGAAGGGTAGCTGTAGACATCTCATTTTGTCTGAACTAGTTTTTGGTATCCTAGGAGTTAGGTAAAAGATGACAAAATCAAAAAAATAAAAATAAAGCTAGTGGACGATCGTCACCCGACGAAAAGCTTTTTCAGGGAAGGTCTAAAATTCCTATGGACTATTTTAAAGAAAAATGCAAAAACGAGACATCAAAGGTCATTTTTAGGGTGTCATTGGAGTCATTCAAGTTAGTATGCGAGCCCATTTTCCTCTCTTTGTGACCAAGATAAGACAACTCGAGGAAGCTAAGGTATGTATGGGTCCGAAGGGTGTTTAAACACTGTCATGAGGCTTTCACGTTACCAAAATTTTGAATTTCCACATGTAGTATTGATACATAAGGGTTTGGTATCAACACCTAAGGTATGGTATCGATACCTAGCATGATTGTATCGATACAAGTCATGACAGTAGCTAAAGTTGTGATTTTTGGCAAAATGTATCGATACACAAGCATAAGTATCGATAGAAGTGCATGGAGTATCGATACAGGGCTCAAAGTCTCAAGACTGGAAATAATTTATGCTCGTAGTATCGATACAAGTATCCCTGTATCAATACTCATACGTAAAATTTGCCTTAAGTATCGATACAAAGTGATATGTATCGATACATATAGGCCATTTTGGCTATTTCGAGCCACCTCTTAGCTTTCACATTACCCATTCAAAATCCAATTTAAACACATGTTTTGCACCAAAAATCATCAAAAATCATATCAGGTTTCATCTTTGGGCTCATAATTAGATTTAAACAAGTTTCAAAGCCCAATTTGTAAAAGACAAAGGTCACTTTCATAAAGATAATAGCCTATTGAAGGATAGGTCAAGCTTTTCAAATTTTAGGCGACCACAGTCTTTTAGCACACCATCTTACATGGCAGAACCAATAGCAATGGGGGGCAGACTGAGCATGTTACCTAGATGTCTCCTTGTGCAGAGAAAAAAAACCTAAAAATCTCTTGGTTTGTCTTTTAAAGTTATTGGCTGGGCATGAAGATAAATATGGAAATGTCTAGCTCAGCAAGGGGACTTCTTTTCAAAAAAACCTCCCACCAACAATCCCAGAGCCATTCCTAAAAATTATCCAACCATTCTCAGCCCCATAAACACTTCCAAAAAAATACTATTTCATTGACCTCCATATTCTATTCCCGTGGCTACCCCAAACCACCATTGGAAAACCTTTAAGAACCTAACTTTCCACATATTTTGATCCTTAAAAGGTCTCATCATCAACCATACCACCTAAAAGCTATTTCCTTTCATCCCTTTCTTGCTAAATAATAGCAAGGAAAATGAACAAATTAAGCCTACAGCCACTACTTTGAGAAAAAGAAAAGTTTAAGTTTTTGGTATATACTATCTACCTTGATCTTTGTAGATTTTTTTATCATTAACATCATCTTAGTAAACCCTTTTTATGCTTTCATGACCATCCTAGGACTTTTATACATTTCTTATGGCTTTGGTTGTGGTAGTTTAAGATCTTGATGTTCTTTTTGGTGCCTTCATGTTGTTTAGTTAACTAAGCATGCTCCTTTGCATTTTCATCACCATAATAGCCTCTGTCCATATACTTCATCCCATGTTCCTTCCATATTCATGTCTTTACCTTATGTTTAAATATGCATCTTAACATGATATAAGTATCTTGATGCATTTCCTAGAAGCTTGATAGGCTCCATGAAATAAAAATGCCTTTTTAGCAAACTCTTTTTAAATATGTTCATCCTAAGTATGTTCATACATTTATCATCATCTCCATGCATTTTTTGTCATCTTTTCTATGAAAAATGTCATCCTTGCTTGTGCATATATGTCCTCCATAGTTTGCACCATTTTGTGATACTTTGCTCGTGCTGAGATGCATGCTTGAGTGCTAGAAAACTTGATTTCAAAAATATCCCTCAAGTCAAGCACATGCTATCTCCCATACATGAAGAATAACATGGGCTTAAGATTTTTATGAAGTTGGTTTTCTAACCTTAGGGGCAAAGCAAGTATTCAAGTTTGGATTCATAGAAGAATAAGTATTAGAGTACCAGTTTCTCAAAAATGAAATGAAGTCTTTTAGTAAAAAAAATGTGAACCCTTGGTCCTTAGCCAACTACCCTCATAGTGGCATGGTCAACAAGTTGTTCTATCATCTCAAACTACTCTTAGATTGTGGAATAAACTCGTGACGCCCATTTCAACCTCTCATCTGGGTTACAGATGTTCGAACGTCTATGGCCCAAGTTCAACCCAAAGAAAACCAAAATACCGAGCACTTCCCCTGTTTTGTCCTAGCAGTACAGTCGCCTGGTCTTGAAAAATTATTTAAAAAATCAAAAATGATTTATCTAAAATGTGTTGGTATTTTTCCTTTCAAGGGTTTTGAATTACCTTTCCAAAGATGTCTCATTTACCTTCAGATCATCTCAGATGAAATAGTTACAATTTTTTGAATCCTTGTTATCTGAAACCCCTAGATCCAGCAAGCAATTTACTATTTGGGCTGTTTCGGCCTAGCCAACAACATTTTTTAATCCTTGAATATTTTTCCCATGGAGTTCATGAAATTTCATTTTTGGAAAGCTATTATTCGCATTTTAATAATTTCAGATGAATCTGAATTGATTTTTCAAAATTCATCATACATTTACCTTGTACATGCTGCCAATGTCGAGATAGGTTGAAATTCAAAAATAAATTCTTCCTAGAAAGTGATCTTCTAGGGTTGTTGGAATATTTTTACATTAATCTTCATCGAGTTACCTTTCCAAAAGTACCTCGTTTACTTATTAGGACCTCCGAATAAGCTCAAAATAAATTCAAAAGGAGAAATAACGTCATGTTGTCCTTTGTTTCTAACCCAATTTATGAAACGCTTGTATTGAGGCATTCGAATGCCTCATGATCTACTAGGCTCATTCGCATGACCTAAGCCCTTTAGACTCAGACTAAGGCCAAATAAAATAGGAACATTTTAGCCAAACTTTTGGCTCTCGATTTTTACAGATCCTCCGATCAAAAAATGACCCATTCTTCTTAAACATCAAAATTTTTCATTTTTAAGGATACTCTAACCCCACTACGCCAAGGGGATACTCCAACCCCACTTTTACCTCAAATCCGATATCAAACTTCCATTTTTGGAGATACTCCAACCCCACTACTCTGAAAGGATACTCTAACCATGCTTTTACCTCAAATCCAATACCAAACTTTCATTTTTGGCGATATTCTAGCCTCATTCTTCTGAGGGGATACTCCAACCCCACTCTTCATATTCCTTCTAAAATCTAGGCTTTTCTCCCTCTCAAGTCATTGAAACTTTTTTCTCCTCAAATTTCCACCGAATTCAGCTAAGTCTCAATGTTATCATCCCGATTATTCATCAATAATTGAAGACAACTATGAGATGTATTTTGATCATCCCTCTTTTTTATGTATTTTGTGTGTTTATTTTTATGTGGATTTATTTATTGTTTTTTTACCTATCTTACTAATATGTTTCCTCTTATAGGGACCATGAGCATTCATCCTTTAAAAAAATCATTTTCAAAATCATAAAATGATATCTCATGTCGATATCTATCCAGTATTAGACATGAAATATTTGATTTTTTTAAACCTATCTGAAGATCAGTTTCATCAAAAACCCCTCTGTTTCTCATCTCTCTGAGGCACATAGGTGATAAAATTTTCATTAAAATCGAAACTCATATCTTTACAAAATTTCATGCATTAGAGGGAATTATATTTAAATAATGATAAAAATGTTATCGAGGAAACCAGATTCAAGTAAGACATAGTTAAATGGTACCGATTTTCGGGCGTCATGGGGGTGCTAATATTTCCCCACACGTAACCAACTCCCAAACCCAAAACAATGAATCTCTGGTATTATTTTCAATAGGCATCCGGTCATGCCTAACCTAAAATGATAGGTGGCAACTCTAACTTTATGGCCATTTCATGGTGGCCATCCAAGACTAGTCAGATAAATGATTTGTCCGACGATCTTTTACTCTTTCATGTCAAACATTAAAATATTTTAAGTCGAGCACGCTTTGGTCCTTCGGACCATCCGAAGTTCATAAAGGCCAGGCATGTGAAATGTCGACAATCATTTTAAAGACCCATTATTTTGGGGAAGTAACTTTAAAAGATCCCAAATCATGATTCCCTAGTTAAAGAGCAAAATAAGAAAACTGTCAGTATCACTTGTGGGAATTACCAAAATTTTGCAAGAAAAAAACCATTTTGAAGAAATTTAGAGACACCCAAAAATCCTTAAGTACCTTATGTTGTCAACCCTTAGTTGTAGAGACTGACTTCAAAAAATAAATCCATCTTCTTTCTAACTTGACCTCTAAACTTTTCTCGATCAGTCTGGGTACATGTCGAAATGCTAATAGTTAGGAAACTTAAGCGAACACTGAATTTCCTTGATTTTTAAAGAGATTTATACTCTATACGACCTAATGCATTCATGCCTAGAAAATGGGCATGTTCCTATCCACCCTAAAATTTTGGGCCAACCTAAGTTTTTTTTTTTTAAGCTTTTCAATTCATTTTAAGAAAATCAAATTATCATTCAAGAAATTTTTCAATAAAAGATCATTAGTATTCAAAAGACTTGAACATCACATGGTTTTAGCCTAGAGGTTTTGAACAAAGTACATATTCAATGAGATAATTGCTTTGAAAAAGTTAAAAAGATGTTATAAAAAGAAACAAGGTTCTCTCAAATTAAAGGGTACCAAATTGGAAAAGATCTAACCAATGGTAAAGAGAAGATGAAATTAAAATTTGATATTGAGAATTTGAAAATCATTCAAGAAAGATGATGTTTAAAAAGAAGTTATTTTTCCTGGGGCATGGGAAGATCAAAATGTGTCCTAATATTGGAACCAATAGAGCTAGTTGGATTAGACTCGAAAAATTGCCAAATGAGTTTCTATCTTTATATAGCTCAAAGCATATGTTTCTTTTACTATTATATGCATTTGTATCACTTCATGTGCATTTGCCTCTATGCTTATACTCACATCTGCATCATGTCACATGCATCTAAACCATTAGATACATTTGCTTGCATTGATTCACACCGTAGATAACATTGGTTTTTACATCTTTTTATGTGCATCGACTTCATTATTGATATTTGCATTATCATTATTTTGTAAGCATGTGCACCAATCTTGATAATGGCATTATTCAAATAATGCCTTCATTTTTGGATTGTTGCATTTTCATTCTTACTAAAATAATTGCAATTACATCAACCATTGATTAATTACACAAATTGTTAAAGTCTTTAATGGTGAAATTCAAACCATTTAAAAATTGTTGTTTCAAAACAAGGCTTCAGTGGCAAATATCTAAAGCATTTAAAAAATTTTTGTTTCAAAATAAGTCTCCAATGGCAAGCATTTTAAAAGAATTTATTTCAAAATTAGTCTTCAATAGCGATATCTAAAACATTTTCAAAGAATTTGTTTCAAAACAAGTCTTTGGTGATGATATCTGAAGCATTTAAAAATGTTCATTTCAAAACAAATCTTAGATGGCAAAATTCAAAGCATTTTAAAGAGTTTTCAAATCTTTTGGTGGCATATCCAAAGCTTCTGATAAAGGTAACAAGAATAATTTTCAAACACTTTGGTGTCATATCTAAATATATTAGTGGTGGTTATTGAAATTGTGTCCTTTTCACGGGTCAAGATATATCCCTAATGAGAGAAAAAGCAAATCTTTTTAAAAAATTCCTTAAGAGCAAAATTCAATGAGTTAATGGATGCTTATCAAGGATATTTGGCCTGAGGGTCATCAGCCTTATGATAGTATGCCAATTAGGGATAATTTCTATCTTAACTTTAAAACATTGTACTTTTCCTTTAGAAACTTTGAATTTGGTTCGAAATGAATGGAGTTTAATTTATGAAAATTGTGTATTCTGTCATATTCCATGAACTTTGTTAATAATTTCCAACATCTAAGGTAATGAGAACAATTTTTTACAAGAAAGATTTTGATTAGGTTAGTGATCACCATTAGATTGAATCTTCTCCGAAAGATCTTTTACCTCCACTTATATGATTGTCCTAGACATCTAGCTATAGACCTTTTTGCATCCAAATGTCTCTTCTAAATTCCTTGAAGGTCGAATAAACAAGTTATGCTCTTAAAGATTCAGATGCAGATAGTTCGACATACGTTAAAGTAATTATATAAGTTGGATAACCTTTTGCCATAATTTCTATAAAACTCTTCAAATCCTTGACTTATGAAAGATGAGAGTAAATATAAGCCAAAAATACCTTTTCCTCGGTGATAAAATCTTTTCAATCCAATGCATGATATATAAGATGTGATATCCGAGTTATTTTCTCATACCAATTATATTTCTTTCTTAAAGGCTTAAGCAAAACCAATTTTTTTTAAAAGAAAAGAACGAAATAATAGTTGTGGGGTATACATTAAGCTAAAATGTTGGACAAAGAAAAAGAAAAAATTTTAAAAAATTAAGGTATTTAAAATGATTTTAAAAAAAACCATCCATTCTTCTAGTGAAATACTTGTCAATCCAAATGGCTTTGTTTGAAATGAAAAAGGCCATCTTTCTCTATCTTTTCAAAGATATAGAAAATTCTATACCCTTATAGTCCCCTTTAAGCTTGATGATTTATTCTTTCATTAAACCCTAATTAAGGATCGCCCTTCACACTAGGGGGTAAGGGAAGCAAAGGCATAAAATTAGAAGGGGAAAATCACATAAAAAAGTTCCTATTATAGCGGGGCAAGAATGGAAATGAATTAAAGTTCAAGTTTTTAAGTTTCTTTAAAAAAAGAAATAAAATGAAAAAATAAAAAGAATAACAGAAAGAAATAAAAAATAAAAAATAAACCTTAAAACTTAACAAAGATAAATAAGTTGGATAAGAATCCTTATGAAAAAATGATTCTTGATTTGATTACCCTTAAATATGTGATTTTGGCCTATCTATCCTTTCTTTCTAAACCCTGAACTAGTGCCTACTTTGTGCACCTACAGAGTCCCTTTCGATCAAACATGGCTTTTTGAGTTGTTAAGCCATTCCTAGCAAATATTTCAAAAATTCATCTTTTTGGATTAGTTTTGCATTCCGAAGAATATGATGATGCAATCAATTAGAAAAAAAGATTGAAAAAAGAAAGCAAAAAAAAAAAAAGAAAAAATGAAGGAAAAAGGGAAAAATAAATAAAGTTCTAGGGTGAAAACCTAAAAAAGATAGTCTAGAACAAACCCAAAGGCTTTGGAATTGCTCTTAAACCGACAAAGTAGCGACCAATGGAAAAGAACTTTTCCATGCTAATTTCAAAATCACCTAAAGCTTTAAAACATTCATGACATTAGCAAAAGGTTGAGTCGAATGTCTAAATATTTTCTTTTAACATAAACTTTTTAAGCCTTTGTGTCCTCTCTTAGAAATTGATGTGTACTCAAAGGCCTTCTAAATTAACCCCTTGAGACTTGGTATTTACTAGCATTAGTTTAACACTTGTTGAGCTATTTTATTAAAAGATTAAAAGAACATATGTGTGAATTTGATCTTGATGAATGGTGACCATCTTGTACCAATTTCTTCTAATCAAATTTTAGCAATGCCATCCCATTTGTGCCTTTAAATTTATTTCCTCATTCCATTCAAAGATATCCTAAATAGTGATCATCTATCAGTAGAAAGCCTTAACATCAAAAGAGAAAGATGACATGTCCATTATCCTTGATATTGGAAAATTCATGATTGAAATCATTCTAAAACTTCCATAGCTTTTGACCAAATAAATCAGGATACGATGAGAAGGTGATCTTGTCTGAAATTTCAATGAACTTTGACACTTCTCATGATTTTTAATTTGAGTATCTGAAAATGCTTTGAGTAACAAACGTTAACTCTTATCCAACTACATAATATTGATAAGCACCAATTCATTATTTGGTTACTTTTTAGGAAAAATCTATCAATTTTTAGATTCCTAAAGTCAAGATTAAAAGCAGGATTTTATGGAGCAAACATGAGATTACCTTTTAACAATTTAAACTTTTAACTCAAAGATAGGACAAGACTTCCCTTTGACAAAGAAAGAAGAAATGTCCACAGCATTTTTGAAAATGCCTTTAACTTTAAGTAGAGGCACAAATTCACTTCACCGAAAGAAAATCTGTCACTTTTTCTAAATATGCCCTTAACTCCAAACGCAGATTAAAAATTGAGCATGATATTGGATAAAAGTAAAAATCATTTAGTGTGCTAACTTTCTCAAAATCAAAAAGTAAGTCTTGTATTCTTTCAAACATATTAAATATCTAACTTTATATATACCCCAAGCTAACTATTATGGCTCCGCCCTAGTCAACCCACTAGACTTAGGTTTTGCCTTAGGTCATCCTTAGTTGACTGTTATGGTTTTGCCTTAGTCAACCGATTAGACTTAGTTCCACCCTAGTCACTTTTAGTTAACTATTACAATTTTGCCCTAGTCAACCTATCCGATTTAGGTTCCACCTCAGTCACCCTTATTTGAATATTATAGTTCTGTTCTGGTCAACCATCAGACTTAGGTTTCACCCTGGTCACCCTTAATGGACTATTATGGTTCTGCCATCAACCCATCAGACTTAGGTTTTATCCTAGTCATCCTTAGTTATGGTTTTGCCTTGGTGAACACACCTGATTTAATTCAATAATTCTATTTTATTGTGTGTGACCCATTAGGTTCCCAACATGTTGGCAATGAATACAAATAGTACTTTATGTTTTAACATGTCATTACTATTTATAGATATAGATCATAAATAGGGTCTAGCAACCCATCATGACCACCCAAGTGTAGATAGAAAAAAGTGTGACTTTTTCAAAACCTTTCAGTAATCAACCTATCAGTGTGATACGATCCCTTTACTAGATATCCTAGATAGAGGATGAGCATGGTGTAGTGTCTACTTAAACCTCTATCTATGTTAGATCTTGCAACTAATGGTTAATGATCATGAGCCTATGAGGAATTCATAATTTATTATACTTTGGCTAGAGACTTTTATCCAATTAACCATAGTTAAGATCATTCAAGATATGTCTCTAATGTCACTCGGAGTGGTACTCTTGATCATCTATTCATCCTTTTTATGCTTCATGTCATACCCAATATACCTTACATTAAGTATCTATCCATTTTGGACCCATTTTAGATATATCTAAGTACAACACTCCATATACAAGATGACCTAGTATCTCAAGTCTAATGACTATTATACATGACTAGCACATGAGAACATTTTGCATAGACATTTAAGTGACTTGTACCAAATAGAGTTCTTATTTCGACTATGTTCAGTGAACTTGTTTCCCCAAAATAAGCAACCGTATGCTATCCTCAAGTATCTCATATTCTTTAACTTCTATGAGATCAAAGAGTTGAATGCATCCAATGCATGGAAGCTTAGCATATACTAGTCTTTATGATTTGTCAATGCTCTGTCTTGATAATATGATGACTACGAACATTGTTGAAACATGACTTTGATGAATAAAGATCTTATCATCGTAACTTAATACTATCTTTTGCAAGGCCATCGTGTTCTAAAGGCTTTATCCAATCAGTGTTTGTATGAGTGTCAATCATGCCACTAACATGAAGGAAAACCTATGTTACTTTAATTTAGTAACACGTATATGGTTATTTGACTATGTATCCCGTATCTCGATCTAATTGGTTCAAGGGTATATACTAATACTATTATGGACCTGTTTATAATGATCTCCAAGCATGACACTCCCTATACAAAATGACATGATATCTTAGGTCAGAAGACTACTTACATAATTGGCACGAGAGAACATTTGTATAGACATTTGAGTAACAATACCAAATGGAGTTCTCACATAGGCTATGTTCATTGAACTTGCTTCCACAAAACGAGCACCAACTTATCATCTCTATTATCCCATATAGTTTAACCCATGAGATCAGTTGCTTACTTCCCAAGTAAGAAGGCATAAATGTACTAGTTTTTGAACATTGTCACTTCCCTATCTTGGCAATACAATGATAGGAATAGTTTTAAGAGTACAACTTTGATTTATAAGTAATTGTAACTCATTGCAATTTTTGTGCAAGGCCAAATGTGTTTCATCAACTTCATCTAATTAGTAGTTCATGATTGTCAATCATATTACTAACATGAAAGAAAACCTTGTATTACTAAACTAATCAATTTGTTTGCATTATTAACTAATATAAGCCTCTTCAAAGTTGATTGACTTTAGGCCATTTGCTAATAAAAAGTTTGAAAGGCATAAATTTATAATGTTTATAACTAAATATAAAAGCTATTCTTAAGCCATAATAATGCTCAATTCGAAATCAAAAGATAAGATTTTGGGGATACTTAATCTTTTGGATTAATTAAAATGTGAAGGTTAATTAGGGTATCAAGCTGTCATTTTTTTTAGTGTAGTCTAGAAAGAAATAAAAAAGAAAAGGGGAAAAAGAAAGAGAGAAGGAAATGAAATAGAAAAAAAAATGAGAAAGAGTTATACATTCATGTTGTGTTCATTTTTATTATTTTATGCCTAATCATCTTTAAGATATTATATATTTATATAAATTTTGACACATTTTTAATTTGTTTTACATAATTTTGACAAGTTCATGTATTCCTATCATGTTCATCTCATTTTTCATGTCCCGTTGTATTTAATTATTTTCCTATGTTGTCGTAACATATAATCATGTTGTATCCAAAATTGGTAAGTCTAATTGTTAAATAACTCTCAATTTTGTGTTAGATGTCATGCAATGATTAGAGTTATTGTTTGTCTAAATTAAATTTGGTAATTTTAGACATTTTTAGCTAATTTTGAAAGTTGTCCACACATAAGGATATTTTGTACAGTTTGTCACAGTGGTTCAATTTAAATCTAGGTTAATGACTTAAGAATTGGATCATTGTAATTGTAATACATTAACATAATTATCATATTTGAAAAGTACACAAATAATTAAATTAATATAAATATTTATATGTTAATAATTTATTTTATGTATATTTTGACATGCAAGTGTATTTGTGCCACATTGTGTTTTAATTATTTTTCTATGTTGTATTCGTGTTGTATCTCAATTCATCACATTTGTTGCATAATTTATAGTAGTTATTCAATTTAGAGAAAAATGTGTGTGTTCATTTTTTATGTGTTCAAAGTATTATAAATTTATACAATTTTTTACATCTTGATAATTCGTTTTATATAGATTTTGACATCATATCATATTTTAATTATTTTTCCCATTTATGTTGTTTCTATTATATCTTCATTCATCTTATATTTTGCATAATTCATTATCATGATTCAATTTTTATCGTGCCTAAATTCTCTTGATTTATATAACCACTTTTACAAAATAATATCTAAAAAATTTAGATTCAAATTTCAGATCCTTACATTTCCCAAATCATCAAACAAAAGAAAAAAAAAAAAAAAACCAAGAAATGTCGGTCTTTATTATTCCATTTGAATTTTTATGATTATTTTTCTGTGGCTCCATTTATTATCTAGGTATGCCCAATAGATGTGCTACTAATGTATCAAATTATAATCACGGTTGGTTTCTTATAAAGTTTAATAGATAAATGTGAATTGCCTCCCTCCATTTGGTATGCATTTGCCAAGTTATATTTATTCATTGATTTATTTTCCAATATTCAATGTAGATGCTCTTAAAATTAAAAATTATTTTTTTAATTTCAGATGCTAAAACATATTATAAATTATGATGCTATGTTCTTTTTTTTTTTTTTTTTGTGTGTGTCCAAGGTTTTCCTGAATTTAAATACATTCAATCTATTTATATATGTAGCTACCACAATTTTATATTTATAATATAAATCTCGATGCAATAATGATATTATATGATTTCAATTATATTATATCGAAATAAAGTAATTTCAAGGAAGATACATATAACTGCCATAATTAATATTAAATTAAATCTAATTATTACCTTTAAATGTCTTTCACTTTTGCTTATCATTATGTACATGCCTGTCTAAGGAGAAATAATAACCAAGTTTTACCAAATTCAAGAGGAAACATTTTATTACTTATATATATTTTTTAAAAATATCATTTTATCCAGTGTAACTAAACACTAATTAACATTTTTCTTTAAACCTCAAATACAAATGATTTTATTTAATAACTTTTCTCCATCCATACTAATGCATTTACTTCCTATTTTTTAGCTTGACATTATACTTGCACGCTTTACAAACTTCTTTTGTCATTCTTAATTCATATTTAACATTTTCAATTTATTTATGAATTAATTCTTCATTTATTATCAAGACATTTAATTTCTATATTTTAGCAACTATAGCATTTAACTTTTAACTCCAAATATGAACACTCTTTTCCATTTATATAAAAAAAATATATAAAAGTACCATGTAACACTAAATATTCATTAAATATCCATTCATATTTGAAGTAAATATGGATAATTTGATAATTTTGGGAGGAGATAATTAAGGAACTTATATTTCATCTTTATATTATTATATTTAAATTTTTTTTAGTGTTATTTTCATTATTTATTAGTTTGTTTTTATTTATATTGTTCTAATTGTCTTTTATTAACTTTTGCAGTAACATTTTGTGTTTTATTTTTGTAAAGGTTACAAACTCTAATGATAATAGCTAATTAACTACTAATATTTTCTTTTGCATAATTAATTATTATATATTAATTAAATTAATTATGTTTTATATGTAATTTTCTTTGCCTATTTGTTTTTCTTTTGTAAATTAAGCTCTAGCTATTTTACAATATGATCTGCACAAATTTTATTTTAAAATACAATTAGATATGGACTACAATTTGAAAGTTAGTGGAAGCGTTGAATTTTTCTTTGAAAAAATATCCCTTTAAAGATTTAACAAAAGGGCCAAAATTTATTTTTACTAACTAAATTTGAAGCTATGAAAGACTACTTCATTTGATTTTACTCAATTTCTGGCTAGAACAGTTGCAAACAAAGGTAGTTACCAGTACATCAAATATTAAAAAAAAAAAAAAAATTGTTTAACATAAACCACAATATCATAAATTCCAATCTTGACTTGAAAAAAAATAAATGTTCATAATACAATAAATATTCGAATAATTACATACAAATTATACTTTATTTTAAAAAAATTATTTTTTAAATTAGGGAAGTAGAGATTTAATTTTAATGAATTAATATTATTATTATTATTATTTTGTTTTTATTGTTGTCAAAAAAAACGAAATATTTAAATTTTATAAAGCAAATAAATTTCAAAAGTTTTTTTATTTAGATTCATCAAATCAAACTGAACATAGCAAGTAAATATATATCATAATCATAATGGTGTGAAGTTCGAAGGACAAACTTTTAAAAGACTAGATATCATTGAAGATACTTTTGATTATCTTCGTGAAATGAAAATAGTTAAAAACATGTTGTTTACAGTGAGATATGTACTATTTTAAAAGAAACCAAAGAAATTTTAAAAAATGCATGATGAAGAGTATAATAAAATTAAGATATCATAGAAGTGTAGATTCATAAAAGGTTGAAATAGAAATTTTTTATTTTGAATATGTTCTTCATTTTCAGTTTTATGAAAGAAATTCATGTAATTTAAATTTCATTTACAATTATCATCCACTTGCCCATCATGAGGGAGTATTCTTAGGATATTCGATTTACGACTTAATGAATGATCTTTTTTAAAAAATAAATTATCATAGAGTATCATAAATTACTTTAAAAATTATTAAAAAAAAATTTATACTTATAATTATTATATTTGATATAAATTATACACACAAAAAAAAAATTTTACGTCGTTGACAACATCGAATACATTTACAGTCACAAAAATATAATATAATTAAAAATATATTTACAACTACAATTGAAATCTTGATTGCAACAATAAAACCAACATACTCACATCCCCAGAATACATCAGTAATTACTTCTAACAGACACTCAAATATCTATAGATGTTAACTTACTGTGTATGTTTGTGGGATAATACTCAAATGGCTGCTCTCACACGAATGGATAACAATGTTTGTTCTTAATACTTAAAGCCGAACTGAAAGTTGTTTTGACGTGTCAAAAATCGATTCATTTTCATAGCACGTTCAGCAGTATGATGCAGTACATCCTATCAAAGAATAAACAAAAGGGTACCCAGATTGGGTTATTTTCCAATCCTTATAAAAAAAGCTGAAGGTTTTTTTGTTTTTTCTCTAAAAGAGTTTGTTTTTTTAACAATGGAAGTTATTTAATTTTGGGACAGTGGAGAAGATCCTAAATATTAGGATTTAAATTTTAAATTTATGAAATTTCATATCTTACGTTATTATATGAAATAACTGGATTAAGCATCAAATTTGCTAAAAATTCTCTCAGCATTACCATTAATATTAATTCAGAAATAATTAAATATATCAGTTGTTCCTATATTATATAATTTTTTTAGTTAAATGCCTAGAAAAAGATCTAAATAGACACTTGTACTATTATTCTATTGAACATATAACTTTAATTTGTAACTCTGTTAAAAAATAAAAATGATATGACATTAACACCTAATCAAATTCTGACACGTGACAATATATAATTAGTATTTATGTGACATTTATATCATATGTCATAATCTAATTGGATGTTACTTGTTACATCATTATTTTTTAACGAAATTAGTGATTTTTATGTTATTTGTTGATGAAATTATAATATGAATGTCTATTTGAACTTATTTTTCTTTAAATGATACCATACAAGGATGACAGGTGTATTTAATCCATTTAGAAAAGAGGTGAGATAGACAAAATTCTATGAATACCTGTAAAAGTAATCGAATCATATGTGGATACATGCTCAATATTACACGTATACACACCGAAAATGCGCTTTTCTATCGAATGCGTATAATACTGAAGGCCATTACAATGAAATTAGGCAAAACTAAAACCAAGAGGAGAAAATGAAAGATTCCAATGCAATACATCCATCTTTTTTTGGTTCCTCTTCTAGAATTTGTGTTTTAGTTCATCTGAATGGTAAAAGATAGAGTTGAACAAGATGCGGGCAAAAGGGAATTTCTACGATATAATACATTGTAGGATTCAACTTATCACTGTCAATCAATTACCTGTCTGCGCATTAGACACCATAAAGATAAAAGAGCAGAATAGGATCAATCATTATCTTACAAATGATATCGAAAACAATTTAATAATGATCAAACTGCGGCGCAATATCTGGTAGTGCGGTATCTTAGTGTGATTAAATGACGGCTATCATAATCAAGGCGATGCATCAATCAAACATCAACGATATAGTAAGTAATTTTTGGGCTGAGAGAATCTTGTGCTGTTGGCTAGTGAGTACAACATAAGGACGGGCGAACCATCCTTGAGCTGGTGCACTGCACGTACGGGGTGGTAGATAACGAGACAAGTCATGTTTGTGCCGAACTAGCCCGACATATATAGCATCCCATTCTCTTTCGCATGGCCATGAATGTTTTCATCTTGGCCGTTCCTTTTCATTTTACTCTTAAAGCTACCATATTGGAGATGATTGGCCTTAGGAAAGGAGAGGGCTAAAATCTTTTTCTTTAAATACAGAGATGATTCGTTGATTAGGTTTTTTTTCTTTAAAAAAAAAAATATAATTTGAGAATAAAAAAAAGTTACAAATGTTAAATTTAAAATCTCATACCTAATAGATGTCATATTTTAAACATAAGTACATGAATTAATCTGAGTTCTTATGCATCAACCATTTAAATCAAATGTTTTATTATGTTTTTTGAAATATTATTCAATAAAAATTGTTTTTAAGATAATTTAAATTCAAAATTTAAGTCTAATTCTTAAAATAGGATCGGGGGAGGGATTTATAAGGACATACCTTTAAAAGGAAAAAAAAAAATCATGCTTACATTTGAAAGCATAATTTTGGGTTTAAAGGTTATTATTCTAACTTTCAAATGCTCTATAGACATTTGTTTTTTTATTTTTAAGTCAGTCCAATTATTTTGTTCTTTTAGAAAAAGAAAAAAATCTTAAGATTTATAGTAGGTATTCATTGTATGGTAATTGATTTTGAGTTCAAATCAGTTTAAATCTTAGGAATTATGCAAGAATGCAACTTGTAGATCGGGATAACTCACTTGAGTTAATATATAATATGTTATTTGAATTTTTTGTATTTCATATTTTTACTAAACATATATTTAAATAAACACACAAAAATATGACATTTCAAATATATAAATATGCTTTAAAAAATTAAATATATTAATAGAAGATATATATATATTTATATTTGGCAATCACAAATTTCATTAATATAATATGTATATAATATATTGTATTGGTCACCGATTAGTTATTATCAAGTAGGCACGTGGCCGGTTAAACCAGGCTCAAGTAGAATTGATACAAATGCGACAACGCGGTCTTTGAACGCAGCAGGATCTTGTAATCCCTCTAGGTCTGATGTAAACATAGATTACTTATGCTTGCGTACAAACCAAAAATTACATGTTTTTTTTAAGACATATAAAGCAAAGCATAAATAAAGCGTAAAATCCTGGCCGGCGAAAACCAGCCAAGATGTCTTGAATCAAAAGCCCCCACCTGAACCTTATTCTCAAAGAATCTGCCAAAAAAACCTCTCTTTCAGCTCCCACCTTGTACTCCAATTCTCTTCACTTTCATCCCCATACTATACATCAATCTTTGGCTTTCTTGTTGTCTCTATCTCTGCTGGTTTTCTTTCTTTTGGTACTTTGGGAAAGACCCTTTGATCTAGAGATTTAAATTGTGATTATTGATGTATTTTCAATTACCTCATATTTATTGTAGTTGTAAGCATAATGAATGTTACCTTGATCAATTACAACAAATAATAACTATAACATTATATTGCAACCGTTATTTAAATATGTTAGATATCAATACTAAATTGATAATATATAGATACAAAATGCATATACATATATAAAGTTTGTCGTATAGTATAAGTAGATTATCATATCAAGATACATTATATAAAATTACAAAACACGAATAATATTTACAGTAAATCAAAAATTGTTCGCATTATATATACTTAAAAATGAAGAAAATTGATTGCTTCTATCAAGCCCGGTGGCCCAACTCAAAACCAATTTTCTCCGATTAAAACTAGCTTGGTTAGATGTTTGGTTTCAAACAAATAAGTATTTATCCGAACAGTTATTACTACTTAAAATTTAAACACGAAACCGTTTGGACATGTTCACATGTGAATAATTAAAGAAAATCGGTTTGGATGTGTTTTAAATTTCAATCTGACTTGAAATCGTAGAACGGTTTGTTTTTAAAACCGTTTAAAACCATTTTAAATGGTTTGTCTTTTTCCGTTCTCAGGCGAGAAAAGAATTATATATACATAGATTCTAATCCTTTCGGTGCTGATAGGTTGTGAAGTCAATAAGAAATTCCTTTGGTGTTTTCTTTCTTTTTTTTTTTCCTCAAGTAATTGGCTTCTATCATCATCTGCCAGAGAAAAATAATTGCATTCTTTAATTTATTATGTTACCATTTGAAAGTATTATTAATCGATAATAAAATCAAAAAAACTTAAAAAATATATTATAAAATTTAGTAAGTATGTTTGGGGCAAGTTATAAATATCTTAAAATTAGAGATTGATTTAATTAGATTTGGCTATTCAAATTTTTATTTGTTTTGGTCAATTACATTTTCAAATAATTTTTTTATTAATTATTTTAATTCAAAACAATATCATTTAATAAATTTATGATTTTACAGTATTTTACTTTTTGAAGGACTATCAATATCTCTAATAAAATCCGTGTTATACCTATAGTTTCACATGAATTGTTCAATCCCTCGCGGCATTGTCAGTGGGAGGAAACCATTGGAGGACGTGTGAGTTGGGGATTTGTTTTTTATTGGCACGGCCTTTGTATATCGGACTTGACAGCAGTGTGTTGGAAGATGATATAGTGACCACTCTTTCGCATATAGTCTCTTGTCATTTTTTGTTTTACAAACGAGGTGGAGGCCGCAATTTGAAATAGTAAAAATAGTTGTAAATGTTATGACGTGTATATTAAATTTATTGAATCATAATATTAAATTGTAGTCGTCGATTTTATCACAGATGCAGTAACAATGTTGTTATATAATACATAGCAATTGTTGTGATTGTAATTTTTTAAAAAAATCATATTTTCTTTTAAAACAATATTATATATATACCTTTTGATATCATATTTTTATTATTCTAATATATATATATATATAATATATTTTTATAAGTTTTATTTAATTTATAAAAATAAAAACTTTTTATAAAAAAAATTTCTTAAAAAGCTAATATGAATGATAATGCCATTCCAACTCAGTAATATGGTAGATAAAGTTGTTTTGGTTTCAAGATACAATTAGTCTAATTTTCTTCAGAAGAAAAATATCCGTAGGAAACAATATTCCATTTTCGAAAAAAAATAGAAGAATAAAATGTAAAAAATGATATAATTTCTAGATGAAAATTAAGAAGGAAGAATTTGTCAAACAAGGGGAAAAAATCAAAATAAAAGGCCAAACAGACGACTTCAAGGTTCCAAGCTCAAGGAAACATAGTCTGCAAATCAAAACCAGAACATCAAACCAAGATAGGACAAACTTCATTCACAACTTGAGCATCAATGTAAAAACGGGATTAAACAAATATGTATATGTTGCCCAATGCCACATTGTCAAGTTCACCTATCAAGGAGTCAATTTTGCGGAATATCTCCCATAATTTCATTATTGTAATGAAGTAAGAATGCAAGTAGACCAAATGCGGCCAAGCATGAGAAACAGAGAATGGTTAAAGAAATATAGCATGTGTGAGTTGGTTTCAGCACCGAAGACCACAAGAAATAGGAGAAAGAAACCAGAAAAGGGTCGAAAATGGAGCAAACTTCAATGTTGCAAGCGTTACATTGTATTTAAGCCATTATCAGGATGTTACCTCACGTGCTTCGGCCATTGTGATCGTGCTTCATTTCACAAACATATAATGCTGAAATTGCGGCTCAGTAGCTTTAATTTATGTTACAATGCAGCCATTACATTAAATAATGGTCGCATTTTAGTACTATATGCTAAATGCCACCTCTTAAAGTTGATAATATGAATCAATTGGTCTTGACAAGGATTTAAATAGCTATGGGATAGCAATATACAAAATGATATTTTGCAGTAACACCACTCATCACCATCTCTATTGAAGGAAAAACAGTTGTAAATTTGAATCATGATAATAGCAGCGGATAGCAGCTGCAAAAATCAATGTAACAATGAATAGCAAGAATAACAATCCGTTACTATCGCTATTCCCGTTTCAAACTAGTTTTATTATTAACTAAACAAAAAAAATCCATTTTTTAATCTGAAAATTGCAACAAAAAGAAAAGCCCTAGGAAGATACAGTAGACACATTTTTGTCTGGGCTTCTATGAATGATTTTTCAAGAGCAACAGTTGTCAGCCATTTGCCTATGCTCAGAATTAGCAAGAATATTGATTCTCAGGCAAAATGGAACATTCCATCAAAATATATCAAGGGTGTCAATACCTTACCCTAGGGTATCGATTCTTTGGCATCTAACGATAGAAATTTTCAAAAATTAAGGTAGGAACCGATACACTTGCTTAGCAGTGCTAAGTGTGTTTTTGGACAATGATATATCGATACTTTTTCAAAATGTATAAATAAATTAGGCTAAGGTATTGTTATTTCGTGTTGAATATCGATAGCTTGGTCTAAAATTTAGTAACTCGAGCCATTTTTTCAAAATTTCTAAGGAACTTTTCTCCATTTATCCCCATGTTACTACCCCAAAAATGATGCAAAATTTTGAGCCATGACATGTTGGATTTCATTTTAAACAAAATGGGTCTAATTATGAAATTATTGAAATTTGGGGCCACATTTCACTTTAATGCAATTGGGATTTAATTTGGCCCAAATGTGGAAAAGATGATATAAATGTGGGATATTTCAAGGGATAATTAAATTTGGTAAAGGTGAATATGATCACTGCAAATGACAATTTTATTATTATGAAGAGGTGAGTGCATGCATGAACTAATAAAAGGATTGCTTGGTCCCAATTTAAGGGGACCCTAGCTAATCAAAATTGAAAGCACAAAGCCTGGGACAAGAGGGACCAAAATAAGAGAGAAAAAAAAAATTCTAAAAAGACCGTTTTTGGAGGGCATAATGGTGACAGCACCTTCAGGGTTTTTATACCCCTTTCGTGCATTTTTCCATACACATACTCACCATTCTCATCTGCTGGAAAAAATTCTAGCAGCCATTTTCAAATAGAAAAAAAAAAAAAAAAAGAAAATAACTAAGAGGATTTTTGCTAATGCTTGAGAGGTATACCTTTTTCCTTTCATTTTTGGGGATTTTCATTGTTTTGCCATGTCCATTCATAGATTTCAATGTTCATAGAGTTGTATGACATACTCATGCATTTCTAAGTATTTTTGTTTCTTTGAAATCATAATTTCCTATTCTTTTTTATGAAGCTTGATGCTGTGATCCTATTTTCCATGTTGATGTATTCGGCCATGGTAGAAATTACAAAGATTCATGTTCTTTGATTGATGATTTTCACGAAGCCTATTACATGATCGATCTATGTCTTGATGATTTCCGATAAACAATGCTATTCTTAGACATCTATGAATCATTTGGCCATGACAGATGTTCTTTGTGATGTTTTATGGTCATGATGATTTGATGAGTTCATTATGTGTTTGATGGAAAGAATATGTATTGAAAAGCATGTTGTATTATTATTCTCTTGAAAATGATTTTGTGCTTTCTTAGTTCCTAGTATGCTAAGTGTTTGATGAAATGTTTGTCTATGATTAAGTGAAAAAGAATTTGATTTTTGAAAATCTCCCAAGACAATTCATAGTTAGTTTAAATAATAAGCTAATTTTGACTTATGCTTTTTCTATCATTTAGTGCTATCAACTTGTGGCATGTCAAACTCTACAACACTTGGATTCATGGTTGGAAAAGGCCACAATAAACAAGTTCTAAGGTCATTCTAAGTTAATTTTTAAGTTAGTAAATAAAGAAGCCTGGTTCTTGAGCCTTGAGCCTTGTCCATGCTTGGATTCAAAACTTTTATTTTATGATTCATTAAACATCAGATGTTTTGTTTTAGTTTACGCAATTGTGGGCTGAATTAGAAGTATTTTTTGGATAATGTTGTTAACATATATATGCTTTTGCCGGCATATGGATGCCAAGCTATTTTATTTCTCATTCAACAAATCATAAAAGAATAATTTTACAAACTCTGTTTATCATTTATATTAATTAAATATAGATAACTGAAATGTTAAGACCCCAATCAATTGTAAATTCAAAAGAGTTTTGAATCAGATTCCTTGCAAAAATCTTACATAAGTAGGATTTAGCAAAAGCCCACATGAAATATTAAAAGTTAATAATCATGTTTTTAAGTGAAAACAAGTCATAAACACTTGGATGTAATTTTGGAAAGGGCTTTAAACTAGAAAGATTACATATTTGGATCCATAAGGCATTAAAAAACTTATTTCATTTTAGGCTTACGAATATGATTATTTTTAGATCATTAAATACAAAGACAATTAGCTGATTCCAATAGTTGTAAGACAATAAAGCCATGTGACTGGAATTAAGATCTCATTGTGATCCAACTAGTTTAATAACTCGATAACAAAGATTATCACTTATGAATGAACATATTCTCTAATAGAAGACATTAAGATCAATATGATTATTTGAAGTGGGAGCTATTAGTGTATGCCGTTAAACCAATCGGATTAGGACATGGGATATATAGTAAATTAACTGCATACCCTTACTAGTTTTGTAACATAGGGTTTTCCTTCATGCTAGTGACATGATTGACTATCATGAAATCACTAACTAGATGAAGCTCATGGAACTTAAAAGGCCTTGCAAGGAAATTGCAAAATGTTGCAATTATAAAATTTTTATCATGAAAAACTAGTTCTTAAAGATATTTTTCGTCATCGTATTGTCAAGACAGAGCATTAGCAACGCTCAAAGATCAACTCATGTTATGCCTTCTTACTTAGGAAGTAACAACCAATCTCATAGGTTGAGTATGTTCAATAGTTGGGATAACATGGGGTGCTTTTTTATGGAAATAAGTCCCTTGAACTTGGCCCGCATGAGAACTCCATTTGGTATTAGTCATTCAAGTTTATATGGAATATATTCTCATGTGCTAGTCATTATAATAGTCTTCAGACTTCTGACACCAAGTCATCTTGTACGAAGAGTGACACCACGGATGGGTGCCTATGATAAGGTGGTTTTTCAATATAGCATGAAGCATATGAAAGATGGATGAGTGATCCAAAAATGATTCACCACTTGTAATGATATTGAAGACATATCCTGAATGATCTTAACTATAGTTAATTGGATTGAAGTCTCTGGCTAGAGCATAAATGAATTATGAGGAATCACTTCTTTTGGATTCAAGATCATTAACCATAAATTGTAAGATTTAACATTGATTGAACCATGAGTAGACCCTAAACCATATTCATGCTCATTCTGTGATGTATAGTGAAATGATCGTACTACATTGATGGGCTAGTTACTGAAAGGTTTCAATGAGATCATATTGACTCATCAACATTTGGTTAGCCATAATATGTTGCTAGATCCCACTCTTGAATGATGAACATGATTAATAAGATTAATTATGTTCATTGACATCATGTTGGGAACCTAATGGACATACAATAAGATGGATTTGTTTGATTAAATTCGAGATTTAGTTAAGTATGACTTAATTGAATAAAAAGTAATTAATTGGAAGATTTAATTGAATTAGTTCAATTAAGAATTATTTAAGACATAAATTAGGTTTGTAAAATCTAAGAGATGTCTTAATGTGACCATAAAGATAAAAAAATCTTATCAAGAAAATGTTTAATTATAGACATGTAAATAAAGATGTGTTGGTCTTAGTCAGATAATTATTTATGGCAAATTAAATATTTGATAGTTATTTAATAGTATTTACATAAAGTAAAATTATTTTACTTGGTAAGAAATTTAATTGAGAATTAAATGTTTTTTGCATTTAAATAAGGGTAGGGCTGAAAGCCTTAAGTATTAAGTTAAATGGGTCTAATTTTGAGCTACAACTACTTAGACTAGGTATAACGCTAGGCACATAAATTGGGTTCACATTAGTGTTGTATTGGGCCTAGATATTAATTGGTCATTAAATTGGGCCCAGTCTTGGATGAACTAGTTTAAAGTGTTTTTAATTGGGCTTCAACTTATCACCAAGAAGAGCATTGTCCCTAGCATGACTTAATGAACAAGTTTGACCCATTAGTCAAGCCTAACCTAGGTTGAATGTATTTAAATACATTATCAAGGCTTTTTGGCTAAGTGTGGCTATTAGAAAACCTAAAACAAGAGAACCCTAAGATCTCTACAGACCTTGGCATAAGATTTTACGCTCTATAACTTTGATTTTTTTAGAGATCTAGAATCGTTCTTGATCTGAGTAAACGTGGAAAAAATAGTTTTCCAGTGTTGAGAGAATAGTCGTAACCTAAGGTTGAAAAATTAACCAAGTTTGTGCCAATCTCCATCCCTGCAAGATCTTTTTTCCCTTTAGTTTGCGTTATCACATCTTATAATTATGCTCGGATAATGTGATTGAAAAGGAGATTCCACTTTACCTTTCGACTGAGGCTTAAGAAACCTTCTAGCTAGCACTAGAGAACTACCAAGCCTTGAAAAGGTTTTTACAACCATCTATATGGATAACTGTTAATGGCAAGACACATGTGCTGCTTGTGATCCCAAAAATCCTATCAAGAAGCTATTGCCACCACTTATTTAGGATATTTCAAATTGGTTTCAATTCCAGATTAAGATCTTCAAAATTCAGGTAATCTCTAATAGATGGATGTTTAAATTTTGCTAAAAAGTTTTAAAGTTTACTACATGCAAGTCCCTCTCTAAAGATCTATAAGGAAGTCTAGCCATTTATGTGTTTATCTTCCACTACTTTTTTCTCCTTATTTTATTGATTTTTGAAATTCAATATGTGTATGAGGCCAGACTTTATTGAGTTTTCATCCCTACACTACTTTTCCTATTTCTCTAAACCTTAAGTTTTTAACTCAAATATTTGCTTCTCTTTGCAACAAATTGAAGTTGATTTTTTTAAAGATTTTACTCATCCTTTATAGGTTTGTCTTCTTATTTTTATTTTTCTTTTAAAATTTGAACTTTACGTTGCATTGTTTTGAAATCGAAACATCTAAAATATATATAGTAAATAAATTATGAAATCTTTGAAGTTCACAAGTTTTAATAAGAAACTAGTCCAATATTCAATAGTCAACCTAACTTTACTAGTTTTGATAAGAAGCTGATTGTTTTTGCACTCATTCAATTCTACTTAAAAGATTTCATAATTTGTTATCAACCCATAAGCTGTAAATTTTGGGTTTAGTTTAACAATAATTTTCAATATCATTAGTCTGATTAAGACTAAAGCAAGCTTGCTTTAAAAGGGTACATATAAAACCCATTAATCTAGAGACAAAATCTATTATATGTTTCTCTTCCTAAGGCAAGTAATTTGACTAAGGAATTAATATTAGTGTATGACATATCTGAGACATATTAATGCATGAATTATTAACATTTAAAACAAAAAAATTGTACCTAATCCATCAGCATTATTGATATGATTTCATTCAATTCTAAGAAAACAAGTAAAAAGGTTTGTAGCTATCCCACTTGGAAAAAGCAAAAGGATTATTATTTGATCTTAACTTGTTATATATTTAATGGGTTTCTTATTCTTTATAGCTTACAGCTTAAATTACTATGATTATTTAAAGTACATGCTTATTAAAAGTTTATGGCCTTAGTATTTAGCATGTAACTTTGATTATAATGTCTAATATGTAGCACGTGGCATTTATTGTAACGTTTGTTTAATGTATATGTTAATTCAATTAATAACTTGAAATGTAATTGCCTTGATAATTTAATAATGTAGTGGATTGATTGATTCAATTTTTTTAGATATTTCATAGCAAAATGCATCAAACGGATCAAACATTGGTTCTACATTTTCAAAATCAAATGTTTATACTTGGGCTCATTGTAGAAAGGTGCTAAGCAAAAAGAATCAAAGCATATATATTTATTGTAATAAGCATATACAAGGTGGGGGTATTACTTGTTTGAATCAATGTTCAGCTAGTGCTACAGGGCAACTTGGAACTTCTTCTAAGTACATTATGATGTGCAATGGTGGATGAAACAATTGCTTGCTGATTTGAAGAAGGAACAATCTAAAAGAAAAAAACTCAAAGTGAAATTGGAAATCCTTATGGTGATTATGTTTTTAGTGATGAATATAAAGATATTAATGTGCTAAGTCATCTTTTAGTTGGATCTAAAATGATAAAGGAAAATGAAAGTTTAAATAGTAATGAATTGAAAAGAAAGAAAGCACTTTAAAATTATTAGCTCCAAGAACCATTTCTCATGCTTAACTTACCATAAAAAATGCATTACAAATTAGGAAAGCTATTCAAAAAGCAAAGATGGAAATGGCAAGATGGTGGTTTAATGCTAACATACCATTTAATGCTACTAGATCAAGATATTATCAACCAGTAATTGATGCTATAACAATAATTGGTCTAAGATTCAAAACGCCAAACTATCAAGAGTTTAGATGTGTTCTTTTTAAGAGATAGTGTGCATAAGGTTAATGATTATCTTCTTGATATCAAGAACATATAGAAAATGTATGGATATTGTATCATGGTTGATGGGTGGACAAATCAAAGGCAATAACTGATAGCTAATTTTCTTATCTTTAGTCCATCATGGATAATGTTTTTGAAATCTATAATGCATCAGGACTCACAAACGATTTAAAAATACTGTTTCAAATGTTTACTTGGATTGTTCAATAGGTAGGATCTGATAATGTTATGCAATTGATTATAGGTAACGATGATTTTTATAAATGTGCTAAAAAAAATTACGGCATAAGTACGATACTTTCTTTTGGACTCTTTGTGCTGCTCATTATATTGATTTGTTGTTGGAGAGCTCTACGAATCTACATATATTCCCATCATTGATTAAACTATTTAGAAAGCTAGAAAAGTTACAAAATTCATCTATAATCATGCTTAGGTATTTGCTTTAATGAGAAAAGAATATACTTATAGTAGAGATTTATGTCTCTTTCCTATCACAAGATTTGCCCACACTTCTTAAACATTCAATGTTTGATCAAATATAAAAAAGAGCTTAGGCAAATGTCTAATAAAGATAAATTAGTGGATTCACATTATGCAAAGTACTATTGGGAAAGAAATAGCTTCTATTATCCTTAAAGATAAAAATTTTTGGTATTAATGTCAACATGTTGTGAAAGTTATTGAACCACTTGAAAAAGTTTTCGTCTTATTGATGGTGAAGAAAAACCAAGCATGAGTTATTATATGAAGCTGTGGACTATACAAAAGAGACCATAAGACGAGGTCGAAGAATAGGATTTCTTAATATATGCCATATTTGGGAGTGATTTATGCAGGATAGGATAAGCAAGTTAGTTCTTCTTTTTAAATGGCGATTTCTTGCCTAATCCAAGCATTTTTTTTACCATCTTTTAACAAGAAAAATGAAGTTAATAGAGGTTTCCTTAATGCACTTACAAGGTTAGTTTCTGATGATCAGATGCAAGACATTATTAGTGTACAACTTGAAAAGTATAGGAACTCTAGTGGCAATTTTGGAATATTTCTTGCTACACATGAAAGGCAAAATTAAATTCAAGTAAAATATTAGTAATTTTTTATACTTAGTTTTCATCTTATTATATTATTTAATTTGTAATTTAATTCTTTTGCATTTTACATGTACTATCATGGTGGTAATAGTTTGGGAATGGCATATCAAAGCTACAAAAATTTATAATTCGAGTGCTTAGCAAATGTACAAGTGCAACCAGCTTTAAAAGAAATTGGAGCATACTTAAGTTAATCCATCCAAAAAGATGAATAGGCTAGACCATAAAAGATCAAATGACCTTGTCTTTGTTTGTTACAACCTAAAACTTCGAATTAAATTTAACTAGTTCTCTAATTACTAGGAATCTTAATAAAGGAAAAAAATCTCTTATCCTATTAGTCTTGAAAACATTGATATTATGCAAGATTAGGTAGCTGAGGAGCCAACCTTTTTTATAAGGATAACTTTGAAATGGATTTGGAAGTTGTTGAAGCCTTTGGTTACTTCTTTGAAAATTGTTTAGAAAGAAGATGTTATTTTTTACGTTGATGATGAAATCAATATTCCACCAAATGAAGATAATGGATTAGGTTGGTATTATTGGAGAACTTGGAAATTTGAATGATGGTGATGAATGATCTTGTTTGCATTGATTTCATGTTACTTCAATTTCATGTCCTTGCTTGCTTAATGATGACTTGTATTTGGTATTTAGGTTTTTAATCTTTTGGATTTGGTGTTATTTGATTCGGTAAATGATTGATCTTATTTGTTTTGGATTTGCTTAATGAATTCTTTCTTTGTATTGAGTTTGCTTAATGATTGCTTCTATTTGGTGAAGTTTTTTTGTAAAACATTATACGTGATTGATAAGTATATGATAATTGGAATTTATTTAATCTTATTTATTTGATATTTGAAAATATTATATATATATATATATGTATTAGAAAGTTTTCAAAAATACCAATAACATAAAATAGTACACCAAAACATAGGAGTATTGATACATACTTGAATCAGAACCAAAACAACATGCCTACCAGTATAGTACTAGTTACTTTCATGTTGATTGCCTTTTTGAGCATTGCTTTCTTAATTTTAAAGAAAACATATTCCTCTCTATTTTCTTTCTTAAGCTGAATGGAAAAGATTTTCTCAATTTCTAAATTCTTTATCTCAGCTAAATGAAGACCAAGATATTTAAAGGATGTTATTTTTCCTTTTAAAAAAAAAAAAAAATCTATTAACTGCCCATGGCAGTTTGTTTTTGCAATGTTTATAACTTCCAAAAAGAAAGTTTATGTGAATTTAAAGTTTAGTTCAGTTGATTCATACAGTTAATTGGCATCAAATAGGTCTCGAGTTTGAATAAACTCTTCTCCTAGCCTCAGGTTACGGTCTGCTTTGTATCGAAAAAAGAAGTTTTATATTAAAACACTATGCCCTAGGAAGCAAGTAGTTTACAATTTGCAAATGAAAAAGATTATTATACATAAAAATTATCTCATTCTTTTTAACCTTTTTAATAATAATTCATATGATTGAATTTGTTTTCTGTTAACCTATTTAATTTAATAAAAAATTATCTCATTCTTTTATTTTTCAAAAATTTCATTATAAAATAATTTATGTATATTTATGTGTATGTATGCATTATTATTTCCAAATTGCATACTCAAAATAAATAGTTTCATGCTCGAAAATTTTAAGTCTTTTTTTCTAATTTCTCCTTGTAACAGTTTAACTCACTATTGATTATAATTCTTTTAACTATATCTTCAACAATTAGCCAACAAATAATGAATATCAAAATCTTACATGTAACCCACCTCCATAAACTACAAATAATAAACTCTTGTACAAAATTTATGATTAAGAGAATCACAGTACACAGACTATTGTATAAAGACAAGTCAAAAGGATGGTTCAGGGCTCCAATTATTCACTTCCTTATTTCAATTTACACACCAATGATATATGGAGACAAAAGAATTGATCATTAAAATATTAAAATGGTTGAATTCACTATACAAATTTTTTAAGTTGTCCTAAATATTAGGGTTAATTACTCGTGTGATTCCCAAATTTTAAAGCAAAGCTTTTATGTCGCTCTCTAAACTTTCAAATATATTAATCAAATCCCTGATGTTAAGTTACATATTAATGTGGTATTACCGTTAATAGAACCCTTATAATTAATATTAAATAACAGATATAATTTATGTGATTGCTAATGTGATCATTCTTTTTTCATTTTTTATTCCTTTATTCCTTTTTTTCAAATTTTATATCCTCATTTCTCTCTTTTTTTTTGAATGAATACAAAGAAATAAAAAATAATTTATATTATAATTTGAATTAGTTTTGTGAAAATATAATTAATTTATAAACATATAAAGTATTTGTTTAACCTAATTTTATAAACACTGTTTTTAATTTTTTTTCCCTTTTGTTCTTTTTCTTTTCTTCACTTTATCATCTTTATAAATAAACTATAACACAATTAAATTTTATGAGTATTAAATAATTTATAAAATTAAAATATTTATTTACATTGATTTTCTAAATTTTTAATTTCTTCTTTATTATGGTTTTCTTTTTTATTCTCTTTATCAATAAATACAAAAAATAAATAATAATTATATTATAGTTTAAATTATTTTAATAAAATTAAAATTTTATTAAAAATATAAAATATTTATGGTATAAAAATATTTTGACTCTTTTTTACTTTTTTACGTTTTCCACTTTTTCTTATTTATAATTAAAAACAAATAATAATTTATAACATAATTTAAAATTAAATTTTTAAAAATCAAATAATTTATGAAAATATAAATATTTATTTATACTCATTTAATTAAAAATCTATATTTATTTATGTCAACTATAATGCTAAACTCTTGCAACAACTAACTTGACCGAATCTACTATGCGGTGCCAAATCAATCCCTCCCCAATCTTGCATGGGATGAAGTTTGGCCTCTTACAATATCCAATCGGGTGTTAAGGCTAGCAATTTTACCCTTTGTAGCATCAGACTGGACGTGGGAGTTAATATCTTGTTTTATCATCAAGAGTTAAGAAAATTCCTTAAATTAATGTAAATAAATATTTTATTTTTTTATAAAATATTATTTTTTAAAATTTAATTTGTTTTTTCTAGTTATTTATAGACAATAAAAGCAGAAAAAGAAAAGAGTAAAAAGATTAAAAAAACCTTTAATATTTTTATAAAATTAATGCAAATAATCGTATTTTTATTTATTATTTAATTTTATAAAATTAAATGAAATTATAATATTAATTATTTAATTTATTTTTTGTATTTATTTATAAGTAGGAGAAAATATAATATAGAAAGAAATAAAAATTAGAAAATTAAATTAAATTAATATTTTATATTTTTATAAATTATTTCATATTTATAAAATTAGTTTAAATTATAGTATAATTTTTTATTTATGTTTTTTGTTTATTTATAAATAAGAAAAATTGAAAAATAAAAAGTAAAGAAACAAAAAAAAAGTTTTTTGACAGTAATTTATATACATGCTTACATGTTTATAAATTATTTATGTTTTAAAATAATTAATTCAAATTATAATATAAATTATTGTTTTTTTGTATTTATTTATAAGAAAAAAGAGAAAAGAAGTAATAAAAGAAAAATAAGGACTACATCACTAAAATGACATTTTTGAAATTTATACATCACATGTCATTTGTCATTTAACATCTATTCTGATAGTTTTACTAATGAAAGCATGACATTGATATAAAACTTTGAAAACAAATATTTAATTGATACATTTTAAAATCTAAAACCAATATAAAATATGCTATAAAGTTTAAAAACCACACAAGTAATTAACACCGAATGTTATTAGTTCATATATATGAGTTGGTCCAATCTATAAAAAAGAGTTTATTTTTGTCAGTTTAAGTTCCATTTTTGTGAGAACACTTGGAAAATAAAAATCACGTTTTGAAGAAATGCGTTATTGTGTAATTACTCTCAAAGGAAATTAGGTTAAAGCAAAACCAAGGATACATTAGATCTATTCATGGTGCCCAACTGATAATGGTTCAAACCTAAGTATGAATTTTCTTAACTTAAGCTGCTTCGATTCAGCTTGAATTATTATTTAAATTATAAAAAAATTATTTAAATTTAATAATAAATATTAATATAAAAATAATTTTTTAAAATTTTTAAGATTATTATGAGTATTGAATAAGCTTTTGGGCCAGCCTGACATAAGCCTGAGCATGAAAATAAAAATATTCTAAATCATAATTCGACTTCACCCATAAACGCTTCTATGGTACACCATTGATTATATTATAAAATTGTTTTTCTCTTTTAATAAAAAAGGGGAAAGGTTATGTATCAATCATATTATTGAACAAATAGTGTTGTTTAAACAATTTTAAAGGAGGTCCAGGCCTTTGTCCAAGCACAAGACGAGCCCATCAACTTTTGGGGCCATAAGAAATGCTTCAATTCGATCATATAAAATTCTCAAAACCCATCAAGGCTTTTGGGCATTTGATGTTTCTTCCGATGGCATTGATTTGGTCATGTTCGCCACTTTCTTCCTTCCTCCAACCTCCAAAACTCTCCCCGATCAACTCAAAACGCTCAATTTGCAATCCCCATATCCCCAAAACATTCAGAATAGGCTTCCCATCTTTGACCCATCAACCCATTTGCTGTTCCAAGTCCAGTTCTCAATCAGAATCTTGTTCTTCTCCTTCCACTCGAGTTTTCATCAAAGGTGAAATTTTATGATTTGTGTATACTTGGATTTTTGGTACTAATCATACCTGTAGCTGACATTTTTATGATTGTTTTTCCACTTTGTTATCTTAGGATTGCCGCTGTCAACAGCTGAAGGACGCTTGAAGAGAGTGTTTTCACAGTTTGGGGAGGTTAAACGAGGTTAAATTGTTAACTTATCAAAGTTGTCCTTTTGATTTTGTCAGAATGTTTAGCACAAATGATTATTTTTTTCTCTGTTTAATTTGATCTTCATAAATACAATAGTTTCAAATTCTAGTATAGGAGGAGGTTTTCAATCTAGATAGGCTTATTGGAAAATATTTATGAGGAGATTCGTGTCCTGGTGATGTAATATTTGAATTCAATAATAGATTGTTCCTATGTTACTCCAACTTTTCCACCCTTAAGCATATGTGCCCGACACATATTCGGACATGCGTATGGGTTAAGATCCTCCAAATATGTGGACAAACTTAGGAAAAATTGAGCTTGTCCATGTCAGAAGCATACTCGTCTCCGATACTCACCCCGAGTCTGAAAAACATAGGATTGTTCTATAGGATTTTTTTTCATATATTTGAGCATGTATAAAAATTTATTTATGGAAAAGAATTAGTGGCAAAAGAACTTAGTATATGAGGAGTTGTGAGGTATCTAGTGGAACATAAAACATGGAACAAAAATAGTATTGGGCAACACTTCTCACATCTAAGGAGAGAAGAATGATTTTGAACTTGTGTCTGATTGGATTTGGTAAAATATGTTAGCGAATGTGGTTGAATGTAAAGGATGTGCAAATATGAGCACCTACAACAAAAGCAAGAATATATGTTATTAGTTGCCCTATCCAGTTCTGCTTGTGAACACTGATTCTTTTCTAACCAAGGAAAGACTTGGTCCAGAAAATAAGCACGACATCAATTGAAAAAAAGGTATTCGGATGTGCATATTTGTCTGCTTGTGCTTAGAGTTCTTGCAAAATATTCGAAGTTGTTCTCAGTATTGGAGATTAGTGTTTTAATGTTAATTGTGTAAGGTGCCATTTTTTAAACATCTTTATTTTTGTCTGAGATGTAATGAACTTCAGATTTTTATATCATTGCTAAAAATTTAGAGCAAGAATTGTTCAGATTATAGCTTTCTCTCTCTCTCTCTCTCTCTCTCTCTCTCTCTCCAGTTGTTTTATATGATTTTGCAGTCAATGTTGTGAGGGAAAGAATATCCAAGCAGTCTTTAGGATCTGCTTTTGTTTGGTTTGATAAGGAGGAGTCTGCCCAGCTAGCTGTGAGCGAGATGAATGGGAAGGTAGCATATCTAGCAATTATATTGACACTCATCTTACAATTCCCTCATCTCATCTCATTTTTATCACTTCCAAGTTCTTTTAGTTTTTTGATGGCAGGTTTGTTTTAGTTAAAATTGCGACGCCTGGATTGTCCAAGAATCAGGGAAAGCCAACACCATACAAGTTCTAATTTTCCACACTTCATTGCTTTTATTTTCCACAAATCATTCATTTTGAGCCAATAAAATAGTAAAAAGGAATTCATTTATTGGCAGATAATGGATGCTATCAATAGCCAAAGACTAAATTGAGTGCTTAGGGAGGCAACGTGCAGTCTTTATCTTTATGAATATTTGTTGCTACTATTTTGTATGATCTTCATAAAATACGTGAAAGTTTCAGTGAACAGATTACACAAATGCAAAAGAGTGGGTTTTTCCTTTCTTCTTTTCCCCTTTTCAATAAGAGGAAATCAAAGAGGGGTTAGTGTTTAGTGTCCAGCTGAATTGGGACCTGATTCAAAATCATTGGAGTTCAAAGTATAAATGGTTTTTTAATATCGACCCCGTTAATCATCATGCCCTAAGAATGAGTTTTTCAAGGTTTGGATAAGGTCAAAGATGGTGAAGTTGAAGACCATAGCTATGTTACTCGGATTTCAAGTTTGAGTGTCGGATACAAGAAAGCTAAATTTATTTTAAGTTTTTTCTTATGTTTGGAGGATTATATCTTATACTTATGTTTAAAAATGTATTATACACAAAGTATTAAAAAAAAAAAAGGTGAATCCGGTTAACATAGCTCTAAAGCAATGAGAGTTAAAATGTTATATCGGTGTTTTATCTTAATTTATGGTCAACATTCACATATATATTTCTGTGCTACTTTCAATCTTTCATGACCTCATATCTGAGATACCTTCCAATTCCAAATACTAATTCTTTCTTACAGTGGTAGCTTTCAATTTTTCATATTATTTTGCATCACGGATGAAGAATAAAAAGAAAGATTATATATCTTTGCAATTAAGAAATTTAAAGGAATAAAAGTCTACACTAAGATGCCAATTACCAAATACCATCAAGCATGATGATTGTTTAATTTTACCTCAAGGGTAATAAAGATTTTGTTTTTGCTTTTGCTTTTGGAACATCAAGGATGACAGTGTTTGCCTAAAAATAAATAGTAAGCAACAGAGAGGAAAGAGAAAGAAAACTTGTCATAACAACATGAAAAAGAAAATTACTACTCACTTCTATTTTTATTTCTTTTCTTTCCTACTTTTTGCCATCTATTCAGAAGTAAGGAAACTTTACGTGTAAAATAAGTTTTACTAGTAATTAGATCCGGTAATTGGGCAAGTCAGTTTAGTTTTAAGTCGGATTATTTCGGGTTGAGTACTAGTAATTAGCCCTGTTAATTGGGTGGATCGGGTTAGTTTTGATACAGATCATTTTGGATTTTAAAAATTTTGGATCATTTTCGGGTTTAGGTCATTTTGGATTCGGGTCACTTCGGGTTCAGGTTATTTCGGTTTAACACTCAGATTAATTGGGTTTGGCCTATTCTAGATTTGGGTTAATCGGGTCTAACACTCGGGTTAAATTGGGTTCGAGTTATTTTAAATTTGGATTTGAGATAAGTAGGTTTATCAAGTTTGATCATTTTGAGTTTAGGTCAATCAAATTTAATACTAGATTTACACAAATTCAAATCATTTGTGTTAATTTATCAATTTTAAAATCAAATCAGATTAAATTTAAATAAATTATTTGCTTGAGTCATGTTTAATTAAAATTTTATTGAAATATAAAAATAAAAATATTTTTAAATTTTTAATAAAATAAATATATTGTTGATTTGATTTTTGAATTTTTTTTATAATCGGATTATTTTTCAAATTTAAGTATCAATTTTACTCAAATAATTATTATCATTTAATAATTTTTTAGTAAATATCACTATCAAAATTTGTGTTATCTATTTATTTTGTAAATATTACTAACAAATTTTTTAACAAGTATCATCGTCTAAAAGGCTGTAAAATAAAAAAAAAATCTTATTATGATTAAAATGAAGTTGTTATCTAACAAAATTTTAACTAGATTAATCTAAGATTCAATAAGCTAAGTAAAAGTTAACCTATTAACCCATTATCAATACCCATTTTCAACCCAATTAAACTTAAAAAATTAAAAATAAAAAAACAATAAAAGTTAATCTATTATCTTTGCCAATAGAGGGATGCTTTTTATTTCATTCCATTGCATTTAGTTTTATTTGCTATTGAGATCATATGGTATTTTGAGTTGCAACAATAGAAGTAAAAATGCTCTTAAAATATCCCTCTCAAAATTTGTTTGCTAAATTTTTTTTTTTTTGCAAAGTATATTTGAAAATTTTATATAAAATTTTGGTCATAAATTTTGATTCGATGATTGAGGTTATAACTTATTTCTTTTATTGCAAATTTTTTATGTTTATAAATAGAAAGATGGCAAAGTATGTCAATGTGTTTCAATATTGAATTTTTAAAGATTGTTGAATTAAGCTGTTAATTCTAAACATCCTATAAAACCATATAGAAGTTTTTGTTAAATGTTCACTTAGTTGAATATTAAATTTTCAATCAATTACGATTTGAATTTTTGTTCAATTTCCTTATTCAAGTTTAGCCAAAGAAATAAAAACATCTTCGATCTTTGACAATAATAATTATGAATGTGTTTATAATACCCAAATGAGAAGTAAAAAATTAAAAATAAAAAATGATGGTTATATAAAATTCTACCAATCAATATATTTACAGGTTATAAATAAAACAACGGAAATGATTTCTTTCTTTTACAATAACAATTTAAAACATTTAAATTAATCAAATATTAAAAATTATTATAAGAGGCACATCTATAATTATTAAATTATTTTACATAAAGAAAAGAGAATAAAAATAAGAACATAATCTATTTATACATATCAAATGGTATTTGCATTTTATCACAATCCAGTATAATTACAAGTTATGAAATAAAATAATAAAATAAATTAATGATTTATGTAATAAGTATTACTTGTAAGAACTTAATGTTTTTGAAATAAAATTATACCTAATTTTTGTTTGGATCATTTCGAGTTTGAGTTATTTTGGATATAATTTATTTCGTGTTCAACTCATTTTTAGGCTCAAGTTAGTCGATTTCGAGTTATTGATTTTTTCTGAACAAATGGGATTAGATCAAGTTTGAGTTCAGATTGATTGGTCAAATTTTTCAAATTCGGGTGAAAATTGACAAGCTTACTAGTAATATTTTCATTTGATCAAAATGCAAGGGAACTACTTCATAATTCCTTAATAAGTACTTAATTATTTTTCTAAGACACAAATATTCAAGAGTTCTACAATTTAAGCTGAATATTATATATAAATATAATATAATAAAGTACAAGATAACAAGATAAAGTTTGCTGACATTGATACCTTGACGCCTAATATAAATATAAACAATATTCACTTATCTATTTAAATAAAATAATCTATACATTTAAACAAAACAAACACTTATCATAACAAAATAAGATATAAATTTAAATTACAAAGGTAAATCATTACATAATTGCCAACAATAAAGGGATAGAATCTATACATTTAACTTTAAACGTGAATCGTTATCAATAACAAACACACAGTTTAAAGAAATTATTATTAATTATATTAACTACAAGTTATCAATAAACTGGCATTTATTCAAAGAAATAATTTAAAATATTTAATCAAATAATTAAATCTTAAAATTCAAAATAAAGCTACTTTATCAATGTTAAAAATTAAAAATATCTGTTTAGATGAGTTAATTTATAATGTACCTAAATTTGTATCAACATTGCATGCATTTTCATTATTATTTATTTAATTAGATAATAATTAACAAAAAAAATTAAACTATTGCATGCAAGTAAAATACAATCATTATCAACAATATTGTATAAAATAATTATACCTATCGGCATTATATATATATATATATATATATATATATCTAGATATTTTTTCAGATACATGTTTATATGATAAGCATTGGTGACTTGGATGTTTACACAAATATTTATACTTAATAAATCTTATTTATTCACTTATCAAACATATTATATATATGTGTAAATTTTACTAACAAAGACGCCACGTAGATAGTTTACTTATATGACACATAAAGCAAATAAAAAATTATTTATTATTTTAAAATGACAAGATTATGTTTATTAAATTTTTTAAATTTAGTTATTTAATTAAGTTTCAAATTTTGAAATATCATCCAAATGTGATTATTTTGGATTTAAAAATTAATCTTATCTCAAAATTAAATTAAAATAAAAAAAATTAAACTTGACAAGATAAGATAAAATACTATCTTCATGTTGAATAGGATAAGATTTAAACTTAATAATATAAGACTTATAATAAAATTTAAATTTAAAATTAACAAGATAAAATTATATTTAAATTATAAACTATGATAAAATAATAAAATCTATCCAATTTTTTAAAATTAAATCTATTACAATTTTTTTAAAAGGTAATGGAGATAAATTCAAACAAGCATTTTGATTTGACCTATCTAAATTTGGATAAAACAAGAATAAATCATAATGCAAATTTTAAATTTTAAAGGATTAGGAAAGTATTTTTTTTTCTTTTTAATCTGTGGGTTGTTGAGAGAGAAAGGATTTAAGGATATATTTTTAAATTTAAAATTTTTAAAACATTATGTTTCTAACTTTGTTTATAGTCTTTTGAGTTTTAACTTTTGAGATTCAATAAATATCGTTTACACATTAAATATTATATATATTTAAATTTATAAGAGATTTATCAAAAGATAAATTAAAATTTTGAAACTAAATGGAGTACCAAGTATAGATTAGTTGTATTTATCAACATCTATATTTATGTCACGTAAGATTAAATAATACGTAAGAATTATTTTATAAATACCTTTATTCAATCAATTACTTGATTTCCAAAATTTTTAATACTCAAAAATTAAGTTTATCCAAATGTATAAATTTTGTCCCAATTTAAAGTACAACAAAAAGTATTTCAATACATTCTTATCAAGTATATATTAAATATAAATATAAATGTATAAATTTAAATAAATGAAACTAATCCGTGCATTGCACGGGTAACAAACTAATTATTGTCTAAAGAATAATTTGATTACCTCCGGTTAGAGTTAACCAAAGGTTAGGGTACTTGCTTAGTTCGAAATGGATCAAGTTTGGAATAAGAACTTTCAATTCAATTACAATCGACTCGATTAGATGTTTATTTAATTAGTAAAAATATTTTATTTAAATTTAATTATAAAAATATATAAATATTAGTGTAAAAATAATTTTTAAATATTTTAATATTTTTAATAGTAACATAAAATTTGAACTTGCCAGGCCAATTTAAATCTTCGACCGGTAAAATTTATTTACTATCTGGATCTAACTAGGCTAGACTCGTAAATATTTTTACTTGCAATGACAAATGATGATATTGAATTCTTATTTAAAGATTTTTCTTATTATTGTTATTAAGTGTGCAGTAACTTAATGAAGTTGTACTCTTTTATACTTAATTATTTTTTAAAAAATAAAATTACCCGAAATTTAAAGTGAAAGTGGGAAAGGTAAAAAGAAATAAAATTCTGATTAATACCAATTAAAGTATTTGAATATTTACGTTAACTATTATAAAGATATCAACTACTTCGTTGGAAAATAGTTTGCGTCTAATTATACTGGATTTAAAAAATTGTCAAACCTTCAGTGCTGTATTATAAGTATAGCTGCAACAAGGTACAAACTATAGTTTTGCGCTTGGAAAGGAATACTGGATGGAAATGTAAAGTTGTAATAAGTTTTGCTCTCTGTCAGTAACTGATTATCAAAGAAAAAAAAAAAAAGGGAAATAGTAAGCTGTGCGGCAAAAATAAACATCGTTGTCTGTCTCATTCTCATTTCCAATTACTTCAGTGTCTATCAATGGGAAATTATTCTTGTCAATTTTAATTAAAAGACACAAATAACCCAAACCCATGAGTTAAATGTCAAAACCAATCCCAAATAACATTTCAAGTCCCAACTAACCTCCAAATCATCAACTAAAACAAAACTTAGTTGTTGCAAAATTATAATCCAAAATCTCAAATTAAGCTTCCTCATTTAGTTAGGAACAGTTTTAATAATAATAATAATAATACTTATAATAATAATAATAATAAATAATGATGATGATGGTGGTGGTTATTATTATTGTTTTCAATATTAAGATGGTTTCCTTTTGTATTCCATATATTTGCCTCTTTTAATAATTAAATAAATTTTTAAGAACTCTATTTCATGAAAGATGAGATAAGAACTTAACAAATATTTTTTTTTTTAAAAAAAAAGGAAATTACGATAATCAAACTACTTTTAGTAAATTAACAAAGTTTCCAGAAAAAAAGTCATTTTCAGATTTATCAACGAAAAGAAGACCTTTCTCTGGTGAGTTATGGGAGAAAATAAAAAGGATAATTATGCTGTTAGTCACTATCTTCAGATTTGAATTTTAGTCCTTCTCTTATAATTCTTATAAATTTAATCTTCTTACTATATAGTTTTTCAAATTTTGATCCACTTGAAAATAGAGTTATTGCTCTTCCATTTAAAATGTTGATGTAGACGTTAACTTGTTAACGTGATCATTAATTTTGCTGACTTGGCGAGCTTAATCAACAAAATTTTCTCTTCAATAGTGCTATGAATTTAATCTTGTATAATGATTTTGTATTTTTTTCAAATTTTGATCCAACCTTAAAATGTTAAGAAATGATTAAAAATATTCATATTATTAAAAAAATTCAAATAAATATATTTTATAAATATAAAATATAGTTATTAGCTATAAAATATATATTTTTTGCTAATATTAATAATTTATTATTAAAATTAAAAATATTTATGTTTAATATTATTACAATTAAAATATTAAATACTTTTTATTTTAAATAGTTTTTATTTTAAATTTTTAAATGATTTTAATTAAAATTAATTAAAGTATTTTTTTATTAACATAATAATATATTGTGGCGAATCAAGTAAGTTTGGGTATAAAAGTCCAAATCAAGATATAATTCAAGTAAAATTAAATTCATGAATTTGGTGAGTACCCTTACTAATTAATAGTTTTCTTTTTGAACTTTTAAAAAATAATTTTCAAAAAAGAGATTTTATTTTTAATTGATCAATAATATTTATGTAGCTATAACATGAAATTTATTTTCACATGAGTTCCTAATTTATTTTTAAAATTTTATTATTTAATCAAGTCTCCTAATAGTTTTTGCGCTAATTTGTCTTTGAAGTTATTATCTTTTTCAATATTTAGGGTTTGGTTGATTTTTTTTCAATATCTCAACTAAAATATCACTCCTTTAATAATTATATAATACATTTCTACCTCTCATCTTGAATAAATAGGGACAACATAATATTTTAAATGCTAATTTTATTATCTAAATATCTAATTAACACTAATTGCTTATATGGTATAAACATTATTTTCCAATTTAATAATTTATTTTACTTATATGGAAGTTACATTTTGTGGTTGTTAATTTTTATAGAAGTTACAAAGCCTTTAGTTGTATTTCTTTTTATTGTCTTTCATTTTATTGAGAGTTATATATAAAATAATGTTTACTATCAAAATTACTTTAAACATGATTTTCAATGTATTGATTATCATTGGTTTGATTGTTTTTCCTGTTACAAATTTGTATTTTTTTATAAATGGCTCCATTAGCTTGTAATTATAGTAGGTATTATATTTTCATCTCCTATCTTGAGTAAATAGGAGCATAATAATCTTTTAAATGCTTCTTTTATTGTCTAAATATCTCAATAACACTAATTACTTATATGGAAGTTTCATTTTGTGGCCTTTAATTTTCATGGATGTTACAAAAAGCTTGTAGTATAAATATTTTTAGAACTTTTCTAATAACTATTACTTTAATAAAAGTTGTAGTGATATTATTATTTTAAATATTAATATAAATATAATTAAGTTTTCTCGTAGCGTGAATATTTTTAATCATTTTATTAATATTCTAAAAATAAAATCAAAATTTGAAACCTTAAAAAATATGTAAATAAAAATTTTTAAAATTATTCAGAGGGATTAAATATACAATTTTCTATAAGTACAAGGACTTTTTGTTAACTAAACTTAGAGTCAATAGTCGCTTTAGCAAATCAAGGTTGAAGTCAATATTTTTAATAAATGATAAATAACACCGTTATAATTAATTTAAAAATTTTAAAATTACGTAATACAAAAAATAAATCTATAAAAATTGTAAGAGAAAAAGTAAAATCCAATTTTAAAGGCAGTACGGAGACTGATTGCAAAATTTGTAAAAGAAAAAAAAAAACAAAGAAAGTTCTACTTTTCACTTGACAATTCGACCAAAAAACCGTATAAAGATCACCCAATATCTTCTGCCACGTGTAATACATTCTGCATCCACCGTTGACTCTGTTCCCTATCACTATTTCTACCGAACCTGGTAAAACACCCTAGTAAAACTTTCATTCGGCCACGTGTTCCCATCAATTCGCTGACATTTTTGATCAGTATTATTATCGCATACGAAAGTAGGGGGTGGGAGGTAACAGAACAAATCAACAAACTATTTCCTCTCTCTCATTTCTCTCTTTTGGACTACCTCCGATCGAAATAGCCCCGATGCATCCGATAAATGCGGTAGTGGCGGCGAGGATGCTGTTGAACACGGCAGCTTCGGTCAACGAATCCGTCGGAGAAGGGATTGCGTTCGGATCTCTATGGTGGTTCATCTACGCCGGCATTTCTTGCTTTTTAGTACTCTTCGCGGGGATCATGTCGGGTCTCACTCTCGGACTCATGTCCCTTGGTCTTGTCGATCTCGAAATTCTCCAACGCAGCGGCACTCCCACTGAGAAAAAGCAAGCCGGTATAAAGGAATTATTCTTTTTTTTTTTTAAATTTGGAATTGATGTGAATAAATGATTGAATTTGGATCATTATTATGATTGGCTTTGATTTTTTTTTTTTTTTTGTGTTTTAAGCTGCTATTTTGCCTGTGGTTCAAAAACAGCATCAGCTTTTGGTGACTTTGCTTCTTTGCAATGCTGCTGCTATGGAGGTAAGATATAACAACTTTTGTGGTTCCGCTGGATGCGAATTTAAGTGGAATTATCATGTCTTTTTTTTGTTTATTTGATTTTTTGATGCAAAAAAGAGGATTGAATGATAGATTCAAAGTATTTGATTAAACAAAGACATCTTATATGAAGGATAGGAAGTAGGTTGGCTAAAACAGGTTTTTTGTAAGTCGAAGAGCAGAAACCGAAATTTCCAATTCATAATTGAGGTCTGAATATAGCATGATAATATCTAATATGGTTCCTTAAGCGCAAGTTTGCTGGAGCTTTGCATGTGGGATGAGCGCCAAGCCCACCACGATGTACTTGTTGCTTGAGTTTGATTATAAGAATGAGGGTTGGTTTAACCTAAAGTTGTTATGGATTGGTAATTGATTGTTTTTCTAAGCAATTATCACATCATATAAAGTAAGTTTTAAGGTAGATCCACATGATCAAGTAACAAGTCACAGCCATTTCACTAATTAGCTTGTCAGAAACTTTGAATTGTTGTCTTATTTATGCTTGCCAAGGGGTTTGATGCTAGCTAATGAACATAATTAAGGTGCTCTATGACTACCTTAAATTATTACTTCAAATTTACTGTGTATTATTACATTTACTAGGAATGTTCAAGGGAAGGTTAAATTCCATTGACAGACTTGATGTTTCCATTTGCAGGCCCTTCCTATATACCTGGATAAGCTTTTCAATCAATATGTTGCTATCATACTTTCTGTAACTTTTGTTCTAACTTTTGGTGAGGTAGGCTGTTAAAACTTTTTTGCTGTATTAGTTTGACTTCAACCTTTGAATCATTGACCAAGATAAGTTCCTTTTACTTTTAAGGTTATTCCGCAAGCACTATGCACAAGATATGGGCTTGCTATAGGTGCAAATCTTGCAGGGCTTGTGCGGATTTTGATGATTATTTGCTATCCAATTGCTTATCCCATTGGAAAGGTAAATTCAAAGGCCAGTCTTATGATTTGCACTCTGTTAACTCCCATACTGGAAAAAAAAAAAAAATCATTCTAAATGCTGATGCTTAAAACTGATGTAACAATTCCTAGTTATGTGGTAGATAATATAGGCAGTTCAGTTGATTCAGGAGAAAGTTCTCATAATTAATCTGGTCTCTTTAAAACATGATACATTTTCACAAGACAAAGAGCAATCAAACTCTTTTCACTAGACTCTGAGTATATGTGGTTATTGAACTAAAGAAAATCGGAAGAAATCCTATCTGGTAGTTTATTTATTGGAGGGTAGAGGTTTGGGGCTCCCTATCACCAGTGCCAAATTGGCTTTTTTGTGATCATCCGTAGGAATTATGATAGTTTGATAAAATGTAATGTATTTATTTTTGTGCAACTCTTGTCCGTTCTTACCTAAAAATTTTCTCTGGGGAAATATTAGTGTTCAAATATGAGGTAGTTATGGTTTTGTCCCTTTTTGAGTCAATGGAGGTACTGGAGTTTGACCATTTGGCCATCCAGAAAGAAGAAATCATAATGTTGAAAGGGCAGGATAGAGGGAGGAACTAGATATGTGAGAGAAATAAGGGGAAAGATCATTTCTTTCTTTTTCTGGTTTGATAAAAGTTGAAATGTTCATAGAATGAAGCTTCAATTTCCTCTGCCTGCCAAACCCCTGAAAAAGGAAGGAAAAGAAAAGAGAAAAGAAAGCTCGAGTCCAAACATAGTAACTGTTAGAGTTAGTTTGTCTTCTCATTTTTGGTAGTTGTAACTGGCTATTTGAATGAATGAAGCACTAAGGATATATACGTTTTCCAGGTTCTAGATTGGATGCTGGGGCATAATGAAGCACTGTTTAGGCGGGCTCAACTAAAAGCTCTTGTCTCCATCCACAGCCAGGAGGTAAATCAATTTGATGTTACTGCATATTACACGATATAATAATTCATTGGAAAAGTATGCTAATTTGTCTAGAATTCTAGAACTGGAAGAAGATTGCCATTACATCCCATGTCTCTTTCTTCATATCATAATGAAGGTTCGTTCTTGATCTAATTATTTAGGCTGGCAAGGGAGGTGAACTCACACATGATGAGACAACAATTATTAGTGGAGCACTAGATTTGACTGAAAAGGTATGCATCAAAACAAAGTAATGTGATTGACGGCATTTAATCTTTCTTGCAAAAATGGAATATTATTAAGTAAAGTAAGCTATAGTATGTTCATACTAATTTCCTTCTGTCATTGGGGCTTCACTAGGATCTGTGAGAAACAATTTTAGCATCTTAAACTAATTTTTCCTGTTTTGTTGTAATATTTGGACAGACTGCAGAGGAGGCTATGACACCTATAGAATCAACTTTCTCTTTAGATGTCAATTCAAAGTTGGACTGGTAATTTTGCTCCTCATTTCGTGTTGTAGTTAATATAAGAAGGATTAATATGTTAACCATTGTAAGTGCTGAAGTTTGTATTTCCTACAACTAATCCCCTCCCCCAAATCTGTCATAAGAAAAATATAAATATGTTAAAGCTTCCTTTGACTATACTGTAATTTATAAGTGCATTGAGCAGTACTTATTAACTGCAGATGCATGTTTACTCGTATTGATCATTTCTTTCTTATTGTAAAGCTTTTGTATCTGACAGTTAAGCCGAGAGTATCAATATAACTGCTGAATCCCTCCTTGTGTTTTGTTTTCTGATATCCTAGTTGAAATGCTTAAAAGAATGTTGTAAGAAGTTTCCCATGCATTCATCTTTCTCTCTGCTCTTTAATCTTGAATCAATTACCTCAGGGAGGCAATGGGTAAGATTCTCGCACGTGGTCATAGCCGAGTCCCTGTCTACTCTGGGAATCCCAAAAACATTATTGGACTTCTGCTGGTATGTGTTAGACTTAAGTCCTTAGATGAAGTCCCATCTAAAGCTTCGCTGGTCTTGTTAGTTATTTTACTTGTTCTTCACCTCTAATCTTGTTTGAAAATTGGAATAAGGTTAAAAGCCTTCTAACCGTACGCCCTGAAACTGAGACACCAGTCAGTGCTGTTTCCATCCGGAGGATTCCAAGGTTTCTTAGTTATTCTTATAAATATTTCTTATAATTTTTACTAGCAATAATATAAACTATCCAGCTAGTATCGAATTCATGTATGGGATGTTTCAACAGGGTTCCAGCTGATATGCCTTTGTATGATATACTGAATGAGTTTCAAAAGGGCAGCAGTCATATGGCAGCTGTTGTGAAGACTAAAGGAAAGAGTAAGAATCTTCCTGCAACAGTTGATGGAGAAAAATTTGAAGAAAATAAAGTCTCCAGTGCAGAGTCCCAACTAACTACTCCTCTGTTGTCCAAGCTGGACGAGAAGCCAGAGTGCACTGTTGTTAACATTGATAAATCTCCAAGGCCTGCCAATTTAAACAGGCATGATGCTCCAACAAATGGATTGTCTATCACATCAGAGGATATTGAAGATGGCGAAGTTATTGGTATTATCACCCTGGAAGATGTTTTTGAAGAACTTCTGCAGGTAAATTAGAGTCTCATGGTATCTTGTTTCTTCTTGACCCTTGTTTTTCCCCCCCTTCTATTTAGCTGCTGATTTTCTTTACAAACCCAGGAGGAGATAGTGGATGAAACGGATGAATATGTTGATGTGCATAAAAGGTATTTAAGTGTTGGGACTTCAATATTCATCAGTTTATCTTCAAAAGAATAATAAAAAAAAAAAAGAACGGATGCTATATCTTTTTTCTTTTGGCAGAATCCGTGTTGCTGCAGCTGCTGCTGCTTCATCAGTGGCACGGGCACCATCAAGTCGGAGGCTAACTGGTCAGAAGGGAGCGGTAAGGAAACATTACTTATTTAGCATTTCCTTTCTGGGTTTTGTCTGTGCCATGGATGGATCTACTCTATTTGTGCTGGGGGCTGTTGTTGCACAGAAATCTTTCAGAAGTTTTGAAACTAATTACTAATAGGGTAAATTTTCAATAAAAATTTCTTCTGCACTAAATTGAAAATAGAGAAAAAAAATAGGGAAAAAAGCTTGAGTGTATCTCTTAATAGTTTTTCTTTGTGGCAACTAAACTGAAAGAGAAAAACAAGGAATAAAAAACTGAGTATTTTTTGGGTATTTAATTATTTTATAGCATCTAACCAAAAGAAGGGCTTTTTGTTTTCTTTTAATAGTTTATAAGTGAAGATCAAAAGCACTATAATGTACTAGAAGTGGCACAGTGCTTGCTAACATCTTGCTTATCTAGATTTAATATTCAGTGTTGGGATGTGCACATTTTTATAAATGGACAAGATTGAGAGTTTGAAATTTTGTCCAAGTTCTTTGACTTGCGCTATTATAAAGTGCTATGAGTTTCATTGATAGATGATCGCCATGGACGGAGAATAGTACAAGAGTGATTTCCCAGGTGAATTTTTTAATAAAAATGTAGTGAAGGAGAGAGAGGAGGAAGTAGAAGTTTTCCCTGGAGAGCAGTTTAGAAATCAAAGGCCCTAACCAACATTGTTTTGCTCGTTTGGGAGGGACCTTTGAAAAAAATGCTGAGCATTGATAACCACCCAAAGGGAGGAATAATTCTTCTGAATAGATGCTTGTGTGAATGGCTGTGTAATTAGTTCATTTTCATTTGATTTGCTTGTGGCCTGAGACAACTTTGTTCCTTAGCATCTGCTATGTTAGGCATCTCTTCCTTCGTGGGAGGTTGAATTGGAGTGGAGTTGGGGGCCTGGAATTTTGTACACACTTGAAAGGCTAGGGGAAAAAAAGTGATAGATTTAATTAATTCTTTATTTTTTAGCTTTCATTGACAAAGAAATAGAAGGGCTTTTGATGGGGGTAGAGTTTCCCTTTGAAAAGCTTTTAAATGCGGGCTTTCACTTTATATCTCTTATTTTAGTAGGAGGCGGCACTTAGAAGCACAAGTGCTATAGACGTTATTGATATGTTAATTAATTATCAGGCATTTTACAATGAATGCCACCCCTGTTGGTTACTTTGCAGGTTTTCCATGTAGAAAGTTAAAAATGGAAAAGAAAAATATTACCACAAAATTGATAGAGGGTTAAACAAAGTTCTTGTGCAAATCAGTTTGCCTTGGGATTGTTCCACAATTGTTGAAAATTTTGTTGCTTAGTAATCTAAAAACTATTTTATTTACTGGTACCAATGAATTCTCTAATTTGCTGAAGTTTGATATTGGTGTTTCTTCTATTCCCTAGGGAGTCCAAAGTAAGCCAGGTCAAGCCCTGAAAAAACCTGCGGAGGGTGATTCAAACTCCCCTAGGATACAAGGTACACCTGCTGAGAACAAGAGATGAAACAAATAGATAATTGTCAGGAATCGATTCCAAAGAACCTGAGGAAAAGGGCAAACAAAGGCTTGTTGATGGAGTTGGTTCCATCGTCTCAAGGAATTACTTCTGCTTAATGATTATCTAAATATATGCAGGACGAAGAAAAATGTAATTAAAATCTTCATTTTTTGTTCTATTTTTGGGTGTTGAGATATGGAATTGACCCATGGTTATGTTGAGATGCTTTTGCATCTCGCTTGTGGTGTATTTTGCCTTATGAAATGAGTTATTTGTAACTAGCCTATGGCTGGGAATGGAAACTAGAGAAAAGGAGGGAAACCCAACTGAATTCAGTTTTTAAAATATCTTTGTACTATAAAATTTGCCCATTGCTCCTCATTCTACCAAACCATAAAATTTTCCACAGTTTTCTGCGTTGTCTATGCTTAGGGAATTGTATCGCCAACCTTTTTTTGGCCGAGTGGCAAGAAGTGTTATGTGACATGTAGGTTTGAGTTCAAGCCTAACAACCCCACCCACATCCTTCATATTAAAAAAAAAAAAAAAGGAAAACTTTGGGGGTAAGCTCAAGTGGATTGGCAGCCATGATCAGACAAGGCTAATCTATGAAGATTTCATTTCTCATCAAAATTATGCAATGAAGTCTGCTTGGCCGAGAGTAGTAGTATTAGGATGGGTGATGTTCCGAGAAGTTCGTGTTGCACCCCATTTAAAATTATCCAAAAAATATGAGATCCTAAGTAGAGTTATGGTTACCTAAAGCAGTAGGAAGAATTGCTGGTCCTCTTACCGTCCTCTGTAAAGAGCAAACAACAGTATGAGCTTTACAACTGATTAAATGCGGAAACGGTTATTTAATCATCTTAAATATGAATAGCTACCCTCTAAGAAAACCTCTCAGAAAGACATTTAGTTTTCCTGATTTATGCCAGATCTTGGTCCCCATAAACAAAATGTCCATATCCAGAAACCAATGTGACATGATTACTACAATATTTTTGCATCCTTTTTCGCTCCTGGATATGGTACAATATAACCGTATTATTTGCATGCAATTTTGTAATGGCAATCAATTTGTTTAGAGTTTCTCAGAGTAGGGATGATTTTGAGGCAGATAAGGGTAGGAAAGCAAATTTTGAAGTTAAAGAAACAACCCATCATACTTTACAATTACTACATTTTACACAATCAGTATACATTCTAGCTAACCTAGTCGCAATTCACCTTTTGCCTGATCGTCGGCCTCCATCAAAACGACAGTCAGGCATATAATTCCACTACTTTTATCCCCCCCCCCCAAAAAAAAAAAAAAAACAGTCACCATTAAAAGCAAGCAACCTTCAGGCATGTGAGCTTTGCACTGTTGAGACGTCGTTCTGGCTAACCTGAAAAAATTTACAAGGAGTCTAATTCCAGCTAACCTTACTTCAAAACTTTACTCCTCCCAACGTAGAAGCAACACCGTGCATCTCCAGATAATGTAAAACCGGGTTCTTTGCTCCTTCACAAGCCTCGAGCACCTCTGCCATAGTCGAAGCTTAGGGATCCCTGTTGATTTTGGGCACCCAGATGCCATGTTCAAGCAGAAGCCTGACATAAAAGCTAAGATTAACAATAACTTGGTTTATAGTGTTAAATGATTTTTAAGCAGCTGGTTTATACGCTTCTCATGACACATTTGCTGCATGGAACATGGATTTATATAGAGGGGAAGATCTGTGAGAAATAGTGTGTGGTGAGTGACAGTTGTTGGCTGCTTGATGGGTTAACATGGAGAAGGCCCCGATGAATCAAGCTTGTCTGCCTGACAAATCAACCCTGGAAAAGCACGCACTTGTTCCATAACTTATGCCCAAAATTTGAAGGTTCCCTCTCATTGGCGGAGAGTCAGGATTTTAATCTAAGGACGTATACACATGTCAGTAAACAAAAGTCTATATATTATATTATATATGTTCACTACATAAAATTAAAAAAATATTATTTAAGTAAATATTTAGTTAAAAATCAAATTTTGTTAATGTCATTGGCTTTTTGTTATTACTTTTTTTAATCAATTTATAGTTTTTCATAAAATATAAACTTCACAGTTTTAAACTTTTTTAAAACTTCTATGTAAATAATCTAATTAAAGCTCAAAGATTACACTATGAGTATTAGTTCTTATTTTCTTTCCTCGTTTTCATTTAAACAATTTTTGGTAATGAACTTTACTTAAAAATTTACATGTCTACTATTTTATCTTATAATTTAAGGTGTTTAACTTATTTGCATTCAAGTGTTCGACTTAACCGTTGGTATACGATTTTTCAATCAAAAAGCAGAACCCAAACCTCTTCTTCTCCAAATCAAAAGTGCTTCAACTATGTATTTGACTATAACTAAGGAAATCATTTATACATGAAAAGTTTCTCACATTTTGCAAACATATATTAAATTAGAAAATATTATTTATGTAGATTTTTTTATTTTTTTTTAAGGAAGACAAAATTTTAACGTTAAACTTGAAGAAAAAAATGATTTTTTAATTTTTTAAAAGAATATTTGAATGAGTTTATAAGTTACGAATATAAATGACAGATAACTAAAACCTTGGGAGGGGCCATTAATTTATTATGAAAGACATATCTAGAAAAATCCACATCACACAATACGCATTACATATTAAAATTCTTGGAGGGCATGGCTCCTAGAGCACGTGGCTCCAGCAATGCCTCCCCTGTCTACATAATGACTCTTATTGTTCCACTGATTCTAAAAGAACATTATTAGACCTACCATCTGCCAGGATTCGGAACGTGATTGGATGGATTCTTTTACATGTCGTCAATTTCAAATGCTTAGATTGGTAGTTTTTTGGAAATTCGGAAAGCCCACAAGCTCTATTACGAACAAGGCTTCCGAATTAGGTGGAACATGTTCACTTAATTTGCACTGTAAATTATGTTTCTTAGGGTGTCCAGATCTTTGTTTTCCTGTTTCAATCATTAAAATAAAGGAATTCTCCCACTAGAAAAATTTTTGTTCAATAATTACTTTATAATTGATTAAATATTCTAATTTAAAGGTGAATATCGAATATGTATTTGTATTGAATATGATTATATTTATTTTTTTAAAAAAAATTATATTTTTATTTTAATAAATGCTCTATACGAATATTTTAAAAAAAATAAATAATTTGAATAGCATGAATTAAATGAAACTAGTATAGTCTAAGTTTAAAGAAAGCTGTCAATTGTCTCCTTTTAATAATTCTCTCTTGAATGAAAAGACAATTTGATACAAATTTAAAACACTTTTTAACTTCTGAACATTATAGATTTATTTATTTTATCGTCCAAAGAAAGAAATTACTAGCAAGCTCATAGCATGATGCATTGTAAAATTCTTTATTTAGGCAGTTGGCAAGGATAAACCAAAATCAAAATCAAAACCTTCTATTAATTGAAGGATGAAACATTGAAGATATAGCAGCAAAGCATTCGTGCAAAACTTCGCACAAATAAGTCAACCTCACAATCATAGGGACCGTACGACACAAACTAAGCAGTACACTAGCAATGGGGAGAGAGAGGAAACGCGGAGTTAAATCCAACAATCTCGTGATTTGTCTTGAAATCCCATCAGTATTATATGTTAAAAGTGGAAGCAAAATCAAACTAATAGACAAACTGTGGAGAAGAAACGAGGAGAAGAGGCAAAGTGCAAATGAATTTGGCATAAGTAGTAACATTTTTTAAAAATCCATTCGCATGAACGATGGTATTCGTTTTGGGGAGATTGAAAAAGGTGATGAAAGAAAGATTAATTATTGAAAAAGATAATAACAAAAATATTAATTATTGTATTAGTAGAATTGTGTACGGTAATAATAAAATTAAAATTAACAAATGTAAAAGTAGTGATGACGGTAAGATCAATTATAGTAAAAAAATAATTAGAAACATAAGATTAAAATTTATATATAATAAATTCAAAAGTTAAAAAATAATTAAAAATTACTAAAATTAAAATAGATAAAATAAAAATATATTTACGCATTTTAAAATACAAATTCATAATAATTATTAAATCAATATATAAAAAAATTATTTAAAATAATAATTACATAAATGATTAATTAGATAGTTATAACTGTATTTAAATAACTTTAAATAAATAGGAAATCAATAATAAATAAAATTAAGGTTACGACTAGTAATTTCGTCCTCATATTGTAGTCTTAAAGATAAAAAAAAATGTCTAGGAGAAAAACCTCGGTAGATTTTTTTTTTCCTTCTACCCTTTAGAGTCCAGTAAAAAAAAAAAAAAAAACTCTTAGTTTCGATAATTAGCAATCAAACCTTAACCATCCCAATTATTAAAAGAAGAAAAGAACTCTAATGCGAGTGGAGATTATCAATGCCCGAATTGATGATTTCTTTTGTTTTCGAAAGAACCTTGAATTCTTATGTAAGGTTACTATGTCAACTCATTGAACTAAGCTGAAATACTCGTGCTTACTCATTCTCCAGCACTTGGTAAATCGCCATTGTTTTCCAATTAGTTCCCCTAATTGCAACCAAAATTTAATGAGAATCTTTGGTTATAATCTACTAGCCAGATATCGGATATTTTCATGTGATTTTAGAGTTCCAACCTGGCAGGGTTTCCTTAAGGGTCCACTTTTTGCCATCAAACACATGAAAATCACATGCCCAGTTCTGTCTTTCTTCATTGATTAAACTTGAACAGTTTCATTTAATCTTGCCGGCCACTGATGATTGCCAAACTTTTCAAAGCAGTTCCAAACATCAGCCTTATCTTGTATAGTTACCAATCCCCACATTTTTTCTGATTTTTTCTGGATATCCTCTTCCCATTCTTTAAGCTAGTGCCTTAGAAAGGACTTGTTGGAGACCCCATGACTGACCCCATCCATCCAAATTAATGAACTAAAATCTGGCTAATAAGATCTGGTATCTCTTCTCCCAGGGAAGAATATATATGTAAACATTCTACCGAGTTCTTTCTTGGACCACTAAGGCTGTTGGCCTAATACAATGGATATCTAGGTGGTCTAGAAGTCTTGGATTATGATTTTTAACGACATTAACATAATTTTTGTTTGGTTGCTTCCCTTTGTGCATATGTATTAATTTATACTCGTGATTGAATTAAAAATAAATTATGGATTATGATACATCCCTTACACAAAATAGGAAACTTTCGCAATCTTTCTTTATAAAGAATCATTTATTATCTGTAATCATTAACTTTTAAAAAAGTTAAAATTAATCAATATATCTAATAAATTTAAAATTAAAATCTAAGTATTTATAATCTTTCCTTACATTTGCGTACATATGTATTTGCAATTCGTCTTTAGCTTTAATTAGAGTAATTTATAGCTTGATCGATGCCCTAAACTAAAAGGAGAAACAATTGCTATTGCTAATTTTACATAAAGTATACATTTTAGAAGAGAGATTATTGTATCTCACATCTGTTAGGCAATCACAGCCGTGATAAGATGTGGAAATATTTCCTTTATATCCTATTGTCAAGCTTAAGGTGGATTGTCAATGCTAGTTGCACTTCTTTTTCTATACTATTTATATCTTTTCAACTTACTAGGAACAAGGAAAGTAAAAGGAGCTCTTTCTTGGAGTTAATGGGTAAAAAATGTTATCCTTAAGCTTCGGGAATGATTGCTATTAGAGATTTAGAGGTCATACGCCAATAGTCAAATCATGTCCCATTGCTATGCAAAAGGATAGCAAACAAAACACCAATACCTTATCTTAAAGCAAATATATCTAGGATAAGATCTTTAATACTAGCTTATAATCAATGTCGACCTTCGTAAAATAGACAAAAAAAAAAATCCAAAATAAAATAGTGATTCAGCTAATGAATGAGTCCATGTTGGACACTACTAGGCTGGGCCAATAAAGAACATACACTTGGACCGGTTGCTGACACGGACCAATGAGATGCAACACATGTTATACATAATTAAGCCAACTTTAGAGACAAATTTAGTTAAAAAATTGGGATATGTTATTCTTTACTAATTTACTAAAGAAACAACATGGAAAGATCGAAGTGTATATATATGGGACAGTGAGAAAGAGAAGGAAGATGATAGAAATAACTTGACTTTAGTACACCACCTACTTAATTCACATTTCAAAGAGATACATAGTTTGTATTTTAAAAATGAAATTGACAATTACTTACAAGTTACAACTTGCATTTGGTTTTGAGATTCTCAATCCCTTAACAGCAAACAATTAGTAACAACTAATGGGTAAACATAAACGTTACTGCTATTTTCATTTTCAGAAGTCCTAAATTAGAAGGGACCATCTCAAAGTAATGATTTTGTGACATAAAACTTAAGCTTATTAACACACTTAAATATTCAAATGGTTGATAATAATTGCATGCCAAAATTTAAATCTCTACGTACATTTATAATTTTTTATATTTTATAAATATGTAAATAAATAATGAATTCAAGTGTTCGGTACCGTCTTTTAAAGTAAATGGATTTAGACATTCGACGATATCCAAATTGTCGGAGAAGACTTCGGACTAAGCCCATTGTGGTCCAAATTGTCCGAGCCGGACGAGCAGAAATAGCTCCCCTGCAGCTGTGCAAATAGCAAGAGTTCGGATTGAGTGCAAAGCAACAACGTCATCTACCATGCACCTTCAACAAGTTAGGATCACGTGTGCATCTGGCACCTCACTCAGATGGTGACACTTGGCACAATTAGGACTCTCCATAAGCCTATAAGTATACTATAAAAGTTTTCATTCGAAAAAAGGCTCTAATTTATTAAAAAATACTTTTTTCCAGGAAAATTCTATTTAAAAAATCCTTTATTAAAAATGAAATTATTGATAATATGTTCATCGATAATATATTTTCATCGAAAAATATTATTTTTAACAAAATGATTCGGATGGAATTTTCGTCAAAAACATATTATTTTTGATGAAATATTTTTATCACTAAAATTCTTTGGCAACTAAAAATTACAATCGGAGATAATTTTCAATCATTTCTGATGAAATATTTTTGTCACTAAAATTCTTTGGCAACTAAACATCACAGTCGGAGATAATTTTCAACAATGGAATTTTTTAATCGCAACTAAATATTTGTAACAAAAATTTTCGCCACTAAAATTTATTTTCAACTATTTTTTGTTATAAAAATCCATCAGAAATAGTTTTAGCGACAAAATTTTTCATTGCTAAACATGCTTTTTAATTTTTATTAAATTTATTGTATTATTTTTATTCAATATTCAAAATTTTTAAGTTAAAAATTAATTTCAAAATAAAAATAAATTGCATTTATCGAAATAAATGTATAAAATGTAAATATATAATAAATAAAATACAATAAAATAAAATGTAAATATATAATAAATAAAATTGTACGTCCAGAATTGTGTAAAAAATACAAAAATACATCATTGTGGATGCGAAGGAATAAAAGGTGGAAGGTTGTTTGTTTGCTTTATTAGCTTTGAATTGATTCCGATTTTTATAAAACAATAACTTAATCTTAATTAGCTTGTGTTTAAGTATTTTTAGACTTGGTATTTTTCTTTAAATTATTTTGAATATACCTTGAATAATACCAAAATATTTCAAAACCTTTTAAATACTAAAAAATGTGTTCTTAATGCATATCTAAGTATAAAACATTTTTAAGATAAGTTTTATAAGCCTTAAACCCATGAGAAACAATTTAATAATGATTTTCATATGAATTTATCGATACCTTGTGTTGTTTTAAAATAATGCTTAGTAGTATTCAAACCCTTGTTTGTATTGATACAAGCTTCATGGGTATTAATAACCTATAAATGGTATCGATACATGATATAGTTCTATTAATACAGTGGCTTGTAACAATCATATTTTTATGAAAATGTATCAATACCCATAATCATGTATCGTTATTTTGGCATGGGCCTATACTTAAACACGCATTTATGAAGCTCACAATGGTTTTTCGCCAACCTAGTTAATGCCTCATATCTATAATTCATACTCAAGCTATAAATAGAGATTCACAATAGCTTAAGACATAAGAGATACCAAGATTGATCGGGAATTTCACAAGCAATCTTAAAATTCTTTAAGTTCCTTATTCTCATCATATTAGCAATCAATTTGCATTCTTCAAGTTCATTTATATCTCTCTTTCCTTGTACTTAAACTCTAGCAAATGCCTACCTATTAGATGTTTGCAAACAATTATTCATTTCACAAGGAATTGTGTTAGATTGAGTGAAAATACTTAAGAATTTTGGTAGAATTCTTAAAGGGATTTAGAAGGTTCTTAGCCATAAAAAATAGTGTCATAAGGTCATACCTTAGCCTTAAAGGTAATATTTTCACTAATGGATTATGGAAATCACCTTGGCAAGGAAGTGCCAATAAGAGAAGATGTAGGCTTTAAGTTCAAGGATCGAACTTTTCTATATCGCATGTTTATTTTCTCACTCTCAACTTATATTTATCATCATTTGATTTCAAAATTTTGATTAAAGTTGATTTTGATAATAAAGTTTTAAGAGAACCAATTCACTCTCTCTTAGTTCATTCCTTTATTTGAGCTAAAATTGTTGTTGTTAGAACCGATTAGCTGTCTACTGAGGAACTATTAAAGTGCGTACTGGTTTCCTTGGATCAATGCTATCGTGAAATTCGTATGTTACAATTACCCTTGAGTTGCCTATATTTGCTGCTACAGCAAGAGAATAAACTACTCTTGATTCTTTTACTGTTGTGATATTGTGAACAAAACTTGCTCCATCTAACCAACAACATTAGTTAGATTGCCCATCTTATGCAGACAAAGATCCGTTGCAAGCGGTTGTATCAGTGATGATGCCTATTTGGTAGTGGTAGAAGTCGTCAGGCTATAACTCGCAGCATCGAGCATCACTGATTTATTGGTAGATGGAAATATATGGCGTGCCTTTGGCTTGGTTTTGAACCAATAAACATATATCTAAGTCAGCTCCATGCCTCCAACAGCCTAAAACCAACTTTGCGGGTAGAAATCAAGATGTGTTGATAGATCGTCTCCAAATTACTATTGCAAATTTGCAGCATAGTTTTCCTACAAAAGCAATGAAAGCATTAATTAATTTTAGTGCAAAATAATATGAATTATAAATATATAATGGATTAATAATTTTTTCACTTACATTGATAGCATGAGATTTTTTGTCAATGTAATCTCCTATACCTTCAGAACGTCGATGAGTTTGCGTAAAGGCTTCCAAAAAATGTCAACTCACACCATAGCTATTGCGACTACAATGAAAAAAAATTGATATTTCAAATCTGTATAATATAATTAAGTACAAAATTATTATTTAGTAAAATTTTTATAATTAAAAAATAATTTAATTATTATAATCCTCTGTTGAGTTAGTAGAAAAAGAGTCGAGCCATTAGTGTGTTTGGTGATGGAACTTTTTTCTTCGTTTTCTTGTTTACCAATGCCTTCATGAATTTTGCCTTTTAGGCGTTTGAACTCAGACATCAACAAGCTAGTCCCATATAAGGACCATCATCTAGTCATATTGGTAATCTTTGCAATCCTCAATGCAAGTAGTCTTGAAGATTTTCAAAGCATTGTTGCACTCCATGTTAATCATATCCATGAATCGTTCCCTTCCAGTGGCCTTGAATAATCACTATACCATAGGTGTTTGTTCGGCATATCACTAGCATTTACCTCACATCGAGAAAGTTGTAATTAATACATAAGAAACATGGATTATGTTTTGAAGATTATTAAAATCTTAATTATAAGCTTGTTTAGTTAATTGAAAGTTTATCTCGAACATGATGAACATTTGGTCCTTCGTTGAAGCTGGGATCTTTTCCATGTCAGCCATGGTACATAATAATGCTATCTAATCAGTACAGCAATATTAGTCTTAACGATTAGCTCAATAAAAGTCTTATAATGAAACGAGACAGTGTTCAGGATACAATAATTAATCATAATTAATTTATAGTGAAAAATTTATTATTAAACTTACATGTTTCTTAATATTTAAGCCGAAACCTATAAGTAGGATTAGCTAGTAATGGTAATGGATGGACTACCTACCTCAGGCTAATAAGCAGTGGGAGGATCCATCGCCTCAGCTGTCATTGTAGGTAGTGATGTATCAATATGGTTCGATCGATCCTCATCCTTCTCTAATTCTGCGGGATCAGATGAGGAATACTTATCAATGTCATCCTTTAGTGATAAAGGCGTAACGAGCGAAGGAAGTGGATCCTACCTAACTATGCATAGATCCATAAAAGAGGGTAGCTACTTTAAAAGTGCTGAATATAACCCCCTTATTAGGCTGGAGATCGCCTTGAGCTTTATTTCTACTAGTGGCTCACATCATATCTGTAACAATAATAGGAAAAATTAATAATTTAAATACATACTAATTAAGGTAAATTAATTATTTAATACAAATGTAAATAATTATTTATATGAAAGATAAAGATGTACGTAAATTTAAAAGATAAATTTAATTAAAAATGAATGAATAATTATTGATTTAAACTTTTAATTATTTAATTAAAAGATAAATAATTTAAATATTTAATTTTTCAAAATTAACAAAAAATTAAAAAAATTTATTACAATTTATAAAAAATTTAGCTTACTTATGTGTTCTATAGCGCAATAAGTCATATGACGATCAACGAAAGAGTGAAGAAGAAGCCATAGCTTAAAAACTAAAACATAATATTTATATAAAAAATGTCCTCAAAATTATATCTAACTAATATGTAAAAAATATCCTACAAAAATTATATCTAACTAGTAATACAATCAACCTAATAAAGAGAACATATATACAAGCATAAACAAAAAATATAATACAGATTAATAGCATAATATCTATGAAAACCAAACAAACATCAAATTCTCCATGTAAACCTGCAAAAATACAAACAAATTTCTATCAGAACCCTAAATTATAAAAACCATAGCAAAAAAACCTAAAAATTAAAAAAACCCCTTTAAATTGCATAAAAGACAAAAAGTTTGAGAGGAAATAGAAATTTGAATTGGAGAACTCAGAAAAGGAAGGGCCAGAGTTCAACATTTATAGCAAACTCTTTCCCGATTGATTTAGGGGTTTTTCAATGAAATTTTCTGTTGAAAAAAGTTTGGCAGTTCAATTCATGTTTAATGGACGTTCTATAGGAAATATTTGTTTCCGATGGAATTTTTGAACTATTTCAAAGGAAATTTTTTGTCGAAAAAGTTTTGAGTAAAAAATTTCCCTTAATAATAATTCCATCGAAAATACTATTTTTGATGGAATATTTCATTAAAAATATTGATCATTTCCATAAGAAATATTCATCAAAAATATTATTTTTGATTGAATTAAAAAATAAAAATTTAATTAATTATTTAACATAGATATAATTGTTTTTGAAGGATAGTTTTGTCAGAAATACAATAATTTTCTTGGAAATAAATTCGACAAATATTTGGTGTGCAGGAAGAGTGACGTGCCAAAATTATTTTCAACAAAATTTTATCAAAATTTTTCGTCAAAAATGACTTTCTCTAATAGTGATAGGCCAAACAACCTACTCTAACAAGATAAGCCAGAAGACTAGTTGCTACAATCAAACTATAGAGAGCAGCTTTCCTTAATTAGATAACATCCTTATCACTCTACTAATGTTAAATAAATTCAATTAAATTCTTGCATTCCATTTATAGGTAAAATATTTGAGATTGGTTCAATTGGAACTAGCACCTTTGGAGGTCATAGTGAAAGAAAAACTAAATATGTTAACAAAATTGTCAGTAAGTTTGGGTGGATGCCCTTAGTATCTATTTCTCTTAAGGCTGTTGATGATCTTAGTCTTTGGTTCTTGTATTCTTACCATGTGTAATGGTAAGAGTGGTAATTGCCATTTAAGATTTACAACTTATTTTGTTTTCTAGATCAATGTTTTTGAATGATAGCCAACAACTATTGGATTGATGCATCAGTAGACACTGAAAAAGGCTCATGTCCATTTTGGGATGTTTGGTGAAATAACTGAATTACACTAATAGGCGCTGAAAGGTTTCAAATAGGTCACCTTGGCTCTTTAACATTTAAGTGGTCATGATGGCTTGCTAGATTCAGTTTTTGATCTATGAACGTCATTAATAAGATTAATTATGTTCATTGCCATATTCTAAGAACCTAATAGGTCACACGCAATAGGACAAATGAGTTAGATTAAAACCAAGATTTAATTAAGTTTAACTTAATTAAATAAAAGGTATACTATGAAAGACTTAATTAAATTAGTTCAATTAAGATTTGATTAAGACATAAATTGGATTTATGAAATCTAATCTTGAAATCATAATATAACAAGAAAATAAGAATGTCATATCAAGATTGTGTCTAATTGTAGACATGTCATTATGGTTATCTTAATTTTGGTTGATTGATGTTTTAACTGTTTAGGTTGATTGAATCATTATATGATAATTATTTAATTAGATTTACATGAAGTAAATTTGCTTTACTTAGGCAAGAAATTGAATTAAGAATTATTCTTGCTTGTAAATAATGGGTTTGGTCAAACTTTACTTAAGTTGGCCTTGTTTTTTAACAAAGCCCACTTAGACATGGACAAGGCTTAGCCAAAAATTAATAGGCCTAATTGGTTTTGGATTAGGCCAAGACACTAATTAGTGTGTGGCTTGACCTAATCTTGATTGGACTTGGTGAAACCTTTTGCCTAGACTAGGAAAATTTGATACTTTGATCAAACTACTCTTTATTTAACTTTAAGAGGGGCATTGACATTAGGGTTTTGATGTTTGTGAAAGCTATTCTTTTATTTTGCTAGAAAATTACAAAGAGTGAGACATATATTAGATTCAACAAGGACACTAAGAAACCCTAGTTATATCTAGCACGTTGGATACTTCTCTGCCATTATTGTTTTTGTTTCTTTTCGATCAACAAATGTTCTTGATCATCTTGTGAGAGAAAAGCAACACCTGTACCTTTGTTTAAGATTAAGAGATCTTCTAGCTAGCAGTAGAGAAACCCTAGATCTTAAGAAGATTTCAAGCATTATCCGTGTAGATTACCATTAGAGCGAGAAATTTGAATCGTTCATGATTTTTGTTGGTGCAATCTTCTTGCAAGATTCTTTCCTTTAAATTTATAAGTCTTTAAAGAGGTACGATCTCGAATCTTAAAGAGTCTTGTTCATGTAAAAAGTTTTGTAATAGTATGTACATTATGACCTAAAGATCTTAATGAAATTTGACTGTTTCTTATTTTATTTTTTTTGCTACACGTGATTTTCTTGTTATCTTTATCTTGATAATGTCCTTTGTTGAGCATGAGATTGGATGTAGGAAAATGTTTGCTATAGTGGTATCAAAGTCTTAGTTCATTGATTGCATGTGATTGATACATGCTAATTCTTATTTAAATTTTAATTTTCTTGAACATCTTTAGAAAATGGTTCTCTTTGATTTTTTTTTCAAATCTAGTCTAATTTATAATTCTTTGATTTTAATCATGATTAATTTTTAATTAGGTGGATTAAAATTGTTTTAATTTCCCTAGACTAAAATCTTGATAAATTGATTGAATTTGATCATATTCTTGCATGTTTTGACCTGATGCTTAACCCATTTGTTGAAGAAGACTTTCATTTAAAAACAAAAAGACCTTATGGTGAGTTATGGATGGGTCCATTTCATGAAAATGTGTTTAACTTGAAAACAAAAAGACCTCTGTAGTGACCTAGGGCTTGACCCATTTGTTGAAAATAAGTTGGACTTAAAACTGAAAGTTCCTCAGCAATAACCTGAGGCACAACTCATATTTTGATATCACTTTAAAAAATGAACCCCACACAAATCTTGGATATTGCTACCCATAACTTGAGTGCTGGATGCCTCCACCAGAAGCTTTGGATATACCACCAAAGATTTATATGTATAACAATTCGGCTATCAACCACTACAAGCTTTATGTGCACCACCAAAGACTTATTTTAAACAAAATTTCTTGAATACTTCAGATTTCACCACCGAAACTTGTTTTAAAAAGTCTATAAATGCTTCAGATTCCACCGTCGAAGACTTTTTCTATAATATTTCCTCACTTAAAAAAGTGAATCAATTAAAGGGCTTATGATAATTCTTCACTTTAGAAATCTTTCATCCTTAGCCTTTAGTAATGCTTCCTAATTTTCCTAGTTCATGACTTATTTTTGCAAATAGGGATATGCAAATGTTCTCAATGCATAATTGTTGATTAGCAAATGCTTATGTCTTTTTTAAGTTATACCATTTTTTTTAACTAATCTCAATGCACCTATCTTTTCAAAAAGTTGTTTACTGCAAGTTTGTGAACTTAAACACAAATAGATAGTTCATAATTTTTTTAGTGATTATATGCATGTGTATGTGTATGTGAATGATTAATGATAATGTAACTACAATGACCAAGCAAGTATGATGATACCTGTTAGTGTATGCCCTTGAACCAATCAAATTGGGGCATAGGGCATACTATCAATTTTGTTACTAGCTAAAGTAACACAAGGTTTTCCTTTATATTAGTGGCATGATTAACAATCATGAAACCATTAAATAAAGCACATGAAACATAATGGCCTTGCAAAGATATGTAATGAGTTATGATAATGAGATCTGTATACATCAAAGTCCTATTTCTAAAAGCATTCTTGGTCATCGTATTGTTAAGACAGGGCATTTACAATGCAAAAAAACCAGATAGTGACATTAGAGACGTATCTCAAATGATTTGTAGTATGGTTAATTGGATTAAAGTCTCTGGTTAGTGTTAGTATATGCCGTAGAGCCAATCGGATTGGATAAGGCATATAATAGTTAATAATGCAAACCAATCACTTTAGTTAGTGATTCAAGGTTTTCCTTCATGTTAGTGGCATGATTGACAATCATGAAAACATTAATAGGATGAAACCCAGAGACACAATGGCCTTGTAAAGTTAGCAATGAGTTACAATGATGAGATCCTTATGCATTAAAATTGTGTTTCTAAAACATTCTTAGTCATTGTATCATTAAGACAGGGCATTGATAATGTACAAAGACTAGCATATGCTAAGCCTTCACACATTTGATGCATGCAACTTTTTGATCTTATAGAAGTTGAAGTATAAAGATACTTAGGGATAGCATATAGGTGCTTGTTTTGTGGAAACAAGTTCATTGAACATGGTCCATATGAAAAGTCCATTTGGTATAAGTCACTCAACTATCTATGAAATATGTTCTCATGTGCCAATTGTGTGTATTGGTCTTCAGATTTGTGATACAGGTCATTTTATATAGGGAGTATCATGCTTTGATTCCATCATGAATGGGTCCACAATAAATGGATGCTTATGGTAGGGTGGTTTTGGGTATGGCATGGACCATACAAAGGTGGATAAGTGATCTATAGATGATTCATCAGTCCAACTGATATCGAAGACATATGTCATTTGTTCTTGGCTTTGGTTAACTTGATAAAGTCATTAGCTAACGCATGATGAATTTAGAAGAAATTGTTTCTCTAAATTCATAAGGTTAACCAAAAGCTACAGGAACTAATATGGATTGATACATGAGTAGACATTATACCAAGCTGATGGTCTTTTTAGGATATCTGGTGAAAGGATAGAAGTACACAGAGAGATTGGTTACTAAAAGGTTTCTTTAACAGGTCATATTGACTCTTTTTGCTATATCAAGATATGAACCTCAACATATAAGGCAGACAAGACTTCGAATCATTATAGGGCCCCAACTAATTAGACAAATCGCTTATCTAGACCTCTCATACTAAAATATGAGAGTGACTTGGTTAAATAGTTGCCATCGATCTTTTTAGGCTGGGTGTGATCGGTCACCTATTAAAACCATTCACTAAAGAGTCATGAAACTCTAAAAGAATGATTTTATAGCTTGGATATACCAAAAAATTGTAAGTTGGTCTCGGGACTCGGTTACTCCACAAGTAAGAACTTGATCCCTCTCATGGTGCCTAATAATTAGTACCAACTAATCATACATATCTGAATTTGTTTTTCTCGATTTTAATCATACATATTCAATCATAATCCTCTCTTATTTCATCAAAATCAAACAAATATCAGTAAAAAAATGTATCTAGAACTCTTATAACAATTAGCTCAAATTCACAACTGATTAGAAGCAAAAATTATTTATAAAGGAAAAAAAATTTGATTATGAAAATACTTTCTAATTGATTCCATTTTTAATACTATTTATCAATTTTAACTTCATTTAAAAAAATCACAAAATAGTACACTTGGACTAAACTGAAAAAACCACCTTGAAAACAAGATTAAAAATCAACTTTTATTTAATTCAACTTGGAAGCTTTAAAATGAGCCATTAGGGATCTTTTACAAGACATTCCTAGACCTATTGACACACTGAACGTGACTTCTGGAATCAATTCTGAGGCATCTGAATGGCTTGAAATAATGGACACCAAAATCAGAGAGAACCAAAATATGAGATAGATTTAACCTTTCAAGCTTTATGAATTTATTATGATACTTCCTATCACATAAAATCATTAAATCAAATTCTATCACTTCTGACCAACAATACTTCAACATAAAAATGTTTAAAAAATGCCAAAAAATCATTTTGGTTGTCATGTGAATTTTTAATTGGACGTTGTTGCATCGTGCAGCATGTCCACCAGCATAGTTTCAAAATTTTCTTCTCGATTCATTTGGAATACCCACTGGACGAGCCATACATACTTAGAAAGACTATTCATTCTAATTTTATCTAAAAATATGAGAAAAATTTAAAAAATAATTATCCTAAAAAAATAGCTTGTATTCTGATTAGGTGTAGAAACATAGCCATGTGAATAGCTCATGTTCCAGGATATTTTTGTATACATTCGATCATAAAATTGAGTATTTTAAAAGCCTATTATGTAGTCCAATCAATGACGATTAGAGAAAAAATACTAACAAAAGTTCCTAAGGTCCATAACCTATTCAAAAAAGTTTTTTGTGAGACTATTGTGTTGGACTGCAACAGTAGCTCTGATGCAACTTATGATCACGAAGCCTTTTTTCAAATTTTATAGCACGTTTCTGGATTTTTGAACATCTAGTAATGAGACTGAATAGAATCTATGAAAGTCTTATATAAGGAAACAACAAAGACTTCTAAGTGCCACAACCTAGCATTATGCTTTCCGACTTTGGCTATATGCTTTAAAGTCATTCAAATGTTTCCACTTTTATTGCTTTTATTCATTATTTTTTATTCTTAACAAGTGTGAGGTACATCAACGCCAATCACTTGTGTGTTATAAACAGCAACTATAGTGACTCTAAACAACACAATTTGACTCATCTAAACATCACCTAATGACTCATATCAAGGCTCATCAAGTTTAGACTCAACAAAACATGTTTCTACCTTTAAAAAACATTTTTATTTGCTCATAATCGGCTCCAAATCAAGTTATTTTATTTATTGTGCCCAAGTTGTTCATATAAGAACTTATTAAACACAACAAAACCTTGAATGACGTATTAATTAAGTGAACAAAGCTTTGCCCTTGGAGGTTCTTTATAGAAAAACAAAGTTTTTACACATCCTAAACACTCTAACATGCATTTTATCAATTCAACTTAATTCATATAAATTTTGCTGCTTAAGTATTAATTATGCAAAGCACACTCAAGCACACTAGGATACTCAAATGGTCAAACCCAACTAAGGTGTTTAAGCATTCAAATGCTTCTCTAAGTTCAAGAACCTATAATTTCATCATTTAGCACTAGATTCAAACTCTAATTACTCAGGTTTATTATTTCCCCTCACCAACTCCATCATTAAGTGTGATTTCGTTAAGGAGAGGATGGTTGGATATCCTTAGACTCTATGTGTTTGATTGCTATGCAACTTCTACTTGCCTAAAGTTTTAGATCAAGTAAAGCTCCTAGAAAGGTCTATATTAGAATTCCTTCATTCTCTCTTTGTTCTTCGTTCATAGTACCCTTTACTGACTTAAGCATCAGAGTATCCCCTAAAGTCAAACTCTGGACCTCTCTTACCTTTGCTGTTTTGCAAGTAGCTTGGTAGCATCTCAATCATTGTATCAATAATTGGCATCATCTGTGGGAACCGATGCGTTCTCATAACTTAGCAATAAACATGACCTCTTTGTTAATATAAGAAAAAGCTTATGGCGACTCAAGTGGCTGACTCTGTTCCTGTCACTCAAACCTTTTCAACAATAAATCAAGCACCTATGTGGTCTTTGCCTGACCCAGCAATGCCTTATTCCAGTTAACAAAGGGACTCCTCTCTATGACTGTGACCACGGTACCTGTTCTACCTAATTTTTGATATCTCTTTCCTTATTTTCAAACACCCTTCACACTAAATCCTTGGCCTCAACCACTGAACTACTTCTAGAATCTTCTAACCTTCTACTCGCTATTATCGCAACAAAGGCTCATCGTGCCTGATGAAAATACTTATGCTTTGAGAAGCCCATTATACTCTAGTGCCGTTATTACTGGAACAACCATCCTCAACATATCCATTATCAACTCGCCAACAGTCAATTTGGTGAACCTATCTATAGCAAGCATATCGTTACCACCACATCCAGTGGTGACAACTATGCCTCAGGCCAATTTGCAGGGCCATTATCTCGCTCAATTTCAGGGAATTAGTAGTCCAATGGTGACCCAATAGGCCCTCATCCAATAGTAGCAATAGAAAGAATTAGTGGCTCAATAGGCCATTATCCAACAACACTGTAGCAATTTAATAAGCTTTTACAAGCACAGACTGATCATCAAAATCAGTTGCCTGGCAGATCTAACACTAAAACTAGTCCAAGCACCAAACATCATAGCCTAAGTAGAAAAAACTGGTAGACAAATCAGAAAAGTGATGAAGTCCAAGAGAGTTCATATTCTACTCTTGATGGCGATCCATACAGGAAGCAAGAAGATATAGATCACCATGCTCAAGATTCCTTGTTGGCTGATCAAGTGGTAGTCTTCCTACTAGAATTTAAAAACTTGAAATAGCTAAAAAAGGATGATTGGGAATGGTTAGAAACTGAGCATAATCCCCTGTCTTTGGTCATCTGCCAGGTACTAGTTCCTAAAAAGATCAAGTTTTCGCTAGACACTTATGATGGTAAGCAGAACTGAAAGATCATTTGAAACACTTTCGAGCTTTCACAATCTCTGAGATATCCCTGATATCATTCAATGCAGGATATTCCTGACTTCCTTATATGGGCCCATGAGAACTTGGTGGTATTCTTTAAAACTAGGCTCTGTCACAAATTTTGATCAGCTAGGATGATAATTCTTAGCCTATTTTAGCAGTTGTAGAATAGCAGCTAGAACAATGCCTAGCTTAATGGCTGTTAAATAAAACCTAGATGAAACTCTCCGAGAATATTTTAAATGCTTTAACATAGCTACACTTGAGGTCAGGGATCTTAATGATGAATGGGCCATTAAAGCATTCATCTCAGGAGTTCACCATAAATATCTAAAGTATGCCTTGACAGATGCCAAGCTAGTAAAGCTATATTAACTTTAGGAGAAAGCATACAAGCATCCCAATGCCAAAGATATTGAGATTGCAAATCGCAAATTTGAATGCCTTGACAGAGACAGGCGAAGAGATTGTTTTAGGTGAAACCTAAAAAAAAGATAATGATTCTCTTAAAAAGGTAAAATAGGTAGCCGCTAGGATAGTAAGCATGGATCAGCAACAAATCAAGCCCAAATAGGTAGAAAGAAAGATTGGGCTGGCATACAACAGATATGAATCCTACATGCCCCTTAATACCAGTAGGATGAAGGTTCTACATGCCATAATGAGAGTTGGCCTAGTAGAGCAACCCTAACCCATAAAAGCAAATAAGAGCCATAGGAGCCGAGTGAAGCATTATGAGTTCCATGATGATGTTGGCCACACAACAAAAGAATGTATTAGTTTAAAAAAATGCTATTGAAGCATTGATCCAGAAAGGAGAAATCAAATAGTTTGTAAAGAAAGACAATAGAAGCCATCTCACCAAATTGACTGACATTAGGATAAGGTAGCAGGGAAATGACCAATCATGGAAACAACTAAAGCGATTATTAGGGGCAATGAAAGTTGGACGACTAATAAGTCCCAAAAGAAATCACACCTTTGATTTGTAATAGCAGTAGATACATATTTAAAAATGATGAAATAAGATAGGTGGAGGGTAACATTCAGTGATGATGACAATGAGTTGGTTACTGATAATGGAAATGACCTGAAGTCATGTCAGCCATTGTGGGAAATTACCATGTAAATGGAATCTTGATTAACAATGGTAGTGCAGTAAAGATTCTTCAATGTGATGTGTTTCATAAAATAGGATACAGAGATAGTGACCTACATCCTTCACTGCCAATATACAAATTCGCCAACCAACCTATACTGGTAAAAGGCTTCATCACCTCACTAGTCACATTCGACGATGGAGAACATACTACCATGGTTATGGTTGACTTCCTAGTGGTTGATCAGCAATTAGCATATAATGTTATCCTCGAATGACCTAACATGAGGAAAGCAAAATTAATCATAGCAGTTTACTGTCTCACGGTTAAATTCCCCATATTAATAGGAGTAGGATACATGAAAGTCAACCAGGCGATCGCTTGGCACTGCCATTTGATGTCCATAAAAATGACCAGGAAAACTCAGAGTACCACTAGCAAACATTTAAAAGCTCTGGCAGAAAACAAATTGATAGTAAATACGATAGCATTAACAAATCCATATGCCTTGACTCTTGAGAGTTTGGACATTAGAGATAATTTCTACCATCAAAAACCTCAACCAGCTAAGAAAATAATAGCGATATCATTGTACCTGCCAGACCCTAACTTATCCACAACAATTAAAAGTTTGCTGGAACCAATTGCTAAAAATGATCCAACTACTGTCCTATGACTCCATATAGATGTTTTTGCCTAATCAACTGTAGACATGCTTGGCATCAACATGAATGTCATCGTGCACATGTTAAATATCGATCCTTGAGCCAAACTTGTTAAATAGAAAAAGACAAGATTTTCCCTGAAAGGATTTGGGCAATCAAGTAAGAAATAGATAAACTTTTGATTGCCAGATATCTACAGAAAGTAATGTACCCTGAATAACTAGCTAAGGTGGTAATGGTTAAAAAGTCAAATGGAAAGTGGATCATGTGCGTTGATTTTACTAACCTCAATAAGGCATGCCTCAAAGACTATTTCCTTTTACCAATAATAGATTGCCTTGTTGATTCTTCAACGGGTTATCGGTTCCTTTCCTTCATGGATGCCTTCTCTGATATAATCAAATAATAATGAATTAGCATATGAAGCCAAAACATCTTTCATTACAGAAGATAGGATTTTCTATTATAAAGTCATGCCTTTAGGGCTTAAAAATTTGGGAGCCACATATTAGCATTTGGTGAATAAGATTTTAAGAATCAGATTAGGCGATATATGGAAGTCTTTTTCAATGATATGCTTGTAAATAGTGCATCGATCGAACAACATATAGCTGATCTGAAAGAAACCTTTGAAATCTTACAAAGGTATAATGTGAAATTAAATCTGGTAAAGTGCATGTTTGGAGTAGCTATAAGGATAGACTTCATGGTATCTTCTAAGAGAATCAAAGTAAACATAAAAAAATAAAACCTATATTAGAGATAATGCCTCTTAAGTCGACAAAAGAGGTACAATGACTGACGGAAAGAATCGCAATGCTTAACCATTTTGTTTCAAAGCTAGCTGACAAGTGTCTCCCCTTTTTCATGCTGTTAAGAGCAGCTACCCATTATAAATGGACAGAGGAATGCCAAATGACATTTGATGAATTGAAATGTTACCTATGCTCACCACTATTGTTAGCAAGCCTTAACCTAGTGCATGCTTGTTCATGTATTTGGCTGCTTTGGATGAAACAGTGGCAGCCGTCTTAGTAACAGAAGAATAAGGGACTTAGCAACCAATCTACTACTTCAGTAGGGCACTCCAAGCTAGTGAGGTCAATTATACTAAAATTGAATATCTTTTTTATGCACTTGTTATAGCTGCCAGAGGTTACAGTAATACTTTTAAGCACATCCTATCACTATACTTACGGATCACCCTATAAAAGATTTATTGTAAAAAGTTGACGCAGCCAAAAAAATGACTCGATGGAGCATAGAGTTGGGTGAATTTGGGTTGACCTACTATCCTAAAAAGACAATCAAGGCACAGGCATTAGCAAATTTTGTTGCTGAATGCTTTTTTTCACAAACTATTAAACCTCCAACCATCACTGAAAGGAAATCATCGCATACGGGGTGAAAAGTTCAATGACAAGCAGAGTGGTAAATGGAAGCTTTATGCTGATGGGTTGTTTGAAAAAGAAAACTCAAGAGTCGATGTCCTTTTTGTTGATCCCTTTAGCCAGGAATGGCATTATGCCTTCTCTTTCCAATTTATGACATCAAATAATGCCATAGAATATGAAGCATTGATAGCAGGAATCGAGCTGGTTGAAAACCTGGGCGCCATTTGTTTAGAAGCCTATACTATTGCTCAGCTGATCACAAATTAGATCAATGGAGAAGATGAGGTCAAGGATCTAATTTTAGCCAAACACCATCAAATGGTCTCCAAATTGACCAAGACCTTCGATTACGCTGTATTCAAGAGGATACCTCGTGATCAAAATAGTAAAGCTGAAGCTATTTCTAAAGTGGTGAATAAGCTAGAGATCACCACAAAGAGAGAATCCTCCTAGAATCCGTTAAAGCGCTAGCCTACAATTGATATATCCTTAAGATAAACATGAACGCTAAAGAGAATTGGATAACTAAAATAAAAGCCTCCCTCTAAGAAAATATTACACCAGAATCCCTATTGCATAAAAGACGTTTAGAAAAAAAGGCATCCAGATATGCAATCATCGACGGTATATTATATAAGAAGTCTTTTACTTATCTCTTACTGAGGTGCCTCAATCCAAAAGAATCAGAATATGTGCTAAGGGAAATCCATGAAGAAGTTTATGGAAATCATCTAGGTGGAAGGGCATTGGCATAGAAAGCCCTTAGACAAGGATTTTTCTGGCCAACAATGAGAAAGAACGCTACTAATTTAGTTCAAAAATGTGATAAGTGCCAATGGTTCACCAAAATTCCCAAACAACCTATAAAAGCACTTAAGCAAGTTTTCAGCCCCTAGCATTTCTATGCATAGGGCATCAACATATTAGGCCTTTTCCCCTAACAATAGGGCAGTGAAAATTCTTGGTTGTCGGATATGATTACTTCACAAAATGGGTTGAGGCAGAACCCGTACCCACAATATATTTGGAAATTCATAATGTGTTGATTTGGAATACCTGATGTCATTGTAGCAGATAATGGAAAACAATTGTCTATCGATAAAATAAAAAAGTTTTGTAAGAAATTTCACATAAGTTTGGTACATAGTTTAGTTGCACAACGGATAGATTGAAACCATGAACAGGAACATACTCTAACCACTCAAGAAAAAGTTAGATGATACAAATGGGGTGTGGGTAGAAGAAATGCCCGAAATACTATGGGCGATTAGAGCCACTAAATGCCAAGCAACTAGACCCACACCATTTAGCCTGGATTATGGCAATGAGGCTGTCATTCTAGCAGAGATCAGAGTTTGCAGTATTCAGATAGCCATTACTAATCTAGCACTGAATGAATCACATCTAAAAATAAATCTTAATCTACGTGAGGAAAGTAAAGAGGATGTTACAGCATGCATGGCGATCAGAGCACACCAAGTGTTAAGGTATTATAATAAAAGAGTGAAACACAGATAGTTTCAAGTTGGCGATCTGGTCCTAAGGAACTAAGAGACAAGTCAACCAGCAGGCGAAAGGAAAAAAGCTATCCCTAAATTGGAAATGACCCTATCAAATTGCAAAAGGGATAGGATTTATGGCCTACAGATTAATGAACATGATAGGAAAGCATTTTCCTAGCACATGGAACATTGTTCATTTTAAAAAATATTATGTATGAATAAGCTTCACGCAATAAAATTTTTTAAGATTTTACGAATAAGTGTTCACTCGTCAAATGGTTATCTTGCTAGTTTTCTGAAATTATTGACTGCTAATGAAAGCCTAAACAAAAAGACCTTCCATGGTCTCAAGAAAACAAGACCACACATGGTCTTAACAAAACAAGACTTCACACGATTCCAACAAAACAAGACCTTGCACGGTCTCGACAAATTATAGCTTCTCATGGTTTAAGAAAAAAATGAAAGCCTCTCACGGCCTAAGCAAAATATGACCTCACACAAGTTTAAACACGACAGATGCTTCATAATGATTTACCGGTAATAAGAGTCTTCTATAAGATTGATAGCAACAAACACGAACTACTTTACCAATGCCATTTGCTAAGGCTAAACAACCAAATTTTGTAAAAAGATTATCATTTCTACTTAAACATATATAAATCCTTACAGATACAAAAACTTTTACAAAAGATCTAAAGGCCTTAATGGAAAGAAGCTGGATCTATATGTTCACCCCCATCTTTGCTTGACTCTTCATATTCAGTCTCATCCTCTGACATGGGTGTAACAAAAGCTGAGTCTTTAACACACATCTTCTCAACTTGTTATTGAAATGGCATCAGCACATTAAAATCTAAAGTTGAGGTGACGAGTTATGAAAATTTGATATCTCTTAAATTCAACAGACCTAGAAAAAGCTGCATTCCATAAAAGGTGCTCTAACGATGTTCACCACCATAAGCCATCATCTGGTCAATTAGTGCATCCTTCTGCAAAGCAAGCTCATTTTGAAGATGGGCTTCTGCACCCGCAATTGCATCTCAATCTTGGAAATTCTGGCTATGGTAGACATCAGTTTAGTGTCTTGTGTTGCATAAACCTGCCGTGACTCCTCTAGATCCTTGGATAACTTCTCAATTTTGGTGTTTGCTGATTCAAACTTCACTATCATTTCCTCAAAGTCAACTTTTAGCTTTGCTACTTCTTTTTTAACTTTTTTAGCATGTTTCTTAGAAGCATTTTTTCTATGGTCAACTCGTTAACCTTCACTTGGAGTGTACTCACCCTAGCCTTGTATATTTCTACTTCTTTTTAAACATTATCGTGCATAGCTGAGATGTCCTGTATTTGGTAAGTAAGGGCCATTTGAGTATGCAAAGCCTGTAAAGTACATGGGCAATAACAAATACAGATAGAAAAATCATAATGGATTGAGTAATAAACTCACCTCTACTATGCAAGCTAAAGTCAATTTGACATTAGCAGCTAGATTTCTTGTCACCAAAAATTTCATATTAGCATGGTAAACAACTCTATTTGCCCACTTGCATGCGACCACACTATTGCTTATTATCTTAGTGCTTAACTCATGGTTATTCCTCCAAGGATGTAAGTCGAGGTTCCCTAAAGAAGATTAGCTTCCCCTTTCTAAAGACCTACAAGACTTGGGGGGCAGACTAGTTGGAGATGTAAAATTAGCAGATACTGTGGCAACAAAAAAGCCTCCGCTCAACTAGAAATAATGGTAGTGGCTTTAATAGTAGAGAAGTCACTAAAGGAAATAACCTTGAGTTCAGTTGAATGGACAGATGAAGGCTCAAAAGTGACCTTCTTTGGCACAGGCGGCTCACCTTAACTATCTCTTACCTTTCTCTTCCTTTTACTCTTTGCTTAGGAAGCCACTGCTCGACTAGCCTTACGAGTGACCAATGTAGCACGGGTGGTAGGATCCATACCTACAGAGAAAAATAAACAATTGAAGTTAGGCAATACTAAGCTTTTAGAGAAAGACATTGCCAATGTGTGCCCTTTACAGTTAGGGCGACTGAGGTTTTTATTGGTACTCCTATACTTCTCTCTAACATTGGGTATTGCTCAACCTTTGACCTACTTATGGCTTTTTCCCCAATTACAGGTGATCCAATAGCACTAGCTATCTGTTGGGCGACCCAAGAGTCGTAACCACTTGCTGGGGTGATCTAGATGAAGCTCAAAGCTTAGTAAAAAGAAACCATGTTAGAACACAAGGACGTATATGTACACATAGTAAATAATGAACCTTACCATGTACCACCAAGTGTTTTTGACTTTTGCACTTGACGGGGTGATCATATTTTTCTGATAGGTTGGCAGGATTAACACCTAGGTAATGCTCCTAAATCTTTCTTGAAGTCAAATATTCCCTGCAGTTAAACTGGTAACTGCAAAAATATTTCTTCTATTCTAACTCAGCTGCGCTTAGCTGGACTTTTAAATTGGTCATGGGTGAGCATGTATTCCACTGCACTGTAAAGCCTCATTCTTTATTAGATCACTTGCATATAATAAAAAACTATTCATTGGCGATATGGGTATTGGATGGTATATCTGTGATCATCTTCTTAATGGCAAACTGAAAGTAGTACTAGCAATTATCCTATTTTTCAGTGAAAATAGGTGCTTCGTTACTTTGACTGACATGTCCCAGCCTTTTTCCTTGCACATAAGGAAATAACTCACTAGCATCAACCATACATTTGGTTTCAGCTGGTTCAGCGATATTCCATATCGGTTTACCACTTCGTAAAAGAATGGTTACAGTGGAAGATGGAATCCTCTTTTAAATATCTACAAATAGAAAGGTACTCTACTTCTTTTGACCCTCATAATGGGTCACCCAAATATAATGTTTGATACCTCAAATCACCTAAAATTGAACCCACACTCTGTTAATATTTCTTGCACGATTGCCATGTTGACCACCTTTTAAAAGGCATCTACTATGCTAGTGTCTATCTATATCAAACCAGTTGGCGCTTCTTCACCTTCTCTAATTTGGCCTTCCTTGGTAGGATCCTGACCTTGCTATACACTCCTATCAACCTTTTGAGATGAGGTGATTCCGTAGGCCTCACCTCCCTACTAGGATGTCTCTTTCTTCTTCAACTACAATGTATGGACGGCCATTGCTTTCGTCAATGTTCATATTCTCTATCATGAATAACTGCCTTATGACATCCCTACTGCTTACCTCTAAACTTTCCTTTTTTCTAACTAATTTTGACAAGGATGAAGTTTGTCACAAAACCATACGACTAACCCAGCATAATCGAGGAGAAAATAAAAAAAAGGAAAGAGAAATATTCTTACCCAATAATAACAATGATTGCACAGACAAGCGCATAGAAGGTGACTCCTCATCAAGAACTATGGAAAATTTTTATGATCGATGAAAAAAAGCTCTGATTTGCACTGGTGTGTAGGAGAAATGGCATAAGGATTATTTATAAGGATATCTTCATCTATTCATGAATTGTTTCTCATAATTTATAGTGCCAAGACACGTGTCATCTCCCCATAGGGACTATATAATGGCCCATTTAATACACTGACCCATTTGTCATAATTTAATTTTTAAAAAATAAAATAAAATAAAATAAAAATAATAATGATGATGATGATAACACTGCTTGACTCGCCATGCTTATTTTTATTCGACATACTAGAGGTGACCTAAAACTTTTAGATCGTTATTCATTGGTAGACACTATTTTGGGTTGTGAACGATCATTTTATAACTGCCCATATCCCTGGGGGGCAATTATTATATCCTCTAACCAACTTCATCACTAAGTGTGATTCCATTAAGGAGATAAATATTAGAGGATGGTTGGATAAGCTCAGAGTCTATGAGTTTGATTGTTATGCAACTTCTACTTGCCCAAAGTTTTAGATCAAGTAGAGTTCCTATAAAGGTCTATATAAAGAAGTAACATTAGCACTTTTGAGGTATGAGCTATTAGAATTCCTTTATTCTCTCTTTGTTCTTCGTTGATCATATGCTTTCCTAACTTAAGCATTGGAGTGTCCCCCCCTGAGTCAAACTTCAAGCCTCTCTCACCTTTTCCATTTTGTAGGTAGCTTAGTAGCATCTCAATCATTGTATCAACAAGGTTTTAGCTTAAATTAGCAAGATTATGTATGAAAGTATCGATTAAGCTTAAAATTATCCTAAATTAAGCTAGCCGAACTAAGTTTCTCCATTTTCCTTATGTTGAACAACTCATCATGGCTAAAGGATCATGATTTCATCATTTCAACCTTGTAATTTCAGCTCAATATCATTAAATTCTAACTTAATTTAGATCGATTCATCAAAATCTCATGAAAGCTTATTCACCAAACCCTAGATCTACTTAGATCTCACATTCAAATACTTTAGCTTGTTTATTGATTATGATTCGAGCTAGATTTCAACAATTAATCATATAATCATGCTTTAAATGATAACAAATCAAATGAACCATAGCTTGAATCAAGATCAAAGCACAAGATCATCATGAATCAAGTCACTTAAATGTTAAAGAATATGAAAGCACTTTGGCCAAATCTCATTTAAGTATATAAAAGCATGAATTAAACATTTAAATCATGAAATTAAATTAAAATTGAAGAAAAAATTTAGAGATTATACCTACTCCAAGGTTAATCTTCTTTTAGAAATGATGAGAGCTTGAGAGAAAAATGAATATTTTGGAATTTTAAAAATTTTATAAGGTTTATGATTATGAAAATATGGATATTCACCCCATTTATAGGTGTCAAGGTTGGTGATTTAAGCTTAAATCACCTTAGAGTAATGTTAGCTTAATCACTAACCTCCTAACAAAATAGAGGAAATGACATTAATATCTTTAATGCATGGATGAGTAAAATTTACACTAGCACATGTTGGATTCATCTATGGCATGGTTCTTACACCAGTCTTGTACAAATTTTTGTATCATTCAATTGATCATGATTTGTCATCGTAAAAATGCAATTGAATGTTCCATCTCATAGTAAAAATGCATCCTATAACTTTTTTTACAAAAAAAATTAAAATTTCCTATCTCGAGCCTCTCGGATGAAAGCCTTAGGAATTTTTAGCATTCTAAATTCCTAAGGCCTTTTCAAGACCCGATCTCGATTTCACCTTTTTAACCAAAAGTTCATGGTCAATTTTAATTTGGTGTAATCAATTTTGAAATCCGAATTGTAGGACTCTTCCAATTTTAAAATCTACCTCTAGGCTAAAAACTTGACTTTTAATACTTGACTTTGCCTATAGATGACTTCTTATTCCAACTTCTAAAACAAGTCTCTTTTTCACCCAAATGTCATCAGTAAATGTACTTATCACTTAAAAGACATATACCAGTCAACTTTTGACATTCTCGAATTTTCAGGACCTAAGATCTTGTTTTTCTAAATCTGATACTTACCCCTTAAATCAAACAATTAGGCTCAAATTCCTTACTATGTTACTAAGCCTGTGAAAACCAACTAAAACCTTAATAGGACCTTTCTATCATCCATAACTCACCCAAGAGGATTTAAACATAGAAAATTCTATTCAAACCCTTAAACTAGGAAAAAGTCACTTAAGGGCTCAAACAAAATAGGGTGTCCATAGCTATCACTTTTTGTCTATTGCTAGGAACTTAGGAACTAGGCAAAGACTAGATAAACATGATTTTGTTTGGAACCCATTAGTCTTTCTATAGGAAGGTTTTTTTTAATGCATGCAATATCCTAGCTAACTAATACTAATGAAAGGTATATCAATCCTCATTGATTTTCTATTTAATTGATAAGGTGCCAATTCTGCTAGTCTCCTACTTAACTAAACAGATTGAACTTAACAAGAAATTTTAAAATGTTGACTTTATTGGTCTTCTTCTTAACCAAATAATATGGACTGACATGCTTGCTTCATTTGTTTTTGCCTAACTAAACGAAAAGGCCTTAGTTGCTAGCTTTATTGGTCTTCCATAACTAAATAGAGTAGACTTACGCGAAGTGCATACTTTGACAAACTTAGATAGTGCCAAATGAAGAGGGCTTGATTCAAAAACCTATTTCACCAACCTTCTACCTAATCAAGTGAAAAGGAGAAAAGAAAACTAACTTCATCAACCTTCTGCCTAATCGAATAAGCATACAAAGAGACTAAAAACTCCACTAGTCTTTAACATAATTGAGAGAAGTTGACAAAAGAAAATTTCCATTTGATCTTTTGCCTAATCGAATGGAGCTGACTCAAAACCTATTTCACTGACCTTCCGCATAGTCAAATGAAAAGGGCAACTGACTCCATTAGTCTTTTATGTAACCAATTAAAATTGACAAAGGGAAAAAACCTCATCGATCTTCTGCATAATTAAACAAAGCTGATTCAAAACTTGACTCCACCTATATTTTACACAATCAAATTAAATGAAAAAGAAAAAATTCCTTTCTATGAGGCATCCTGTGTTCATTCCTTATCAACTTATTAATCATCACTATACAAATCAACAAGCAATGACACAATATAAGGAGAATCCAGGGAAAAGAGTTCATTATGAGTTTATTTTAGCAATTAAAAAATGCTTGACAATTAACAACTGAAAGTATTTAACCATTCATTTGAAAAGTTTATGAATGCTTAGCTAAGAAATTCACTAGGTACGCCTTTTAATTAATAAGATTCCATATTTTTAGAGAATATATTTGGTTTAACTTTCTAGGAAACCATTTGATAAATCATTTCATTTAGACATAGCATTTCCTTTTGAATACTCTTTTAGACTATATTGCATTCTTCTCTGGTTGCAATATCATCTAGAATAAGAGTGAAAAATTCCTCATAGCCGTATGAACCCAATAGTTTAGCATTTAGCATGAAATCTTGTAAACCTAATAAACATTTGCATCTGCCCCTTGCATAAATCCAATAATATTTGGCATTTGTCTCTACACCATTTCTTTAAACATAATACTTTTTCACCTTGTCAAAATTTATTGAACTCGATAACTTATTGCCATCCATCTCGTTCAATATTAATGCTCCCAAAAAGGAAGCTTTTTTCACCATATAAAGCCTTTCCCAATTTGAAGTCCACTTGCCCTAGGCATTTTTCTAGATTGAAACAATCTTTCTAAGCATCGGTTCACCTTTTTAAAACTATCAAAGATAAACTTTCTTATCATGAGCTCTTATCATTCTCTTCTGATACATTTGCCTATGATAAATAGCTTTCAACCTTTTCTCCTCAATATAGTTGAGTTGCTTGTACTGAGATGTGACCCATTGAGCCTCTACCAATTTAGCTTCCATCAAAACCTACAAAAAAAGAATCTCCACCTCCATTAGTAGTACCACTTTCATCGCATAGACTAAGGAAAATGGGTAGCATTTGTAGAGCTACAAATTAAAGTTTGATAGGCATGCAAAACAAAGGATAACTTCTTATACGAGTCTCTATATGTCTTGGTGATTTTTGACATAATCTTCTTTATGTTCTTATTGGATGCTTCTAGTGTTGCATTATTTTTGGATGGTTTAATGTCAAATTATAATGCTTGATTTTAAATTACGCACATACTTCGTGCATCATTTTTTTTTTAAATTTGAAGCATTATCATGATGATTTTTTTAGAATTCCATATCGATATATGATTTCTCTTTTAACAAATTTAAATACGGCCAATTTAGCTACATTCGCAAAAGAAATAACTTCCACATTTGGTGAAGTAATCTATTGCCACCCAAATGAAGCGATGCCTGTTTGACATTTCAGGTGCAATCAAGCCTATCATATCCATGCCCTACATTGAGAAAGGCCATAGGGATATCATCATGTGTAAGGATGATGAAGGCACATTAATCTTCTTTGCTTATATCTGACACTTATGACATTTCCCTGCATACTTTCTGCAGTCACCCTCCATGGTCAACTAGTAATATTCTAATCTCATGATTTGTCTGGCCATCATGTACCTATTAGGGTGTATTTCGTATATCCCTTCAAAACTTCTTTTATTATCTTCTTGGCTTCAATGGCATCTACACACCTCAAAAGCACCTAGTTCTAATTTTTTGTACATGACTTCATCATCAAAGATGAAATTCATAGCCATTTTCCTAATAGTCCTTCAAATATTTTTAGTAGCATGATTCGGATACTATTGATCTTTGATGTACCACAGAATATCATAATACCATGAATGGCAATCTCGTTCTACCTCCACATTGTGGCAATAAGTAGGGATCTTATGAATACTCAACTTAATTGGCACTACCTTAACCTCATCAGTCACTTTTCTCATAGCAAATAGAGTAACTAAAGTATCAGCAATCTGATTCTTCTCCCTAGTTAAATGCTGAAAATCAATTTGTTTAGACTCTTTCATTTGTTTAAGAATCAACTTCTTACACTGCATCAACTTCCTATCATGGCTTTCCGAAGTTGATTATCACTAGAGTAGAATCCTATATACCTTCAAGGATTTCACTTTTTGCTCAATAGCAGCTTGCAACACCATCACACATGCTTCATACTCTGCTATGTTATTAGTGCATTCAAAATCTGGTCTAGCGGTAAGCGGATAATGGTCTCTACTTGGGGAAATTAATATTGCTCCTACACCGTACCCTATAGCTTTAGTGGTGCTATCAAAGTACATATCCAAGCTTTATCCTCAAATGACATCTTTTCATCTTGAGATATGCATATCAAATCTGCATTAAGAAAATCAAAGTCCAAAGGCTCATAATCCTTCATAGTTTGATTTGCTAGGAAGTTGGCTATAGCACTACCTTTTATGGCCTTCTGATTCTTGTACACTATGTAAACTCTAAAAGCAATACCTATCATCTTGCAGTCTTTCCAGAGAGAGCCAGAGCTTGGCATAGTACTTAATTGGATCTAACTTTTCAATCAACATAGTCGTATGATAAACCATATACTGTTATAGCTTTTATGCAGCCTATGCTAAGGCATAAAACATCTTGTCCACTGATGAGTAATTGACTTCACAGTCTATAAACTTTTTGCTGAGATAATATATTGCTTGCTTTTTCTTTCCCATTTCATCATGTTACCCAAGTACATAACACATAGACCTTTCAAATACAGATAGGTATAAGATCAATGGTCATCCTAGCACTAGCGATACCAAAACAGGCGAATTAGAAAAATAGTGCTTCATTTTCTCTTATGCATTTTGGCATTCATCATTCCATTCACTAAGGTCTTGTTTCCATAGAAGCCAAAATATCAGATCACACTTATCCATAAGTTGGGATATAAATCTAGCAATGTAGTTTAATCTTCCTAAGAAACATCACACTTTCTTCTATATATGTGGCAGGAAGTCTTGAATGGCTCTAACGTTTGTAAGATCCACTTCCATTCTTTTTTCACTAACTAGGAAGCTTAACAATTTCCCAGAGGTAATGCCAAAAGTACGCTTAGCTGGATTAAGTTTAAGCTGGAATTTTTTTAACTTCTCAAACAACTTTATAAGGTTTCCAACATGCTTACTTTCTTTAGTAAACTTGGTAATCATATGATCAACATAGACTTCTATCTCTTTATGCATTATGTCATGGAACATGGTCACCATGGCTTATTATTATGTTGCCGCACATTCTTCAAATTGAGCAGCATCACCTTATAATAAAATGTACTACACAAGGTTACAAACATGGTTTTCTCCATCTTATATTGTCATTTAATCTAGTTATAACCAAAAAAGCCATCCATGAAGGAGAACAAAAAATTCTTTGTTGTGTTATTGACCAATATAACTCTACGGGTAGCAAAAAATTATCTTTAGGGCTTGCTTTGTTCAAGTCTTGATAATCCATGCATATGCACACTTATCCATCTTTTTTTTGGGATAGGCACAGTGTTTGCTACCCATTTAGGAAACTTAGCCATATCTGAGAACCTAGTATCGACTTTATCCTCCTCAACTTTTATTGCATCAATTTATACCTACTTTCGATAGAAGCTTGTGTACAAATATGTTTGTATCCAATCCTAGCATATCCTGGTGTGTCCAAGCGAATACATCTTTAAACTCATTCAAGAGAGTAATAAATTCCTCATGAGTGGATAAGGATATTGATGCCCAATTTTAACTTCTCTTTTAGACTCCTCAGTCCTAAATTCACTATCTCCAGAGATTTCTTATGAGGTATGGTTTGTCTCTCTTCTTACTTGAGTCTTATAAAATCCAAGGGCAAGTCATAATCTTTAGAATTTTCATTAGAACACACTTCATCCTCATGAGATGATTTATCAAAATTGATCTGCGGATAGTCAACCTGTCTTTCCATACTTTTTTGTTAAGATACTTGAGAAAGGATTAAGCATTGAAGCTTTGGGTACATATATATCCAGACATTACGAATCAAAATATATCATGGTATCAAGAATATTAGTTTATTCAAGAAAAATAAGACAATCAATTCAAGAAATAAAGCATTCATAATCAAATAAAACACTAGGAATGTAGCATGTTGTTATTCATTTAATAATTACTAATAAACTAAGCCTAATACAGAAAACCCTTAAATGTTGTTAGGCTTTAACATTTAGGGTGGAGTTCTTAATATTTTTAAAGAAAAGGCTTATGAACTATAAAGATCTTAATATCATTCCAAATCTGATGATTATAGGCAACAAGAAAACCTAGCTACAAGATCTTTTTCTTTACTATCAATAGAGATATTAAAGCTCTTGAATGCCTACTTTAATAGAACTAGGACTTTTCATATACGACCTCTCTTGTTTGAGTGCAAATAACTCATGAAACAAAAAAATCCTAAAAAGAAGCAAAAGTTTTTCCATCCATTTTCAGCTCAAGGCCTATCTGCATTGCCATTCTTTAATCTTTAGCCTTCTCAATTAAGCCTTTCTTCTAAGCAGTATATGATTTATACCTTAGCCTATTCTTTCTAGTCTAATTAACCATCTGCAAGGCTCTAGTTATTCCCTACAGATGTTTTCCCAATCTCTAGCCAACTTGGCAACTTTTTTCGATAGTTATTTTTAATCTCGTGCTGGTATTTTGAGACAGACAAGGCTAAATAATCAATAGTTTTTCCTTACATATGTGGCATTTACAAACTCGAAGGACTAAAATGAATGATTAAGAATCTATGTAAAGTGCATCAGTAGACATAATGACCATGTTGTTTTCTTCACCACTAATAATAACCACCTTACCATCCATAATAAATTTTAACTTTTGGTGCAAATATGAGGGAACTACCTCTGCAAAATAATTCAAGGGCTACCCAATAGGCAGTTGCATGAAGTCATAATGTCCATCACCTATGACTTAACTTTATACATGCGTGAGCCGATTCTTAAAGGAATTGTGATCATGCTAACCACTTCTTGCCTAGCCCAGTAAAAACATGGACTACAATATGACTATTTTTGGTGTACAAAACATTGATAGGCTTTCTTTGGAAAATGACTAAACGTGGAATGGACTACTTTGGTTGACTTGCTTCAGTTCTTATTATTAACTTCCTCGAATGGTGATTACTGTCTGACTGTAGCATATTCAATTAGAATCGTTATCAATCAACACCCATGGCAAAGTACATCCTTTATAGTTGATAGTGATATGAAGAGCTTTCACACTACCTATCCTTTTTAAAGGGATCTCATCATCACTATATGATATGAAGTTGTCTACAAGTATGTTGTCTACTAATGGACATATTTTATCCATGAAAATGTTATGCACCTGATTAAGGACTTTTAACAGAGCCTTCCTATGAGGTTCTGAGTTTAATAATAGAGCTAGCATTGATATCTTAACGGGCTGCTTGTTTAACTATTCCATAATGCCATACTTACTATGTTTTGTAAACTTCAAGAACTTTTTAGCTTCTTATTAGCTTTTTCACTTCCCCAAAAAATGGTTTCCATTACCACTTCTGGCTTGCTTATAATCTCTTCAATGACCACTAATTTTCCTTTCTCAACAGCGGGCAGAGCATAACACCTGCCACTCCTAGTCATGTAACACTCCTATCACAGTATTAACTAGAGTACTGGGTTTTCTTGTATCATAATATCAAACTTATACTTCCATAGATTATTTTAACACTCTTATATGGAAACAGTGTAGGGGACCCATTACTATTTATAGAGTATGCATCCCAGTGACAATACTGACAACAAGCTCCTTGCAATAAATAACCATCAGTCTACCAATTCTATATGAACTGTTGTAAACCTTTCACCAACTATGTCTACAGATTAACTTATCGGTTCCTGCAATTCCTTATAGAATCTATCTCTTTTTTGTTTATTAGCTTTTGAACAATGGCTCTAAAATCATCACACTTTTGTAATTCATGTCTATCTATTCCATGGAACTTGTAATACTTTCTTGAACTTTTCATCGAGATCAATTTTTTTGGATCACTTTAGCTTTCACCAGAACTTTTTAGACCATATTTAGAGGAGTCTTCACCTTATCTACACTCATCTTAACCTTATATGCCTTTTCTACCATCATCACATTCACCTTAAGTTCAACATGATTAAGTAAAGAGTTTTTAGCAATATTAGGACTAGGTTTGGTCTTAAACTTAAACTTTCTAGTGTCAATAAAACCTTAGACCTTTCTCTCAAATGTTAGATTTTTTTCTATCCAATATCTCTATGCACCACCTTGATACTCACATATAGCATTGGCATTATACTATTTTAGATAAGAAGTTTGTAAGGGTGTAACATAAATTGGTGCTAGCAATTGTCCCTAAGCAATCGTTGGAAGAAGTCATAATAATTCATCAAGATTGGTCTAAATTGTTCTTTGTTGTATGTTGGTCTAATGGGTCTAGTGTTATTCACAGTATTCTAAGCATTCTAGGTCTCTAATTCTACTTTATGGGTGTCTGTTTGCTGGATTGTAAGCAGCAGCATATATAAGGTTGAGGAGCTAATGGGTAAGAACTTTAGCTAGGCCCAGAACTTGAGCTAATAGGTGCATGATTTTCAATGCTAACAGCATTACCTTTTTTTTCTTTTTCTTTTTCGAGGCTAGTTTTTTACTTTCTTAAGATTCATTGCTTGATATCTTGTCACTTTAATGGCACTCTTAATCATCTCTCTATGGCATTACCAACTAGCTTATTCTAGTATTCATTAAAATAATCATCATTTGCTTCCCCATTAAGGGAAGAATCATCTGTACAACCTCTTCCCTCCACCTTTGAGCATATTGCCTAAAAATCTTATTAGACTTACTTCTTTATGTTTCATAATGAAAACTTATCTAGTGCTTGATCTATAACATCTTGTATTGATCCAACAAAGCCCAGGCTAAATCTGACTAGTCTAAATGTTAGCTTTATATAACCCCACATACCATTGAGTAATAGCACCGATTAAGCTATCCTAAAAGAAATAGATCAATAGCTTCTCATTATCTTGTACCCTGTATACATCCTAATATGAGCAGATGAGGATGTGGTACCATTATATTTCTTAAAATTTAGCATCTTGAATTTTGGAGGAATAACCAACCTATATACCAAGCCTAACTCTTTAGCATTCACCACTCTGAACTTATCTATTCCTTTTATGGCTCTTGGTCTCTTTTCTATAACTTTAACTACATCTGCTCCTTTCCAACATATTTAGATGCTTCCTTCATAAGCCTTTTTAACTTGACAAATTCATCAAGATTAAAAACTAATGGGTTTGCCTTAATAGACCCATAATTAACCTTTTATCAATAATCACTTGTGGCACTACAACTTCAGGATGCCCACCATAGGAGTGATTCCAATAAAAGGTAGGGCTTGAGATAATTAAATCAAAGATATTGTATTGTTTATCTGAGCACTATTCACAAACTCAATAGATTTTCCGTTAGGGTCAACATCTTAGCTCTGAGAACCCAAGCCTCCAACTTGCTCATTCCTTTTAGTAGCTAACACCACCAACTTTAAGATCTTAGCCAACTGTAACTTGAGTTCCTCTACTCCCTCATCATCTCTTCCTATACTTCTTCCATCTTTTCCATTCTAGTTACTGAATCATTCTCCATATTCATTAGATGGGAACAAGTATTATATTACCTTTTAATGTACATTTTCACACTTTTCCTTATGATCATAATTTTTTCCTTAAAGAATAATACTAAATTTAGAATCCTATATTATGATTATTTTGCATGCTACAAATGTGAATGCAAATGCATACATGTATATGAAAAGAATGAGTTATTATGAATGCAATGAAATGAATATTATGCAATCATGTCAAAGTCATTGGCTAAGGTAATAGCTCCAACATAAAATTACCATTAGTATCCACATCAATTATTACATCAAGAAAATTGAGTTCAGATATCCATTTAATAGAAAACCATTTGAATTACATCATTTTATAAGAAATAAACCATTTCTAATTCTTTTCATCCACCAGATAATGCTTCATTTTTTTGATAGGAACATCGGGTACCAATAGAGATTTGGGTTCCACCTTAACATTATTTTAAACTTATAGCTAAGCAAAAGTGTAGTTGTTCTTTTCTTAACTTACTAACAGGTTGGCCAAGAGCTTGATTTCCCATTCTACACCCCTTTTAGCTATCCTCTCCATGAGTCTAATTTTTTGTTCAATTCTGACACCTTAGACTCTTGCTCTGTAGATGACTTACTGACCCCAGCACTTCTCAGAACAAGCCGAGTCATTTGTTATCCTGATGCAATTCCTTCATACCTCACTTGGCATTATCTTTTCTCTTACTAACATTTTTAAGGTGTCACTCGCATATGGCTTGATCATACCTTAGTTGCCTATTTTTAGTTTCTAACTGAGCAATCTTTGATTAGAATGTTGCTCGCTTTAACTCAAATTCCTTTTTCAATAATTCAATCTATGACAGTGACTCTCAAGTTGGAAGACCTACATCCTCATTCAAAAGTATGATAAGATCCTTTTATCTTTCCAAACCTCATAATTGGGCCATATCATCTCGATATTAAGCTATACTATAGACCTCTTTCCATTTATCAGCCATGGCTTATATTCTTTTTGTATAACCATTTCCTTTATAGGCAAAATCGAACACACCTAAATCATAAATTGAAAGAATGAACTATCAGGACTTGAACTACCTGTGAACAAGTAAAAAAGCGTAGCCAATAAAACTCAAGATACCTAGTAAGGGTAACCAATGTTGACATTCGCACCCATATAACATAACCCAAGAGAACATCTATGGTGTTCTTCATGTAACATCATCATTCTTTAAGTTTTAAAATGCCAACACCCACTAATCCTCGATATAATTCCTTAGCCAATCTTTTCTAAGGAACTGCTTTCGCATCTTTCTAGAAGTGACTATGGACCATATTTGCAGGAATGATGCACACCCAAAGAATCTATTCCTAGCTTTTTTTCATTACAAATGTTCTAGGATTGTATCATCTCAACTGGAATCACCATAGCTAGGTTGATATCATACCTTAAAAATCAACCATTGCTACATTAATATGCCCCTGAGTCACAAGGAATACCACTAATTATAAACAACCAATGCAAATATATCTTTTTTTTCTTAGATTCGAGTAATCATTCATCAAATCTTGTAGCCTATAAAACTAAATATAGTCATTTTAACCTTTTTGGACCACATATGCCTAATCTGAGCCTTGAATGCTTTAATGATATTGGCCAACTATATTTTTAGTTTTGATAGACTAGACTCTTTAATGTGCACCCAGTCGAGAATGATATTTTGTATGCAACAAAGTATTGTACTTTTTAATTGTTAGGATCATATCTTCTTTATTAAAAGTAAAGCATCAATATCCTGGATTACAAAATTGCATCACAACTTGAAGAATCCCTCATTTATCCTAACCTAAACCAATAGTGCTATATCCCCATACTTCTGGGTCCTATATCCTCGGTATTTTCCTATTGATCCCATATAGCCTGCAAATCTAAAAAGTCATTATGCCAAAACTCTATATTAACTTAGGCCAAAAATGATAAGACATACTTGACTTTCAAAGCATTCCCATATTGCTTCTAAATCCTTTCCAGCTGATTTTTCACTATGGAGTACTTTTCCTTTATCGAAACCAATACGTTCCTTCCTATCCAGATAACCTTAGGATGGACATTATCCCTTTTAGACCAATAGCCTTTGGATGTACTAATGTTAATGCTAAAATGCATGTAAAACAAATAAACAAAGTAGCCAAAAATATGGATTAGTAATATATAATATAAATCAAATATTTCATATGGTTTCAAAAATTTTATTCTCGGGCTTCGCATTGTCTTAGAATCAAAGGGATATTTTATTTTGGTATTAGGGTACTTCCTTATTACTGGACTCTAAAAGACTAGCCTTGTCAATACATGGTCCTAATTCATGGCATCGATTCTTTTTGGGCCATTTTTCTCAAAATCGAGGTATCATGATGCTTCTATTATCATCATTAGCCATCAATCTGATAATGTAATACTACACTCAAATGCTCTCGACACTATAGCATTCATGATGCAAAGCCTCAAGGTGTCCGTTCACCTCAGCTTGGTTTTTATTTTCTTAACATATTTTAGCCATTTACTCGATAGCCAAACATTGAGATATAATCAATATAAATATAAATTTGTATCAATGGGATGATAAACATCTCAAGTTATAAGGTTCATTTAGCAACATTTGAGATCTAGACTCGAAAATAATAAAGTGAAAGAAGGTTAAAAGCATTTCCTGATTGTACCTATACTTTGAGTTCTTTTAGACTCTTAAGTATGTTAACTGAACTTGACTCCTATGGCTTGTTATATGCATGTTTAAGATGACTTTTAACACATGTGGTCTCTAAATTATTCCTTTTGTTCGATAAGGATAGCTGAGGCACCCCAAACCTAAGCCCACCACATGCTTGGCAAAATTGGTTCGATCTGGGTGAGTAAATTGCTCATGTTCATATGGACAAATCACAAGAATAAAAGCATTAAACCTCGAAGGCTTTGGCTAACCAAACATATTTTTTATCACATGATCGATTAATAACCCTATATATCCTAAAATAGATCCCATATTTTCCTCTGCATGGTACTCTACAGAAAGTCTAATGCTATGCTAACGCAGTGTGTGTTGAGAAAAGCTCCAAACCTAGATCTCATGTCATCATCTGATATATACATATATATATATGCATTAATCATTTTACCTTTTTTATAAGCAAGCATAACATTAAATTTTATTTAAGCATTGCAACAAGGTTACTGCATATAGCAATATCATAATAATCAATCAATCAATCAATCAAACAATCACAATGACAAATATCGAGGGGTATAATTTAACATCAACTAAACCTGACAAAAATCTAGACTTGAATAGCGTGGAGTAGTCGAAGGCATGACCCTCTAATGTTTCTAGTGGAGTCACTAAAAAGCTACCATAGTATATGGAGATATGAACCTCAACATATCAGAGCAGACAACACTTCGAATCATCATAGGGCCTTCGCTAGTCAGATGAATTACTCATCTGAACCTCTCATACCAAAATATGAGATTAACTGGGTTAAAGAGTTGCCACCTAGACATGATTGGTCACCAAGTAAAACCATTCACTAAAAAGTCATAAAACTCTAAAGGAATGATTTTACAATATGCATATGCCAAAAATCTATAAGTTAGGCTTAAGAATTAATTACACCATAAGTAAGGACTCAATCTCTCTCGTGATGCCTAATAATTGGTAACAACTAATCACACATATTTGAATTTGTTTTTCTTGATTTTAATGATATGTATTCAATCATAATCTTCTTTTTATTTCATCAAAATCAAACAAATATCATTAAAAAAATGTATCCTAGAACTCTTATCAGGACTAGCTCGAATTTACAACTGATTTAGAGCAAAAATTATTTATCAAGGAAAAATTTAGCAAAAGCTTTTGACTCAAAAATACTTACTAATTCATTCCATTTTTATACTATTTGTCAATTTTAACTCCATTTAAAGGAAATCATAAAATAGTACACTTGGACTAAATTAAAGAAATCACCACCTTGAAAACAAGACTAAAAATCAACTTTTATTTAATTCAACTTGGAAGCTTTAATATGAGCCACTAAAGACCTTTTATAAGAGACTGCTAAAACTATTGACACACTGAAATGACTTTTGGAATCAATCCTGAGGCACCCGAATGCCTCAGAATAATTGACACCAAAATTGAAGAGAACTGAATTAAGAGATAGATTTAACCTTTCAAGTCTTCAAATTTATTTTGAATTATTCTTATCACATAAAATCACCAAATCAATTTCTATGACTTTTACTCACTATAATTCAATAAAAAATACTAAAAAATGTGCCAAAAAATTATTTTGGCTGTCATGTGAATTTCTAATTGAATGTTATTGCATTACACAACATGTCCAACCAGCTTACTTTCCAAAATTTCATCACAATTCATCTAAAATATCCACCAAATGAGCCATGCTTGCCTGGAAAGCTTATTCACTCTAATTTTAACTAGAAATATGAGAAAAATACACAAACATGATTATTCTATCAAGCACATCTCGTATTATGGATTAGGAATAGAAACAGAGCTATGTGAATAGCTCTTGTTCCAAGATTTTTCTATATTTGTCTGATCACAAAATCAAGCATTTCAAAAGCCTATTATGCAGTCCCAATAAAAATTCCTAAGGTTCATTACCTATTCAAAAATATTTCTTTCTACAAGACTGTTTTACTGGACTGCAACAGTAGCTTTGACAAAACTTGTGATCATGAAGCCTTCTATCTAATTGTTATAACACGTTCTAAATGTTTGAATGTCTGGTAATGAGATCGAATAGGCTCTATGAATGTCCTATATAAGGGAACAACAAAGACTTCTAAGTGCCACAACCTAGTGCTATGCTTTTTGACTTTGGCGATATTCTTTGGAGCCATGCAAATGTTTTTATTTTTATCACTTTTATTCACTTTTATTTATTATTAACAAGTGAGAAGCACATAGATGCCATTCACTTGTTTGCTTAACCAACACCTATAGTGATTCTAAATAACACAATTTGACTCACCTATTTATCACCTAATGACTCACTTCAAGGCTCTTCAAGTTTAAATTCAACAAAACATGTTTTTACATTTAAAAACATTTTTATTTACTCCTAATCAGCTTTAAATTAAGCTATTTTATTTGATGTCCCCAAGTTATTCATATCAAAACTTATTAAACACAACTAAACCTTGAATCACCTATTAATTAAGTGAACCAAGCTTTGCCCTTGGGGTTCTTTTTAGAAAAACAAAGCTTTTACACATCTTAAACACTTTAACAATCATTTAATCAAACATGTAGAATACTGACCTATAATTTTGGCAACTAATTATTCATAAACCTATCCTAAACACTAAATAATATAGCCAAATTATCCACGCTCATCTAATCATCATTTAACAATCAAGCACAAAAGAACAAGCTTGGATACATTTCAATTAACATGATTATTAATCAAAGTATGCTTTTAATCATTTAAGCTCAATAATTGAGAATGTAAGCTTTTAATTTCATCAAATTAAGGATCAATTTCAGCTTACCCAAGTTAAATTCTATTTAATTCATCTAAATTTCACCATTTAAGTATCAATTATGCAAAGCTCATTTAAGTACACTAAGATGCTCAAATGGCTGAGCCTAACTAAGGTGTTCAAGCTTGTTTAAATGCTTCTCTAAGTTCAGGAACATAGAATTTCATCATTTAACACTAGATTCAAGTCTAATTACTTAGGTTTTAGCTCAAGTTAGCAAGATTATGCAAGGAAGTATCAATAAAATAATCCTAAATTAAGCTAGATAAATTGAGTTTCTCCATTTTCCTTATGTTCGAACAACTTATCTAAAGTAGGAGATCATGATTTCATCATTTAAACCTTGTACTTTTAGCTTAATATCATTAAATTCTAGCCTTATTTAGATCAAATATTAAAATCTCATGAAATCATGTTAGCGAAACTCTAGATCTAGTGAGATCTCCTATTCGAATACTTAATCTTGCTTATTAATCATGACTCAAGCTAGATTTCAACAATTAATCATATAATCATGCTTTAAACAAGAAGAAATCAAGTGAATTATAGCTCAAATCAAGATCAAAGAACAAGATCATCATGAATCAAGTTGGCCAAATGTTAAAGAATATGAAAGCACTTTGGTCGAATCTCATTTAGGTATATAGAAGCATGAATCAAACATTTGAATCATGAAATTGAATTGAAATTAAATAGAAAAATTAGTTATTATACCTACTTCAAGCTTAGTCTTCTCTCAAAAATGATGAAAGCTTGAGAGAAAAATGAATATTTTAGAATTTCTAAAATTTTATAAGTGTTTAAAAGATTATGAAAATATGGATACTCACCCCTATTTATAGGCCTCAAGGTTGGTGATTTAAGCTTAAATCACCCTTGGGTAATGTTAGCTTAATCAAAAACCTCCTAACAAAATTAAAGAGAAATGACATTAATGCTCTTAATGAATGGATAAGTAAAATTTGCATATTTAACACATGTTGAATTCAACTATGACATGGTTCATCCACTATTTATGTATAAATTTTTGTATCTTTCAATTTATCATGATTTGTCTATGTAAAAATAAATGTTCCATCTTGTAGTAAAAATGTTTCTTAATGATTCTTTCACAAACCTAAAATTTTATATCTTAGACCTCTTTGGTTAAGCCTTTGAGAACTCCCAACAATCGAATTCCTGAAGTCCTTTCCAGACCCTATCCGATTACAGCTTTTGACCTAAAGTTCATGTTCCTTCTCATTTTGGTGTAATCAATTTTGAAATTTGAGTGGTAGAACTCTTCCAATTTCAGAATCTAACTTTTGGCTAAAAGGTTGACTTTTTACAATTGAGTTTGCTTATAGTTGACTTTTGTCATTTTGTTGACTTTTGATTCAAACTTCTAAAATAAGTCTCTTTGTTCACCCAAATGTCATCAATAAAAGCTCTTATCACCTTAAGAGACATGCCAGCCAACTTTTGACATTCTCAGATTTTCAAGACTCGGGTCTTGACTTTTTAAATCTAGCACTTACCCCTAAATTAGACAATTAAGCTTAGATGCCTTATTATGTTAAACTAAGCCCATGAAAACTAACCAAAACCTTAATAAGACCTTTCTATTATTTATAACTCACTTTAGAGGATTTAGACCTAGAAAGTTCTATACAATGCCCTCAAACCGGGAAAAAGTCACTTAAGGTGTCTACACTTGCATATCGGGTGTCCATGATGCCTTACTATAGGCTAATCTTGGTCTATAAATATAAATATAGTTAATTAGGTAATTATATTTATTGCCATTATGATGGGAGTCTAATGGTTTATACACAATCAAATGATCTATTAGATTAAAACTAAGTTAAGTATGACTTAATTAAATAAAAGGTAGAATAAGGAGAACTTAATTGAATAAGTTCAATTAAGAATAATTTAAGACATAAATTAAATTTATGAAATCTAAATAGATATGCCTCAATATAGCAAAAAAGATAAGAATGTCTTATCAAGATAATGTCTACTTATAGACATTGTCTTAGGGATATTGTTAAATAAAGCCAAATAAAATTAAATAAATTATTTGATAATTATTTAGTTATTTTTAATAATATTTGCATGCAATAAAAAATATTTTACTTGGGTTAGAAAATTATTAATTAAATTATCTAACATGTAAATTAAAGGGTTAGGCTAAACCCACTAATTATTAAGTCAATGGAATTTTGTTGTAAATTACTCCAAGTCAGGCTTACTAATAGGCTTGGTGCATTGAATATCTATCCTTGGTGTGCTATTGGGCTAAAAATTACTAAGTTAATACTAAATCCCAATCTTGGACAAGCTAAATAAAATGGTTTTAATTAGGCTCTAAGTGACTGAGGCCACTTTTTGGGTATATTAGTAATGGGCTCGGTTGACTTAATAGTCAAGCATAACCTCGTCCAAGGTGTATTTAAAGGCTTTTTGGCTAATAAAAGAGAATAAGAAAACGTTAGGTGCCAATCCTAGACTTTCTTGGGGGGTTTTGGCATAACCCTATGCCTTTGTAAGCTTTTTTTATTCTTTTATGATTTTTTGAGTGTTCTTGAATATTCTCGACACAATAAAGGTAGAAAAATAGTTTTCTAGCACTGAGAGATTAATTCTACATAAAAGTTATGAAATTGGCCAAATCCCAAAATCCTTACTTCCTTGAGCTTGATTATGCTGATTTGTATTCTAGGTGGTTAGAAACTATTTTTGATCATAATGAAAGATAGAAAATTAGTTTTTCATCCTAAAGGAATCAACCAAAATCAAAATTGAAATTTTGGATCCGTTTATTGGCATTTGCATAAAATAGCTATTTCCATATAGAGTTGTTTTTTCTTCCTCTTAGCGTAATAGGTGTGGGAATTGTTGTTGAATCACTTTAGATCTAAACTTGTTGGCTATATGTTTTTTTGGTTAAGGCTTGAGAATACTTTTGGCTAGCACCAGAGAACTATCGAATTTCATGAAGGCTCCAATAGGCATCATGTGGATCATCGTTATAGGCAAAACACATAAACTACTTTTAGCCTCAAGAAGAGATCATAGTGATCAACCCATGATGCATTTGTGTAGGGATTGACATGCTTAAAGCTATGAGTCTCTAGATAGGTATAATTTCTATCAAATCTATATTTTAAATTAAAATTTGATCACATGCACATCTCTACCTAATATCTTGAAAAGATCTAGTTTTATTTTTTGTTTAATTTTGTGCGTATGTTTAATTTTTATTAAAATTTTATGTTTTTATCAATAAGTATGAGCGCAAGATTCCACTTTTGTGGTATCAGGGCCTAAGGTTTATGGATCACATGTGGTCTAGCATGCCAGTTTTTGGTGATAATCAATCTAATTGATTTATGTATTAATTTAGTGATTTTTCAATTTTGGTAAAACTCTTGAAAATTTATTTTTTATTTTTTAAATCTAGACACATGTATTTTGGGCTTTAATCACATTTAAAAGTGTTTAAATACTTAGCTAAAATTATTTTAATTAATTTAGATTAAGGTCCTAACAAGTTTTTAGATTTTTAGATTGTTTTGATGCTGTTTTGATCCGTTTCTTGAATTAAAAATTAAAGAAATTTGTTTTTTTTTTAATTTTTAATTATCTAGCATGTTAATCCATGTTTATTATCAATATTAGTTAGTTTAAAATATGTTTTTTCTAATTAAATTGATACTAGAGTTGTCCGTCAATGTTTTGGTGTTAATTATTGCTAGGATGACTCTTTTTCAATTTTTTGATGGTGCTAAAATTTTCAACAGCTGTTAGTGCAACTTTTTCCTTGTGTTTCCACCTTGGAAGTTTCATGAAAATTTCATAATACTTGATAAAGAATTAGATTAAAATCAAAGCTGAAAAACATTTCAATTTTGGGCCATATAAGGTGCACTAGGTGTATGTGTTGATTACGCCACCTTGTCTTTGCTCTTGTGACCTTGGTGTGGCATCCATGGCAGCAGATGTTGCTGCAAATTAGCTTTATTTTTAGAGGTTTAGTGGGAGGAAGACAATATTGTTTTAGTTGAATTAAGATGGCTAAGATAACCTTGCATGGAGCAGACTCCTAATTGGACTAAGACACCCCTAAATGTTGCACCACCTTCTCTAACTTGGAGTAGGATTCATGTAACTTGTGTTTTCTTGAAATTTTAAGTCTAATATGATAAGATCAAGATAATCTAAAATTAAAAACAAAAATTTTTATAAGTTAGCAAAGTTGGTGCAATGTACCTCCTTAAGAGGTTATGTTCCATTAAACTCTTATTATCAAACACCTAATTATCCAACGGTATTAATTTTCTTAAATTGCTTAAGATATAAATTTGATAATATAATATACTTAATTAAAAAATATATTTAATTTAACTGATTAATCCCACTAGGAATAGGATTTGTTCTAATGAGATTAGAATAAATGTTAATCATGTAACAAAATTATTTTCTTAATTAAATTAAATATGGGTAAATTACTAAGACTTTGAAAATATCTAGAAAACAAATTTCCTAAATGGTTTTGGAAATATTACATGCTAAATGGTTTGTACAAATTAAGACAAAGTAATTTAAAAGTTGGATAATGTCCTAATTGAGATAAACAATCTAAAAGTTAGGTAATTTCCAATTTAGTGCCTTAATATGTTGTTTTTGGAAAACAGGTTTCCTAAATGGTTTGGAAAATAAGAAATGCATAATGGTTTGTCCAAATTAGGACAAAGCTATCTTGCCCTAGTTAAGACAAACAATCAAAAATTAGGTAATGAGTAATTTAAGGCAAGTTTCCTAAAAGTTAGGAATTTAATTAAAAATGTTTTTAACAAAAGAAACAAAACTACTAACTAATTTTATAAATCATCTCAAATTGTTTGATGAGGTTTATGCAAATGACACAGAAGATCACCAAATGATATTCGCTATGCTTATTTTGTTTCATGTTTATAATATGATTATGTCAGCATGAGGATTGTAGAAACCTATTTTGTCTGGGATGTCATAAAAAGGCATCGAGAGTCATCATTTGGGACATTAATAGGTCCATTAGGATAAGCACAGGTCAATTATTCATCAATCCTAGCTAGGTAAGGTGTTTGAGGAGCCAAAGGAACATAAAATTCGTTTTTGCATGAGTAGGTATCAATTTAAAGGGGTTATGTATTGATACACTTATTGTGGTATCAATACATGAGGTTGTTGCATTGATATAAAGTTATGTCATAGTTAAAATCATGAATTTTTGTCAAGGTTTATCGATATAAGGCATGAAGTATCAATACTTGAAAACATTTTTGCTCTGATATCAATAGATAAGGTATTGGTATTGATATAAGGTTATTACAAAGCTAAAATCATGATTTTGAGACAATTTGTCTTGATACAAGCTAAGAAGTATTGATACTGGGAAAATTTTTGTGCTTGGTATCGATACCAAATCTCTTTGTGTCGATACAAGAGCCCAAGTATTGATACTAGCTTCATTATATTGATAGCTGGAGCAAAAATTTACTCTTGGTATCGATACAAATAGCCTTATATCGATACCATAAGGCAAAATCTATTTGTTTTGTGTCATTTTCACACCCTTTCATTCTAACACCAAAACATGAATTTTGTCCCGATTTTGGCCACAAAAATCAATCAATCTTAGGCATAACCTCCTAAAAATCAGATGGACCTCATTTTTAGGCTTAAACATTGGGTTTTGACAGTTTTGAATGATCTATTAAGCTTGCTATAAAGGTGTTTTCATGCAAAAATTTGGATTGATGAAAGGCAAGCTTGACCTTGCTCAACATGTCAACTCATGCATGGTTTATTACTACTACCAGAAGTGTTTAACAACTAATGGAATGCTAAAAGGTTGGTCTTTGGTGCAATGAGTCACCATTTTGTCTACCTTAAATGTCCCAAATGCCCCTCATTTGCTAGGTTTTAATGACCAAATTGAATCCTATATAAGATATGTTATGAGCTCAGCCAAAAAAGAAACCTTCACACATTTACAATAGCTACCACACTAAAAAAATCTTTTATTTGTGTAACTCCCTTATAAGCCCTCTAAAAACCCTCCTAAAACCTTTCATAACCATTATTTTACCTTGAAAAACACTTATTCATTAATATAATAGCCTTCAAGCTTATTCTTAGCCATATTTTCTTGCTAAAATCAGAGTAAGGGAAAGCAAAAAAGTGAGCTATAAGTTCAAAACATTTTTTGTTCAACATCAACAACAAGATCCTCACTGCACTTGGGTGTATTTCCTTTCTTTTCCCCTTTCATATACTTATTTTTGCATTTTTGTCATTTTAATGAGCCTTAATAAGCTGACCATGGACTTATCTTAAGATTACATTACATCTTATGGCTTTGGATGTGGTAGACATCAAATTTGTGATGCTTTATTGACCCCTTCATCATGTTTCTTCACTCATATGTGCTTGATCCATCTAGAAAATGTGTTTTAACGCTGCCTTGAAATTCTAGCAAGCTTTTTTTTTTTTTGTTTAAGCATGTTTACATCATCTCTATGCAAATGTTCTTGATGTCATGCATTTAACTAACATCTCCATGCATTTCGTGCTTATCTCTTCACATATTATCATCATTTCCATGCTTAAATATCATCTTTATATATTTACACATGCCTATCATCATTGTCATGAACATCATCCTTTGATAATCAAATGTTTGTCAAAATGCTTGTTTATTGATTGTCAAAAATATATATTCCTAAAACTTCCAAGACAAAGCCACATAAACTTCAATAAATGAGGATTAACATGAACCTAAGGTTTTTCATTACATTGGCCTTCCAATCTTGGGGAAAAATTAAGTTTTTCATGTTCAAATTCAAAGATTATTGAGGTCAAATGTTCTATCTTCAAAATAAATGTCACTTTTTCAGCTTTCAAAATTGTTTATGCCTTGATTTTTTTAAAGTCTTTATGTTTGTAGCATGATCAATAGGCTGTTTCATCATCCCAAACAACCCTAAGATTATGGAATAGGCCTATGAAGCCCATGTCACTCATTTCTTTCTATCATGGACATTCAAATGTCTATGGCCCAAGCCTCTTCCTAAGAAACCCAAAAAAATCAAAGAGTTCACATATTTTTGCTCTGATAGCACTATAGTCACAACTTTAAAAATTATTTTTGAACCCTAAAACATTTTTCATGAATTTTATAATATTTTTCCTAAAAAAAAATTAAATTAACTTTCCAATGGTGTCTTGTTCATCTTTAGATCATTCTGGATAAGGGAGTTATGATTTTCTAAATCAATGTTGTTTGAACCCCAGAATCAGCAGCTTACATTTTGTTTAGAAAATTTTGGCCCATCGAATTATTTCTTCATATTTTATAAATATGTTTCCTAGAAAGTTCATGAAATTTCCTTTCCATAAAGATATCGTTTGTGATTTAATGATTCCATATGAGTTTGGAACGATTTTTCAAAGTCAATTGACCACTTCCCTTCCATTTGTTGTTAGTGTCAAAGTAGTCCTGATTGCAAAAATTATTTCCACCTAGAAGGTGATTCTTTAGGATTCTTGGAATATTTTTCTATTGATCCTTATCAAGTTACTTATCCAATGGTACCTCACATGATCACTAAAATCTTCAAATTTGTCTAAAATAAAATCAAGAAGGGGGATAGTGCTATGCTATCCTCTATTTTCAACAATTGTTAAAACTAATTAGTTTCTCCGAATTTCCACTCCAAGGTATTTAAATGCCTCCATATGATCCCCTTGAGCCCCTTAAGTCATAAGGAACATGTGTCAACCCCATAGGCTTGGATGAACAAATATTCTAGACTTGTTATCCTTATTTTTATCAAATTTTCTCTTTTATAAAAAATCACCAATTTTTTTCAAGAATTGTCAAAAATGTTGGTTTTGTTAAGAAATGACCAAACCCTTATCAAGATAAATTCTTCAAGCCAATCCATCTAAAAATTATCGAAACCTTCATCTATGGGGATACCTAATCTCATTTTTCGAAGGGATACCACAATCTTACCTTTTAAAAATCATCAAAATGAATTTTGCTCTCTCCGTAATTTCTCTGAACTCATCAAGATTTTAATCAATTTTCGTGCCTTGATTAGTCAATGGATCCATCTCCAAAATTTTCAACTTGGTTATGTCAATATTATTGATGACAAGTATGAGATACATTTTGATCACCTTTTCTCCCTTTTCTTTCTTTGTTTTGTGTGATTTTATTTTATGCAATATTACTTCATTTATCATCTAACAAACACATTTATTTGTGATGGCTGCCTTGCATTCATATTTTCAAAAATCATTTTCAAAAATCGTAAAGGCAATATTTTGTATCAGTATCTCCCTAGTGCTTAACATGGAATATCCATTTTTTAAAATTAAATCCAGCGATCGTTTTAGTCTAAAATCTCAACACTCCCTACTCCCATATGGTGCATATATGATTCAAACTTTTTTAAAAGAACTTGAGTTTATCATTTTATACAAACCTTATGCATGAAAAAGGATTATATCAAAATAATGACAAGTAAAAACTAAAGAAACCAAAACCAAGTTAAGACATGACTAGAAAGGTATTGATTTCAAGTGTCATAGGAAGGTTAGTATTTCTTTATGTGTAACTAATTCCCAAACCCAACCGGTGAATCTTTGGACCGCTTAGACCATGGAACTGATGTTTTAAGTTTCATAGCTTGGAAACTTGGTTTCAATAGGCATCAGATCACACCTAGCCCAAATGATCAGTGGCGTCTCTAATTGTTGGCCATTTCATAATGGTCACCTGAGATCATTTGGACTAGTGATTCGTCCGATGGTCCCCTTCCATGATCAAAAGTCAATAACTTGTACTTTCTCACTTCCTAATCATATGACATCAAGGGACGAGTCTCGATCCGGTGGATAATTCTTTTTCTAGATCAAAGATTTTTAAGTCACATGTGCTTCCTTTATTATAAAAGCAAGGGCACCTTGCCGATAACTTGGTGACTCTATTAGGGACAAATTCTGAAGTGTTTGGCCTACAACTAGTCATGTTTTACTTGGTTCTTGGATCCCTCAATTTTTAGTCATTATTTAACTGTATGCCACTTCTATTTTTGTTTACTAATCCTTTACTTATCATGATTTTAGTCATATAATTGTTAGGGACTGCTTTGTTCTCAAATAAATATCAACTCCATAAATATAGTAATACAAGGGCAAACAAAAAGGTTTGATTATCTCTCCAACACACACGGTGCATTTGTATTTGCATTAGATTCCTACTGAACTCCATAGTGAGGATAAGGTCCCGATATTAGGAGAAGGTGAGCTATCTGACTTCTTAAGTACCTTTTTGCATAGGCATAGAAATACCTTTCAAGGTGTAATTTACATATGTCTTTTATACGTACCCCTTCACATTTGCATACAAAATACATCCATTGGATCAAACCTATTTTGCCAAGCCTGCAATAGGCCTAGGTGGGGGTACTTTAGTTGTCCTTATCGGATGGAAAAACAATTCAGATGTTGATTTAGAAATCAACCTAAACCCATATAGTAAACATTACGATCCAAATGATGTTGAGCCATACTGGAATATTGCTAGAATAACATAGAGACTAAAGACAATCAGGGAAACATTTTTAACTTTTACTCTCATATACATATTTATGTAGGTGAGAGTGCATAAACATTGTCACCAACGTGCATCATGTTGTGTTAGAAAATGACATTATGCTGTCTAATCAATGGCTAACCCTTGTTAATAAGTAAGTGATGGTAAATGAATGTCATCATTTATGAAGCATAAGCTGTTATGCCAATGCATATCTTACCTTAGGTGGTGATGAATGAACGTCACTGCCTATCTAGTTGTTCTTGTCCCTAAGAGGCATTGTACCGTCTCAACAAAGGTAAAACTTTACCTGAATAAGCTGTTATCCTATCAGACTAATAGTTTAATGTATGTAAAACACTAGGTGATGGTGCATGTATGTCATTGTATAGGTCATCAGCTTATCCCTTGAGCTACCGTATCACCTCAATAAGGGCAATTTTTAATTTGAACATGTCGATAGGATGTTTGTGGGTACTTAGCTTGTCATTATACTTACAATTGTCATGTCCATCCCTAGGCATCATAATGCTTATATCGGGGCATTTTCTGTGATTTATTTCCATTCTTTTATTCTTTACTCTTGACTATATTATTTTGTATTTTCATAACCTATTTCCCTTTTGTCTTTTTTGCTTGCCGCAGGCATCATGTCATCATAATCATCGTCATGACAGTTGGCTAAAGGTTTAGTGTTCAAGAAAGGGTGTTTGTCATGAAGCAATAATCAACTTCTATGGTTCGATCTTTTGAGAAAGTCAAAGCATGGTCCAAGGATTAGCAACTTAAAGATGGGGATATCCTTAAACCCAGTCATGCCTCGAAGGCATGCAAAAGGGGCAAGATAGGTCTCGAGGACATGCAATGGACATAGTCAAGGTAGCCTATGCCTATTGAAGACCATGAACAGAAATCATCAAAGTTCTTCAAACATGTGATTAAACAATGTAATCATGTCAGACACCTTTGGATGATGAAAAAATTGCTAATAGGTCCCTAAACTTTTCAAAATTGCATTTCATACCTTAACAAAAAATTGAAAGAACATGAAAAGCTTTAATAATTTCTACACCCTTATAGAAGACCAAAGGAATGTTAGAAACATTTTTAAAATATCAAAAATAGCATATAACAATAAAATAGAAGGTCTTTCTAAATGATCCCTAATATTTTCTAACTTTGCAATTTAGTCCTTATACAAAATAAAATTATAATCACATACAAAATTGATCACAAAAAATTACATAAATCATACCAAAGATCATACAACAAATTTTTGCAATTTTGCAAATAAGTCCATGAACTTTTTAAAATTACAAAATAGCCACAAAATGATGGAAAATGCATAAAATATATTCATACATATTAGAATAAACATCAAAACACTTTTATAGAAATCAATCGACCAAGCTTGAATGGCCTTGAAACAAAATTTTTCATTTTTACAATTTAGTCCCTACATAATAGATAATTATAAATTAACACGAAACATATCATGAAATATCACAAAAACCACACCAAAAATCATGAAAATGATTTAGCCAAGCACTTATGGCTACAAAGCAATTTTTCACAATTTTTAAATTAGTCCTTGAACTTTTTAAAATTATAAAATGACCTCAAAATGTTATAAAATGAATAAAACACATTAAAATATGTTAAACTAAGCATAAAAACACTTACAAGGTTCAGCCTAGCTTAAATGGTCAAAGAAAAAAATTTTGCAATTTTGGCAATTCAGTCCCTATGTTTTCTATAATTACAAAATAAGCCAAATAAAATAAAAGCATCGCAAAATCATCAAAAAATCGTATTAAATCAAGCTTAGAATCAACCTTCTAAAGCTTTCAAAAATTCCGAAGAATTATTTTCTAGTCGTTAAAACCTTTAAACGTTACAAAATAGTCCTAAATATCAAGAAAACTCAAAAAATAAATTAAATCCAAAGCCATAAATGGTTCAGCCAACAAAATTTTTCATCAAAAAACAATATATTTCATCACATATTTGCATCAAAATCAACATATATACATATCATAATTTTTGCTAAACTAAAATACGCATAAAATCAACATAAATAGCGAATAAATCAACATAAATCAACACAACATCATTAAAAAAATAACATAAAAATACATACATGAAAATAATAATATTTCTACCAAAAATGAATAAAAATAACAAAACAAAAATTTTTGCATAAGAGTTTATCTTAAAGACTTGAAAATCTAATGAATTTTTTTATTTTTTTCTTTTTTCTATCTTTCTTCTTTTTTTTTTCTATCCAAAAGCTAGAAATAAAAAATATAACCACTATTTATAGGGGATGAGTAACTGCAAGATGGTGAGGATTCCATCAATATCTACAAATTTCTTTATTTTATTTATTTATTTATTTATTTTAGAATTTTTTATTTTTATTAATTTAGATTTGACCTAAATTAATTATATATGTCTTTTAATGGATTATTTCATGCATGACATCATCAAGGTCTAGAGAACTTTGGAAGATATTTGTATATTATGTAAAATTATATTGTAAAAATTAATTAGAAACATTAAATTATACAAATTAAAAATTATATATTTGAAATAAAATTTCATATGATCAATTTAATTTAACAATAATAAAAACAATTTTTATATACAATAACAAAAAAACATTAAAAGTAGTAAACTCGTAAAATTTTATGAAGAAAACCCTTATCGGGAAAAATTGTTATACATAAAATGATGCAAAACTCATAAAAATAAATTGAATTTTTACAAACTAATTTAATTTGAATTTAATGAGAATATTTGAAAAATTTTAAAAATTATAAACTCAAAAAAAAAATTGTAGAGTAGAAAACTCTGTATCTTAGAAACAGGGGAACTTTCAAAAATATGTTCAAACTTTACAAAAATAGATTTTATCCAACACATTAATCATTATATTAATTTATAAAAATAATAAAAGTGAAAACTGAAAATACGAAACAATTTTTACCAAAACATTTCAAGATAATGATACTTATGGTACTGTGAAAAATTTAAATTTGAGTCCCAAATATGATTTTTTTCCTTGAATATTTATGATTTTTAGGAATGCACATCGCCATAAATACTGCACTAGTATTAGTAAAAATATACGACGGTCAACTTCCTAAATTTAATAAAAAATTATCAAAAAATTCCTAAAAGGGGGAAATTTTAACAGTGATAATATATGCAAAAACAAATTTCAAAATTTTAGAAGTTAATTATTTTACCTTGATATTTGTTTTTTTTTATCCAAGATTTATTCTGTATGACCTTTGAAATGGTGCTAATTTTGTCACGTGCACATACGATCATTTAAGCGCAGTCAAATGGGTCTTAAAAATGTACATTCCACCTGAAGGAAATTTACCCCCACTGGCTCTAATTTTGTATCTAAAAAATTTTTAGATTTACAGGGAAGAGGGCCAATATAAAATTAGGTGTCTACAGCTGCCCCTCTTTGGCTATTGCTAAGAATCAAGAACAGGGCAAAGACCAAACAGACATAATTAGGATCTAGTCATGTAAGCCTTTTTAAAAAAGTTTTTTTTTTTTTACAATATACACTTCACTTATATATATATACTAACTACATTGGAGAGAACATAGAAAACTTCACCGATCCTTCTACTTAATGGAACAAAGTTGCCATAAATCTGTCTCCATCTACCTTATAATAGAATCGCGTAAAGAACTTTGAAAACCCTTATAGATGCTTCAAATATCACCATTGAAGCTTTGAAAACATTTTTTTTGAATGAAAACCTCTAAATGCTTTGAATATCACTATCGAAGACTTTGACAACATTTTTTGAATGAAAACTTCTAAATGCTTCGAATATCACCATCAAAGCTTTGTCCTTAATGCTTTGAATATCATCATTGAAGCTTTTTTTGAATGAAAATTTTTGAATGCTTCAAATATCACCATTGAAACTTTTTCTAAATGCTTCGAATATCACCGTTAAAGCTTTTTCAAAGCCTTTTTCACCTACCTAACTATAGGATCGCTTGAAGAGACCAAAGATTTTTGAATGCTTAGAATATTACCATTGAAGGTTTTTCAAAGCCTCATTCACCTGCCTTACCATAGAATAGCATGATAAGGTAATAGATTTTAGAATGCTTCGAATATCTCTATCAAAGCTTTTTCAAAGCCTACTTCACCTACCTTACCATAGGATCGCATGAAAAGGTGATAAATTTCTAAATGCTTTGAATATCTTCACTTAATTTACCATAGGATGGCATGAAAAGGTCATCTTGCTTCATTGGTTCCTAACCAAGTGAAGCTGACCAATAACAAATGAACCTATTCTTTTTATACATATTTGTATAGAAGCATCGCAGTAATCATAAAGGGTTTAATTTTAACATAAACTTTGTTGATCCTTCTGCTTAATCGGATAAAGTCAGACATCACACTTCATTGGTTCCTAACCAAATAAAGTCAACTAATAACAAATGAACCTATTCTTTTTATATACCTTTGTCTTAAAAACATCCTGGTGATTACAAAGGATGCAGTTCTAACATAAACCTCACTAATTTTTCTGTTTATTAGTCAAAGTTAGACATCATGGTTTATTGGTTCCTAACCAAGTGAAGCTGATGTTACAACATGGCTCGGATATGAATCTTGACTAAGCCTGACTTAGATGGCCTTCGCTTCTATATTTGTTGATATATCACTATTTGATATTCTCTTATTTCTATAAGCCATATTATTATCGACACTTCTTTATTTTCGGGACTAGGTTGAGATGAATGACTTGCTCGACTTAACCTTAAAAAGTTATTATGAAATGACTATTTATTTGGGGTTGCCACCAATCCATTTAAGCTATGTGAGATTGGTCACTTATTAGAGTTTATATTTTGAATGTTACGAAACCTTAGAATACCAATTCTGAGGACGATGATCATACTAGAGATCATAGAAAAGTGTTCAAAAGTCAGTCACAATCACAAGTAAGGATTGACCCTCTCATGATGCCCGAAAATCGGTACCTTACTAATTATGTGTTAACTTGACTTAATTTTTAAACCAGTTTCAACATATGGCATTTAATTATAAAAATCAAAATCTCTTACGCACTCCACTGGAAGACTAGTGGAACACAAAAGGCTTTTATCATTCTTTTTTGTACCCTAACGAAAAACCAGAGAAACATAAAAGGATTTAAAATTCAAAATATCTTTCACATCCCGTTAGAGGGTCAGAGGAATGCAAAAGGTTTTTTTTTTTAAATTTACAAAAATCTCAATTTCCACTTTAAAAAGGATATCTCGTTATTAAAATAATCCGTGAAACTCTCTCAAATTTTAGGAAAAACTCTACGTATTATTTTAACTCGAAGGCATTGCCTCAATTTTCTAAAAAAAATTTTATATTTTATTAAAAATATTTGTAGAACATCCTAAGGCTTGATAAGAATATAAAATGATGAACCTAATCCTAATGTGTACCTTTGACGTGAAAGTATCCTAGTAATGCAAAATTTTCAAAATGCTCTTGGGCTATACCTTCGACATGAAGCACCCTAGCAACCCTAAAGGATAAGAAAAGGATTATAAAAAGGTGAATATGTCCTAAATGTACATCTTTGGCATAAAAGTATCCCGATGACTACCTAAGACTTAATTTTAAAGAAATTACCAAAATGTCTCTAGGTATGCCTTCGACGTGAAAGTATCCCAGCGACCCTAAAGAACACAAAAAAGATTATAAAAAGGCAAACCAATCCTAAATGGACATCTTTGGCATAAAAGCACTCAATGACTACCTGGGACTTGATTATACAAAAATTACCAAAATACCGAAAGTGATCTTTTGACATAAAAGTATCCCGATGACCCTAAAAAACATGTAAAGGAGTGTAAAAAGGTGAACATATCCTAAATGTACATCTTTGGCATAAAGCATCCCGATGACTACTTAGGACTTTGCTCGAGAAAAATTACCAAAATGCCCTTAGGGCATACCTTTGACGTGAATTATCTTGGTATCCTAATAGACACTAAAATAATCATGAAATGATGAGTTTACCCTAAATGAGGAAACCTAAGTACAAAATTTGGCCTAAAATGCAAGAATTACAATTAACTTTTGAAAATTTCATTTCATACCCTATGAAAAGCCAAGAGAATATGAAAAGTTTTAAAAATTTCTATACCCCTATAGAAGACCATACGAATAATAGCAATTTTTGAAAGTGACAAAAATGACCATTTTACTATTAAATACTAAAATTTGCTATTTAATCCCTAAACTTTTTAATTTTACACTTAGTTGCCTAAATATGAAATGTTTTGAAAATTTCTATACCCCTACAGAAGACCACAAGAATAATTGTAATTTTTGAAAGTGACAAAAATGACACTTTACTATTAAATACTAGAATTTGCATTTAGTCCCTAAACTTTTTAATTTTACACTTAGGTGCCTAAATAAAAAAAATCCTAAATCATCACAAAATATGATTAATCAAGTAAAAATCAGTATGTAGATCATGAAGATCATCCATATGAAGGTTCAGTAAAATAGCTTTAACCATAAGACAAAAATTTTCTATTTTTGCAAACTAGTCCTTAAAGTATGAAAAATACCTAAAACATGTTCTAAAACACACAAAATTCATTTCCATACAGCCCATGAAGCTTTCGGCCAAACTTTAAAATGGCCTAAAAATTTACACAATTTGTAAATTAGTCCCTATGTTTACTTATGTTATAAAATAACCTACAAACAAGAAAATCATGGAATTATTATAGAAATATGCAAAATACCCTCATCAACAAAAACCTATCAAAGTTGGCCAAACATGGAATAACTAGAAATTATTTTTCATTTTTTATTTTTCTTCACAAGTTAGTCCTTAAACTTTTTATATTTATAAAATAGCCACAAAAATGAAAATAAAATCATCATATGCAAACACATGAGTTTTGGTCAACTACATATAACTCATCAAACAAAACTTGTTTAACTCAAAAATCACATATCTAAGCTTTATCGAGCATAAATCAGCATCATCATATAACAAATCATAAAAAAAATAAACATATAAACTTGTTATTCTAACATGTCAATAAGAAAATGCAAAGGGAAACAACATACATATGATCATATATATGACAAATATAACACAAAAACCAACATCATATCAACATAAACGTGATTCATGAAGAAGGATAATTTATTAACACACAAAATAAACAAAAATCATTAAATCAAAGAAATTGGTTCATGGCCATTATGCTTAGTCTTTCAACTTGGATTAAAAATCCATGAATTTAAGCACATTTTTGGCTCACCAAAAAGAAGAAAAATGAACAAAAACGAGGAGAAAATCGAACTTTTAGGAAGAAATTTACCTATTCCAGAGCTTTTGAAACTTAATTTTTTTTCTTTTAGTTTTTTTCTCTCTTTTTTTTTAGCCAACCAAAAAAATTTCCAAAACAACAAAATCCTCCCTCATTTATAAGAGGGAGGAATGACCAAGGGATCAAAAAAATCCCTTGGTTGAAAGCTTCTTTTTTTTTTTCTTTTTTTAATTTGTTTTTTATTTTATTTTTGTCTTATTCATTAATTTGCATCAAATATGGAGATGCATTAATTTGATTTACAGTTAGTGGTCATTCACAAATATATTTTCATGATTACATTGATAATATCACTAGTTGTTAATTAGAAACCAAATGCAAATATTTAAAGAATTTTGAAATTCAAAGCCAGAAAAAATTCTACCAAAAATTTTACAGATAAAGAAAAAGTTCGTATTCTAAAACCGAGAAAGTTTCAAAGAATTCATGAAACTTACATAATAATGAATTAAATAAAACATATTACCTAAAGTACTAATTAAAAAAATGGTAAAGACGAAAATCCAAAGTTCAAAATAATTTTACCAAAAAAAATTTATGAGTATGATACTCGTAGTATTGTGAAACATTCAAAATTAATTACTAAAATGGGCAACTTGACACCTTATGGTATAAAATGCCAATATGAATTTTTCCTTGAATATTTTTTATTTTTTTGAGTGAGTATTGGCATAAATACCACATAAGTATCGATAAAAATATACGACAGTCAATTTCTTGAATTTTACAAAAAATTCTTAAAATTGGGAAATTTGACCGTAATATCATCTGCAAAAATAGATTTCAAAATTTTGATAAGAAAATATTAAAAATAATTTTTCTCTTAAATATTATATTTGAAATTAAAGTTAAAATATGACTTTTTCTATCACGTGAACTTATGGCCATTTAAATATGACCTAAAAGGTCTCGAAAATGTCTGGTTCATCTGAAAAGAGATCATTCCTATTGAGGCAACCATTGAATTATCAATCTCGAATATTTACGATTATAGTAAAGGGACCTAGACAAAATTATGTGTCTACAGCTGCCCCTTTTTGATTGTTGCTGAGAATCAGGAATAGGGCAAAGACCAAATAAACATAATTTCTTTCGGGTCATTAAGCTTTGAAAAATAATCTAAACTAATAACGAACATAACAATTAATTAACCAAAGGCAAATCATTAAATTAAACATTAACCAAGATGGAACCTAAGTCCAAAGAGGTTAACTAGGACAAAACCATGCAAGTTAACAAAAAAAAAGTTGACTGAGATGAAACCTACTAGTCAACAAATGAATAGAGTTAACTGGCTGACAAGTCAACAAAAAGAAAAATTAATTAAGGCAAAACCTACAAGTCAACAAATAAAGGAAGTTAACCAAGATGAAACCAATAAGTCAACATAAGTAAGGGTTAACCAAGATGAAAACTACAAGTCAACAAATAAAAGGGTTTAACTAGGATGAAAATGATAAGTTAACATAGGTAAGGGTTGACCGAGATAAAATCGACAAGTCAATAAATGAAAAAGGTTGTCTGAGATGAAATCGACAAGTCAACATAGGTTAAGGTTGTCTGAGATGAAATCGACAAGTCAACATAGGTTAAGGTTGACTGAGATGAAACCCATAAGTTAAACAAGGGCTATCAGGATGTAACCTAGGTCAAAAGATTTGACTAGGGCAAAACCAATACAGTCAAATGAAGTGACAATGATATAATTCTAGGTCTAGAAGGTTAACTAGGGCAAAACTGTTACAATCAAATGAAGGTGAACTGGATGTAATCTTAAGCCTGAAAGATCGACTAGGATAAAATTGATACTGTCAAACGAAAGTGACCGGGATATAATCCTAGGTCTAAAAGGTTGACCAGGGTAAAACCAATACAGTTAAATAAGGTAAAAATGTTTCTTATATGGATTCTTGAAAGAATGCGAGGTTTACCTTTCAGTTCTAAAACAATTGACATACCAAAAGGCTTTTTCCAATATTAGATTCAACTTGAGATATGCAAATTATCAAATATGAATGCAAATGTATAAGGACTGCATATAATGAATTTTTATTATTTAATTTTCATTATCAATGTCTGATCCAACCTATTTTGGAGTTGAGTTTATGTTTTTAGAAAATGTGACATATATTTCTTCTTCATTTGATAGAATAGGCCTATATTTCTGCTTAGAGATTGAAAGCATCTTTAGAAAGCATTAGGGATCTCAGCACTTGAATTTGAATTTGAAGGCATCTTTGAAGCCATTGTGGATAAGATACACTTGCTCCTGAGAAGTCAAACTAGGTGACACACTAATATCATCTAAGAGTTAAGAAAGAGAAACATGATCAGGAATATATGGTTTCTAAAATTTTCCATCAATAGCCAGAACAAACTGATACAGGCTAAAAAAGAAAAGCATGATGGGGAATATGTAGTTTATCCACCTTATATCTTCTTACAATGTCTGAAAGACTTTGGATTACTGATTAAGATCCTTGTAATGTTTTAATCTCGTTTAAAGTAATGTAGAGGAATCAATTTCTTATCTTTTCATCGATTTTTATTTGCTTAAAATATTGATTATCATTTAGCTGAAATGTTAACACAGTAAAAAAAAACTATTTAACAAAGGTATGAATGAAAATACACTTATATTGCAACAAGAAAAGAAGACATAACATTGGTTATTTTACAAAAATAATAGTGAAATAAAAAAAAGATTTGGGTATTACTTAGATAAACAGAACTCCCATTTAGTTTTCTAAAGATTTCTCTTGAAAGAATATTTACTTTCATAAAGATCTAGCTCTTGAAAATGCCTCTAATCATACTATGTCTTTTTCAGACTTAGTCTTTTGGCAAATTATGCTTTGGCTATTCCTTTCAAATGCTTGAGTTATTACTTCGGGTTCTTTGCTCAAAGCTTGCCCCTTATACCATCTTTGATTGGATGCCTTTTTCAGGTTTTCATTCGATTTTTGCTTTTTTGAAATGAATGCCTTTTTAGGTTTCCATCTGTTTTTCCTTTTTTTGTTTTTTTATTTTTAATTTTTAGAACAGATACCTCTTTGGTTTTTCATCCTTTTTTTCTTTTTTTTCCTTCTTTCTCTATTTTTTAAGGCATAATATTTTTTTATATTATCTAAATTAAGGGGGTTTGATAGAATTCCTCCATCCATCTCTACCAATACCAACACTCCTCCTGAAAAGTGTTTTCTAGACAACATAGGGCCCTTTCCAATTGGATGCCCATTTCCCTCAAGGATCTTTTTGTCTTGGCAAGATTCTTCTCAATACCAATTCTCCCTCATGGAATTTTTTAGGGTAAATTTTCTTATCACGCACTGTCATTATTCATTTTTGGTATGTCTACCTATGTTGAATAGCTTTTAGCCTTTTTTTCTATAAACTTTAATTGCTTATAACAATCTTAGACCTATTCGGCTTCCTTCAACTTAGTTTCCATTAGAACCTGGAGTAAAGGGATCTCTATTTCAATTGGTAAGATAACCTCTATTCCATAGACTAATGAATAAGGCATTGGCCCAATTGTAGGTTTCATACCAATTTATTATTCAAATTGGAGGCATTATCCGTTATAATTTTTTCAGGATCCCAAATCAACTAATGATGTTAGTCCTAAAAAATTTTATCACCATTAATCTTGTCACATTTGTAAAAGAGGCTACTTTAACCCATTTGGTGAAGTAATCAAGAGCCACTAAAATGCAGCAATGATGGTTTAAAGCTACATAGGTAATTAGTCTAATAACATCCATGCCCCATATAAAGAAAAGCTATGTTGTGGTTATGATATACATTGATAAAGGTGGTACATGGATCTTGTCTGCATAGACTTGGCATTTATGACACTCCTGGCATAGTTAATACAATCACTCTCCATGGTTATCCAAAAATAACCCAGTCTCATGATTTGCCTTACCATTTTATGTCTATTTCCATAGATACCATAAATCCCCTCATGCACTTCTTTCAATATCTTTGGTGCTTTAAGAGCATTAACATATCTTAGTAACATTTAATCATAACTCTTATTGTAAAGAATCTCTCCATCCAAGACAAAATTCATTGCTAGCCTTTTTAAAGTTTTTTTTGTCAATATTGAAGGCATTGTCAACGTATAATCAATCCTTGAGATATCTTTTGATGTCTTGATACCATGGGAGACCATCTGCTTCTATTTTGACATTGCAACAGTACGCAAAAGATTCCTATATACTCATCTAAATGGGCATTACTTTTTGCCCCTTATTTACTTTAAACGTCAAAGCCAGAGTGGCTAGAGCATCTACCATTTGATTATCATCTAGGGTTAGATGAATAAAGTCCACCTTCTTGAACTCTTTAAGCAATTCAAGGATCAACTTTCTATATTGTTGCATCTTTATATCCTGAGTTTCCCATTCTCTGTGTAATTAATAAATCACTAAGACTGAGTCTTTATATACTTTCAATAATTAAGCTTTTCTCTTTATAGCTACTCAAAGTCCAACAATAGATGCTTTATATTCTACTACATTATTTGTATAGTCAAAGTCCAATCAAGCAGTGAAAGGGTAATAGTTTTCTTTTAGAGATATCAAGATTGCCCTGATTCCATGGCCTAAAGCATTTGATGCTCTATCAAAATACATTTTCCATGTTTAATTTTTTCGATGGCTCTCCTTTTTTGTTACCGAAATATTCATTAAATCCTCATCAGCAAAGTTAAAATTCAACGGTCAATAATCATCAAGTGCTCGAATTGCTAGGAATTTAGTAATAACACTTCTTTTGATTATTTTTTGACTCACATAAACCATATCATATTTCGATAGCAAGACTTGCTATCCAGCTGTCCTTCCTAACAAAGCTGATGCTTCGAACAGATTCTTGGTCAAGTCCATTTTGGTGATTAGCTGGTGGTATGATACAACATGTATTGTCGAAGCCTTTTCATAGCCCAAACTAGGGCACAACATATTTTTTCTATTTGAGAATAATTTACCTTATAGTTAATAAATTTCTTGCTGAAGTAATAAATCGCTTACTCCTTTTTTACTATATTATCTTGCTGTCCTAGCACACAACCCATAGACTTCTCAACTACTAATAAGTACAAAATCAAAGGTGTCCGAGTACTGATGGCACCAATAATGGTGGACTATAAAGATAATGCTTAGGTTTTTCAAATGCTTCTTGGCATTCTTCATTCCATTCACCAAGATTTTATTTTCACAAAAGCCAGAATATAGGATTGCGCTTACCTATAAGTTAGGATATGAATCTGGCAATGTAATTTAACCTCCCCCAGAAACTTCACACCTCTTTTTATGTACGCGGTCATTACAATTTTTATATGATTTTGATCTTATCTGGATCAACTTTAATCCCTTTTTTACTCAAAATGAAGCTTAATAACTTCCCTGATCTTGTGCCAAAAATGCATTTTGCCATATTCAATTTTAATTTATACTTTTTTATTTTTTTGAACAACTTCGTAAATCCATGATATGCCTTTACTCTTGAGGTGACTTGGTAATCATGTCATCCAAATATACCTCTATCTCTTTGAGCATCATATCGTGGAATAAGGTGACCATTGCCTTTGGATAAGTTACCTCGACATTTTTTAATCCAAACAGCATTACCTTCTAAAAAAAGTTCTCTATTTTGTGACAAATTATAGTTTTTTCCATGTCTTCTAGTGCCATTTTTATCTGGTTATACCTCGAAAATCCATCCATGAAAGAAAATAGACAATTCTTCACAGTATTATCAAGCATGTATCTATATAAGGAAGAGAGAAATTATCTTTTAGACTCGTTCAATAGGTCTTGGTAGTCTACACACATTCTGGCTCTACTATCTTTTTTGGGAACTAGGACAATATTTACGACCTATTTTAGGTATTTTGGCACCTTGAAAAATCTAGCCTTAAATTGTTTCTTTACCTTTTTTTTTTTTTATTTTCAGAACATTTTTGGTTTCATTCTTATTAATTTCTACTAAACCAGTTTGCATTTTGGTTTTAGAGTTAACTTATGGACTATGATTTTTATATTTGACCCTAGCATGTCTTGGTAGGACCATACAAAAACATCTCGAAACTCTCGAAGCAAACTTATTAATTTTTCTCTAGTGATGGGCATAAGGGTAGTCTTTATTCTGACTTTTTCTCATCATCCTTATCATCACCTAAACTTATCACCTCCATGGATTCTTCATGCGGCATTATCCATTCATCCCCTCGCTTGATTATTTTTAGCAGATCGAGTAGCAAAGTATGATTATCAACATTTTCTTTGAAATTGACTTCATTTAAGCAAATAATCTGTTCAAAATTGACCTTGGAATCGTGCTTAGCATCATCTACTTATCCTTGACTAAGAAATTTGTATGACATTGTGTAAATGTATGTGAAAAGGGAAAAAAAATATTGGTATAAAAAAAAATTAGACATAGATAAAAATTTCATATGCATTTTATTTCTATAAATGATAATTTAACATTTCAAAGTTTCACAGAAAGATTCTTAGATGACCAAATGAGTTCTCAAGATTACTTTGAAACTAACCTAAGCACTAAAATTCTCTCAATACAAGTCTAATTTTTCAAGACATATCTAGAAGGACAATGATGGATAACATGATCATCATTTGACTTTTTGCTATCTTCTCCAATAGTGGCCACCTAACACTTCTCAAAAGTTTCATTAACCACCATAATAATTTTATCAGTTTCTCTTTCTTTAGCTTTTGGATTAACAACCCCTCCATAATGAAAAACTTTCATCTAATAAAGAGTAGAGGGTCAATTTCTAGCTTGACTATTGACCAATGGCTTAGGCTAGTTTTTTCCCTGAGATCTATTTTCAAATTTCTTTTTTTGATTTTACTCTGGCTTGAAGTGCAATCCGTGTTTATCTTTCTTGCCAATGACATTGATGAAACAATTGATTCTTATAACCATTTTCTAAGTCCACTTCCTGCTCGGACACCTTTCTCGACTGTAAGCTTGAGAACCATGTGGTTGCTCTTTGAAAATCTAGGTTTTGGGATTACAAAACTTTCTGTAACAAAGGTGATTTTGATAATTTCAAAGGATCTGAAAGAGCACTCTTCAATTTTAGCATTTGCTTCAACATAAGGGGCTTTGGTAGAAGTCATGGCCACGATGTCTTTTTCCCCAGATAGGCTAATCAACTTCTCATTAACTATGAATTTACTTTGCAGAGATGATGGGATGGCCTCAATAAAATGAATCCATGGTTCTCCTAGCAAATGGTTAAATGCTGGGACAATGTCAATTACATGAAATTAGATCTTAAATAAGCATGGCCTAATATCTAAAGTGATAGAAATAATCCCTTTGATTTCTCTCTTTGTCCCGTTAAATGCCTTAACAATTGTATGGCTAGGCTTAATTTGATTGACATTAACTGGCAAGCGAGACAACATGATTAGTAACATTATGTTCAAAGCCAATCCCTTGCCAATGAAGACCTTAGGTAATATAATCTTTTTATAATGAGTTGTGATGTAGAAAGTCTTTGTTGAAGTGCTACCTTTTATTGGGATTTCATCGTCACTAAATAAAATGAAATTATTAGCAATAATGTTATTTACTAGGCTCCAGCTTACTTATGGAAATGTCTTGAGGTACATAAGCCTGGTTGAGCACTTTTAACAAAGCATTCCAATGTGCTTCTGAGCTAAGCAATAGGGTTGACATAAAAATCTTTACCGACTACTACTTCAACTATTCCACTATACTGTACTCACTGTGTTTAATAAACTTAAAGAATTTAGCCTACTTTTTTCTTTGATCGATTTTTATACTTCTATTGGAATATTTTCAATAACTTTACTTTTCTAGATACTTGTCCTTTTAACTTGGTTCTAGCACTGGTTTCACTGATTTTTGGATCATAAATGTGACCACTCCTCATCATATGGCTTATCCTAATTATGTCGACAGCAGCCAATTGGCTTGTAATAACCTTCAGAGTTGTCATTCCACCATTATACTTCCATGGTACTTGTTTGTTATTCTAATATAGGAACGAAATTGGTGCTCTGATAATGAGTCTAAAAGTAACATCAGTCTTAGATGGTGTGGTTTTTGGTTGGTTGTGATGAATGATAAGAGAGTGACTAATGCCATAAAGTAGCTGCAATGATCTTTCACTAGCCATGTTAACTGATTTTTCTTCCTCTAGTCTAGCTTCTTCAAAGAACCCAATTTCACCATTGTCCATCATTCACTGGATTATAGCTAAAAAGTCTAGGCAATTTTGCAAAGACTATCTTAACATTTTGTAAAATTTGTAGAAGTTAGCACCAGGATCAGCTTGGCTTTTGATACTTCTATGCTTTTGACCAAGGATCTTATCTTCTTTCTGTCAGAATTTCCCATACTCTTTCCTTTGAAGTCCTAAATTCTTGAACTTTTGACTTCCTTTGCCTCTCTTCTTCAGTAATCAAAACGTTAATCATAGGTTTGGTATGATCACGTAAGGGATTTGCTGCCACATTAGGTGTTAGGCCATTGTCAATTTAAAAAGTGCCTCTCTCAAGAAAACTTTAAATCTTTTACTTAAAGGTTGTATAATTTTCGATCGAATAACCTGCTACTACATGGCACTTATGGTGCAGATTTGGGTCATACCGCTAGGGTAATTACCTTCATATGGTTTAGAAAAGATTAGAGCCATAACCATGCCTCAAAAAGTTTATCAAATGTTTCTTTATAAGAGTAAAAAAAAGGTTCATATCGAGATCTAGGTTGGTTGGCTTTTTAGGCTAGTGGATTAACACTGGAACTTAGTTGGTTTTGTGAATAAGGATTTGAAATGGTGGTCTAGGGTGATGTTAAAGAAAAAGCTCTAGGTATTCTAAGAGAGTAGGTAATTTGGGTTTGCTGTCTTTAGTTTTGGTAAAACGGATAAGGTCTTTGATGGTATGATTAACTGGCATAATTAACAAATAGAGGTTCTTCTTTTTTCTTTTCTGTCCCTAGCTTTTTTCCAATAGAAGACTTCGTAATCATGATTTTACTGACCTTTATAGCTATTTCAATCATCTTTCCAAAAATAATAAGATCAGCAAAATTCTTAGTTATATTCCTCACTAATTTGTTGCAATCAAGGGGGTGCAAGGTGCTCACGAATACCATTATGGTTTTTTTCTCAGTCAAGCGAGGCTAAACCTGAGAAGCCATGTCTTTCCATTTTTGTGCATATTCCTTAGAAGATTTCATAAACTTCTTCTTCATATTCTAGAGAGTCAGTCTATCAGGCACCCATTCAGCCATATGTTTATATTGTTAAAGAAATGCATTGGCCAAGTGAGTTTAGCATTGAATTTGAGTACAGTTGAGATCATTATACCAGCTTAGCGCAGATCTAGACAACCCTTATTGAAAACTATGAATCAAAAGCTTGTTAATCTGGGCATAAGTAATCATTTTCCTGATAAACATTTTAGTATACACTTGAGGAGAAGTGGTGCCTTTGTACTTTTCAAACTTGGGCATTTTAAATTTCAGTGGGAGCACTAAATATGGGACTAGATTGAGGCCTTTTATGTCCACACTGCTATATAGTTTGACCCTTTCAATGGCTTTTAGCCTCCTTTCAAGGAGTTATAATTTTTTTCTCCATCTTTACTTCAATTTGCTCTTTACCCTTCTATTTATGCTTTTCCTCTTCATCAATACTATGGCCCGTTGATTTTTCTTGAGCGACCATAGTTCTTGCACTGGCCCCTTGTGAAGGGGTATCAAGGTTAATAATGATGATTGGTAGATTAGTAATCAAGACATTTTGTTGTAGATTTTGGATATTAGCTGGCTGTGCATTCTGAGCATTAGTTGTTTATTCATTAATTGGTAACCCCTAGATCTTTCAACAAGAATATCAATATTTATCTCTTAGTTAATAATGATGATTGGCAGATTAATAATCAGGACACTTTGTTGTAGATTTTGGATATCAGTTGGCTGTGCATTATGAGCGTTAGTTGTTTGTTCACTAGTTGGTACCCCCTGATCCTCTGGCAAGAGTATCAGTATTTATCTCTTACTGTTGATGAATCAGCTCTCTTGCCATTAACAACTCCATTATCTTTGTGATCTGAGTTGTAGTTTTTCTTACCTTTTTTAGCATGGCCTCTTGGGCTTTGTCAATGACTTTCTTTTAATCTCTCTAATCTTACCAAGTGATCCTAACCCATTCTTTTCATTCTAAATCTAGTATGGTATCAATAAGTGGGTAGTGGTTAAGTTGATTTTTCTAAGTTTGCAATGTTGACCTTAAGAATTTCACATTTCTTTGAGTTAATTAATTTTTACATATGAACTAATGAAATTAATAATCATTTATGAATATATATGTATGGGAATATGCATGTATGGTATATGTCTATAAATGCACTTGTAGGGATGCTCATTTTAACTAAAGATTTCTAACTTAGATCCATTAATTTTGTGACAAATTACATGTTCACATCATTGATCATGTAAAGATTACATCTACAAAAATTCCTAACTTGATCACATTGTCTCTTAGCCTCATCTAAAAGCTAAAGTACAACATGCCTCTATTGTCTTATAGGATTAATTTGCATCTATAAGTGTCTAATCCTCTCCACCACTTTCCTTTCTTAGATATGGCTAAGTGGATCTATTATGTAAGATGATCTATGCATATTTATCAGCCAAGAGAATTAGCTGCCTATCATCTACAATTATCTTCAGCCCACTATAGTCTATCAGCCCAATATGCATCTAGATTATGGTAAGCTTGCACCAAGGCACGAATATCATCTCCCTTATGTTGTAATTCTAGTCCCATCTTTGCAATAGTCATAGTGAGACCTTATCTTTCCTCAAGTAGTTTAGATACCCTTCCATGCTTTCGATCCAAGGTAGCTTGAAATTGTTTATTCTTTTTAATAGATCTTCTTAACTAGAGATATGTATCAGCATGCTTTCTTATTTCACTTCAAAAATAGTTTTTTTGGCTTTTCTTTCCAAAGCTTTAGTCTTTCATACTTTTAACTCTTTATTAAGTTTGTGCATTTCTTCCTTCATCCCCTTACTAGTATTGTTCTAACTCTTGGATATCCTGGCAAGTTTCATTTTCTTATTCTGTTCAACCCAGTCATTCTTCATTAGATTGTACTTTTCTTCCATTTTTTCAACTTCTTTTGCTTTTGCTTCCATCTTCATTCGTAAATAGGTAACTTCCTCTAAGAGCTAATGATTCTCATCACTTATTCTCTTTTGTTCCCTGGTAGCTTCTTCCTTAATCAAATCAATCTTGAATGGCATGACAGGTTCTGAGTGAATAGATACTCGAGGAATGATCCCATTTGAGCCAAGAATGATTATGTTATAACCTTGAACTCTTCTCCAAGCATCATACCTTGGAGTGGTCTTATTCATGTGCGTACATAATCCTGGCTCAGACCTTTCACTACAGTGTAAAATAGCTATCTGAAGCAATTTTTTATAATCTTCACCTTGATATTTCAAGTCAACACTAGCCAAATTTGAAGTCATGTGGATGAATTATTGCGATCCATATTACCTTCGGACTAATAATGGCGCATAACCTATAGTGCCTCGTATGTTGAGTAAAGTCACATATAGTAGATTACCACATCGATATACAAAGCGTTTCGGTGAAAACCATGGTGCCCTCTGGGTTATATAAAAACAGCCAAGTTCTTGAGCATTTCAACCCATTGTTTCTTGGTTCCGAACTTAGGCCATTCTTTTTTGATTAATTCGTAAAGAAGGATAAAATGTGGGAAGTAGGGTTTAACTTTATCTGCCCCTTTACCCTAAAAATGACTTCGGACCTAGGTATACAATAATAGAGCACTTTTCGAGAATCTCCCTTGACTCTTTTTTAGGCATTCATTGAGTGCTCAAATTATCTCGGCTATAATTACTGGAGCTAGGTGCATGTTTCTTTTCAATTGATCAAATAAATCCATAACTGCCACGTCAACATGTCCCAACACTCTCGAGAAGAAAACCATCCCATATATAGCAAGAGCAAATATATCTAAAGCTTTCTCAATGTTGGATCGCTCTTGGATATATTTTCATAGATGCTGCCATGAGATGACATTGGTGTTCCCTTTCTGCTTTATATATTAGTGGTCGGTTTTGGAACCCAGATCCAAAACTTGACTCAATTTTTTATGAAAGTTGGTTGGACTGTGCTCTTTACAGTAGATAGTTCTCATCTCCAAAGGCCCAAGCCCGAGAAAAGCTGAAATCTCTTTCACAGTCAGAGTCATGTCATGCTGATTGAATGAAAAGCATCAAAATGATGGATCCCAAAACTCAATCATAGCCCTGACTAACTATTCATCCATGTGTATTTTGAGCAAGAGAGCTATCTATCCATACTTTTTTGTAAATCAGGTTTGCTTCATATTCTGCCATTGATCCCATACTTTGGCTAACTCTTTCAAATTATTCTGGCAAAGGTCTAAATGTGTGATCGTTGGCAACTCAGACACAAAACCCCTTGGTATATAGTCCTTGTCCTTTTTCTGATTGAATTCAAACTCAAAATGGACCTTTTCTAATTCCTTCGAAATAATTTGCATGTACTGGTTCTATCATAAAATTAAATCGAAATTGATCTAAGTTAGAATTCTTTTTAAAGCAAGTGTTCCTGTATGCATATGAGGAAAGAAAAATGCACCAGAAAAGGAAAAAGAAAGCAAGTTAGTATCCTTAAAAAATACAAATAAATTTTGAAATAATGAAAATCACAAATTATTTAAATAAGGTATAAATAAATTTCAAACAATGAAAATCACAAATCATTCAAACATGATATCAAAATTATCCAAATAAAAATATAAAAATACAAGGAAAGAGATAACTTTGTCCCTTTATGTTTCTCTAATTTTGGTGACACCTAAAATCAGCATGGCTTTGATTAAAAGTTTAGTATGGTCGATAATATGTGGTCTAGGTCAGGCATTACTTAGGTTCTGAAATTCTTTGAGCTCAGAAAGGACTAACAAGGTACTCTATCCTTATTCATTATGGATTTATGTTGGAATTGGTTTAATCTGAGTGGGTGTGTCTTCCATGCTTGTAATGAGGCTAACACCTTAGGTAGATGTAGGAATCTACATCTGATAGGCTTTCCACTAGCTCAAACAAAGGCTAACACCTTAGAAGGTGGAGCTATTTCACCCCTCCTAAAATATTTGGTACCCATGCCTACTCCATATCTGATGGAGAAGAAACTACTACAAATGTGCATAGTGTGCATGAAGTGACATATATACCTTTTTTTGACAAAAATAAAACCCACTATCCTAATCCCCAAAAGATGAAAAAACATGAAAAGGTTAGTAAAAAATAAATATTAATGTAATGAAAAGGAAAATTAAAAAAAAAATTAACAACCAATTGAAACCAAATTAATTGAAATTTAGTTAACACATAATTAATTTTAGTCCTAACTCTCTAGATGTCCCTAGTGGAGTTGCCAAGCTATCGCAATGTGGATCAGATATGAATCCTGACCAAGAACTTAAATGGCCTTCGCTTTTATGTTTGTTGATATATCACTATTTTATATTCTCTTTTTTCTATAGGCCATATCATTATCGACACTTTCTTATTTTTAGGGACTGGGTGGTCGAGATGAATCGCTCACTTAATTTAACCCTAAATAGTTATTACGAAATGATTATTTATTTGAAATCGATGCCAATCTATTTGGGCTAGATGAGATTGGTCACATATTGAAGTTCATATTTCGAGGGTTATGAAACTATAGAATACCAACTTCGAGGACCCTAATCATACTAGAGGTCATATAAAAGGGCCCGAGAGTCGATTACAATCACATGTAAGGATCGACCCTCTCGTGATGCCCATAAATCGGTACCTTATTAATTACATGTTGACTTTTACTTTTTTATCTGGTTTCAACATATGGCATTTAATTATAAATTCCAAAATAATATTTTATGAAACAAATTTATTATTCCATGTTAAAAAAATTAGTTTTTTTAAAATTTTAAAAATCACAATGTCTTACGCACTCCACCGGAGGACCAGTAGAACATGAAAGCTTTTTATCACTCTTTTTTATATCGCAACAGAAAACCAGAGGAATACAAAGGTTTTAAAATTCAAAATATCTTTCGCATCCCATTGAAGGGCCGGAGGAATGCAAAAGATTTTAGTTTTCTTAAATTTACAAAAATCCCGATTTCTATTTTGAAAAGGATATATCATTATTAAAAAAAATATGCTCTCATATTTTGGGAGAAACTCCATGTATTATTTTAACTTGGAGACATTGCCCTAATTTTCTAAAAGAAAATTTTATACTTTATAAAAAATATTTATAAAACATCCCAAGACTCGATAACAATCTAAAATGACCAAACTATTCCTAATGTGTACCTTTGACATGAAAGTATTCTAGTAATTGAATAGGACTTTGTTCTAATGCAAAATTACCAAAATGCCCTTGGGCTACGCATTCGATGTGAAAATATCCTGAAGACCTTAAAAAACATGAAAAGAATTACAAAAAGGTGAACCTATCTTAAATGTACATCTTTGGCATAAAAGCATCCCAATGACTACCTAGGACTCGATTACAAAGAAATTACTAAAATGCCTTTGAGGTGTACCTTCAACATGAAAGTATCCTGGCAACCTTAAAAGATATGAAAATGATCATAAAAAGGTGAACCTATCCTAAATATACATCTTTGGCATAAAAGCATCCTATTGACTACCTAAAACTCAATTTTAGAGAAATTACTAAAATGCTTTTAGGGTATACCTTCAACATAAAAGTATCTCGACAACCATAAAAGACATGAAAAGGATCATAAAAAGTTGAACCTATCCTAAATGTACATCTTTGGCATAAAAGCATCTTGAGGAATACTTAGGACTTGACTCAAGAAAAATTATCAAAATGCCTTTAGGGTATACCTTTGACGTGAAAGTATCTCGGCATCCTAATGGACACTGAAATAATCATAAAATGATGAGTTTATCCTAAATGGGAAAACTAAGTTCAAAATTTGGCTTAAAATGCAAGAATTACAATTAAACCCTTAAATTTTTGAAAACTTCATTTCATACACTACGAGAAATCGAAAGAATACAAAAAGTTTTAAAAATTCTTATACCCTTATGGATAGAAATAATAGAAAATTTTGAAAGTGATGAAAATGACCATTTTACTCGTAAATACTAAAATTTGCTATTTAGTCCCTAAACTTTTCAATTTTACACTTAGGTGCCTAAATAAAAAAAATCCTAAATCTTCACTAAATATGATTAATCAAGTAAAAATTAGCATGTAGATCATGAAGAACATCCATACGAAGGTTCAGTCAAACATTTTTAACCATAAGACAAAAATTTTCTATTTTGCAACTAGTCCTTAAACTTTGCAAAATTGCATAATGACCCTTAAAGTATGAAAAATACCTAAAAATGTTCTAAAACACACAAAATCAGTTTCCATACAACCCATGAAGCTTTCGACCAAACCTAAAATTGGCCTAAAAAATTTACACATTTTGCAAATTAGTCCCTATGTTTACTAATATTGTAAAATAACCTAAAAACAAAAAAAATCATGGAATTATTACAAAAATATGCACAAAACCATCATCAACAAAACTTATCAAATTCGACCAAACATGGAATAACTAGAAATTATTTTTTATTTTTTATTTTTTTTCATAAATTAGTCCTTAAAACTTTTTATATTTGTAAAATAGCCACAAATGAAAATAAAATTATCATATGCATACACATGAGTTTTGACCAACTACATATAACTCACCAAACAAAACTATTTTTAACTCAAAAATCACATATCTAAGCTTTATCAAATATAAATCAACATCAGCATATAAAAAATCATAAAAAAATAAACATATAAACATGTTATTCTAGCATATCAACAAGAAAATGAAAAGAAAAACAACATACATATGATTATATATATGACAAATATAACACAAAAACCAACATCATATCAACATAAACATGATTTATGAAGAAGGATAATTTAATAACACACAAAATAAAAATAATTAATTCAAAGAATGTAGTTCAAGGCCTTTATGCTTAATCTTTCAACATGGATTAAAAATTGATGTGCCACATCATGATTGGCCTAAGTTAGCAAGCCTAAAGAAGGAAGAGTTTGAGTATACAGGCCCAATCACATGATCAAGGGCTAAAAGAGTCAACTTGGTGGATTATGTGCTCGATAAAGAAGATACTTGAAGATTCTAGAAGTCTTCTTGAGTAATAAAGTTAGCAACATGCAAATTAGGAAAATTTTTAGTATGTAGATTATTACTTAATTCCCAAGGCTTCATGTTTTTTTAGGAAAGTTTTAATATCTTTGCTTGCAAGGAAATTAATTTCATTGACTATTTTACTTTCTTTGTCAACAACCAATACCTTAATTAATTATTTAGGATTCAGTTCCCTTTCTCATAAAAGCCTTTGGCCAAATCCTCTACTATAAATAAGGGACCTTATGCTTGTTTATAGGACATTCAGAGTTGATCAATAAAGTAGCTGATTATTTTAAGTTCTTTTCTTTTATCCAAGTCTTCTTGGTGGCAAGTTTGTATGACTTATCTTTTAGGTTTCTCATCCCTAAAAATGGCATCCAACCCTTGTTTGATTGTGGCAAGGATTCTTGTCAATCAATCAAGGTTTATTCCTTCCATCCTTCTAGTTTTTAGATTTTCATATTTTATTTTCTTCTATTTTTCATTTTGAACCATTAGAGACCTATTTCCATTGAGTTTTATTCTTATAAGGCTCATCAAAAATCCATGAACTTAAGCACATTTTGGCTCAGCAAAAAGAAGAAAAATAAAAAAAAAATGAAGAGAAAATCAAAGCTTTTAGGAAGAAATTTACCTATTCCAAAGCTTTTGAAAATTATTTTTTTTCTTTTAGTGTTTTTTGTCTATGCTTTTTTTAGCCAACCAAAAAAAATCTCTAAGACAACAAAATCCTCACTCTAATTATAAGAGGGAGGAATGACCAAGGGATAAAAAAAGTCCATTGGCCGAAAGCTTCTTTCTTTTTTTTTTTTTAATTTAATTTTTAATTTATTTTTGACTTATTCGTGAATTGCATCAAAGGTTGAAATGCTTTAATTTAATTTGCAATAGTAATCATTCACAAATATATTGTCGTGATTACATTGATAATATAACTAATTGGTAATTAGAAACCAACTAAATTGGTTAGTGAAATGTTAGATAGCAACTGGACTAGTTTCCATGAAACTAGTAGAAAATAATCAATAATTTAAATAAAATTTAAATAATGATAATAAAGTAGAAAATTAATAATTAATAATCATAAACAAAATTTGAAAATGAAATAATGAAAAAAACTAATTGGAACTCCAAAACTCGTAAAATTACATGAAAAAAATCTTTTTAGATAAAAATTAATATATATAAAAAAAATTCAAAACTCATCCAATTAATTTTCAAAAATCGATTTAATATAAATTTAACAAAAATATTTAATGAATTTGAAAAATTATAAACTCAAAAAAAACCCTAAAAATTTACTGAGTAGAGAACTCTGTATCTTGAAAACAGGGAAAATTCTGAAAAAATGCAAAACTCATAACATAAAAATAAATTTTTCAAAACTGATTTAATATGAAATAAATAATAATATTTGAAGAATTTTAAAAATTATAAACCTATAAAAATCTTTACGAAAAAAGTTTACAAAGTAAAAAACTTCATATTTTGGAAATGAGTAAAATTTATAACAAATAAATGATTTTTTTAAAAAAATTGATTTAATGGTGATTAAATGTGAATATTTAAAGAATTTTGAAATTCAAAATTTTAAAAAAATTCCACCAAAAATTTTACAAATAAAGAAAAATTCATATTCTAAAACCGAGAAAGTTACAAAGAATTGATTAAAACTTATAAAAAATGAATAATATAAAACATATTATCCAAAATGCTAATTTACAAAATGGTAAAGATGAAAATTCAAAATTTAAAATAATTTTACCAAGAAATATTTTACAATTATGATATTCGTAATACTGTGAAAAATTCAAAATTAATTACTAAAATGGATAACTTGACACCTTGTGGTATAAAATGCCAATGTGAATTTTTCCTTGAATATTTCTGATTTTTCAAAGTGAGTATCAGCATAAATACTACATAGACATCGATAAAAATATACAATAGTCAATTTTTAGAATTTTACAAAAAGTTCTTGAAAAATTCTTAAAATTAAGAAATTTGACCATGATATCATCTAAAAAAATAGATTTCCAAAATTTTGGTAAGAAAATATTTAAAATAATTTTTCTCTTAAATATTTGTTTTATATATCCGAAATTAAAGGTTAAAATATGACCTTTTTTGTCATGTGAACTTATGGGCATTCAAATATGACCTAAAAGGTCTTAAAAATGTATGGTTCATCTAAAAAAAAGATTGTTATTAAAGGTTAAAATCTGACCTTTTTTGTCATATGAACTTATGGCCATTTAAATATGGCCTAAAAGGTCTTGAAAATGTCTGGTTCATATGAAAAAAAAGATCATTCCCAATAAGGGTGACTGTTATATTCTCAATCTCAGATATTCATGATTATTGGTAAAAAAATTAGGATGAAATTAGGTATCTATAGTTGACCAATAACAAATGAACCTAGTCCTCCTATACACCTTTAGCATAGAAGCATCTCAGTGATCACAAAAGATTCGATTTTAACATAAACTTTGCTAATCTTTCTGCTTAATTGGATGAAGTTAGACATCATGCTTCATTGGTTCCCAACCAAATAAAGCTAACTTATAACAAATGAACTTAATCCTCCTATACACTTTTATTATATAAACTTCCTAGTGATCACAAAGGATTTGGTTCTAACATAATCTTTCCCAATCCTTCTACTTAATCGGATGAAGTTAGACATCATGGTTCATTAGTTCCTAACCAAATGAAGCTGACCAATAACAAATGAACCTATTCTTGCTGTACACCTTTGGCATAAAAACATCTCAGTGATCACAAAGGATTTAGTTTACATATACTTCGCCAATCCTTCTGCTTAATCAGATGAAGTTGGACATCATGCTTCATTGTTCCTAACAAAATAAAACTAACCAATAACAAATGAACTTATTCCTCCTATACACTTTTGGCATAAAAGCATCCCGGTGATCATAAAGGATTCAATTCTAACATTAACTTTGCTGATATTTTACTTAATTGGACAATGTTGGGTGTCATGCTTCATTAGTTCCTAACCAAGTGAAGCTCACCAATAACAAATGCACCCATTCTTGCTGTACACCTTTGGCATAGAAGCATGCTAGTTATCACAAAAGATTCGGTTCTTCATTTACTTTTGCCTACTTCATTCTTTTTTTTAAGGGACTTGAAATTTAAACTTTCTTGATTTATTTTTTTACTTTGAAAAACTTGAAATTTGGACTTTTTTTTTTACTTTGAATATTTGGACTTAAAACTCAAACTTTCTTAAACTTTACTTGATTTCTGACTTTGTCATGATAACAAACTTATTCTTCTTGTAACTTTAAGATGAAATTTGCACCTTCTGATTTCAAAGATTCACTTTATTTGCCGCCCAGTGTGGAGGGTGATCCTTAATTAGTGTTAGCTATATTAGCTTCAGATTAATCTTAGTTTTGATATAACTAAAACTTAAGCTTAATTAGCTTTTGTTTAATTATTTTCAAGATTAGTATTTTTCCATATAATATTTTGTAAACACTTTAAAAAATACTAGAAAGTGTTTTAACTCCTTTAAGCACTCAAAAATGTGTTCTTAATACATAATTTTATATAAAACATTTTTTAGATAAGTTTTATATGTTTTAAAGTCATGAAAAACCTTTTAAAATTAATTTTCATGTGAATTTATCTGTACAATACTTGGTAGGAGCTAAATAACCTTAAAATGCAAAGATCACTATTCATGTATCAAGACAGATCTTTCTGTATCGATATAGGATTGTTTAATGATCATATTTTGGACCGTTAAACACAATGTATCGATACCCACTTAATTATATCAATATAGAGGCACGGGGAACAACGGGAAATGACATTTTAAAGGCTTCAACGGCTATATTCCTTCACCAAATATCCCCAACAGCTATAATTATGATCAAAGCTACAAATAAGCCACTCCAACACCTTCAACATCAAGAAGAACCAAGAGAATCATGCTTAAAGTCAAATCTTTCATCCTTTTCATCATTTTAACTGAACAGTTCATCTTTGTATAGGATTAATTCTTCCTATTTTTGTATTTTTTATTTTGTATCTTTAGATACATATTCCCTTGAGCCAAAATTCTTGTAAACACCTAACCTTTAGAGGTTTTATTTGTTTACATTTAAATCCTTGCAAAAAAAAAGAGGTTTCTGCTTAGCTATTCAAAAATAGAGAAGGTTTCTACTTAGCCTTCAAAAGTAGTGAGAGAGGGTTCTATCTTAGCCACAAAAGATAGGTGGTAGAGGTTTCTATCTTAGCCTTGAAAGATAGAGAGTGTAAAGGTTATACCTTATCCTTGAAAGACAGACAATTCAAGTTAGTGAATTGTGAAAATCCGAGGCAAGTGAGGCTGAGGTAGAGGACATAGGTAATTAAGGCCAAACCTCTCTAAATCTTTGAGTTTGCTTCTCATTCTCTTGTCTTTAATTGCTTATTTTTATTCACTAACTTGCACTCCAAAGTTTATTATTTAGATTTCTTAATTTTATTTATCAAAGTTTTAATTTACTAAAATTTTGTGAAATTAATTCACGCCCATTTGATTTCATTCACCACTAAAAGGTCTAACAATTGGTATCAAAGCTTGTGTCTCATTCCTGTAGGCTTAACATCCTTGAGAAAAGATTCACAAAAGACCAAGCAAATGGCTAGTGGTGATATTTTCAGTATGGGCCAAGAAGGACATTCAATCATGAGGCCTTTTCTCTTCAACGGTGAAGATTACGCATATTGGAAGACAAGGATGAGGCTATTTGTCCAAGCAAATGATTATCAAGTTTGGAAAATAATCATGAAAGGTCCACTCATCCCAACGAAGATGGTAGGTGATTTTGAAGTTCCCAAAGAAGAATGGGAATTGGATAAGAAAGACACTAAGATGGCTTAACTTAATGCTAAGGCCATGCACACATTTTTTTATGTGTTAGGTGCCAATAAGTACAATAAGGTGTCTTTGTGTGATAATGCCAAAGACATAAGGGATAAGTTGGCAATCACACATGAAGGGACCAATCAAGTCAAAGAGTCTAAGATAAGCATGCTCATTCTTGATTATAAGATGTTTAAAATGAAATCGGAGGAGAGCATTAAGGAGATGTCCAATAGATTCATGGACATTGTAAATGGCTTGAAGGGTCTTGGAAAGGTGTATCCCAATAAAGAGACGGTCAAGAAAATGTTAAATAGCCTTCTTAAGTCATGGAAAGCTAAAATGACTGCAATTGAGAAGTCAAAGGACTTCAATCTTCTTGCCTTAGATGAGCTCATCAGATCGCTCCTCACATACAAAATAAAGATAAATTATGGAAATGAGCAACCAAGAAAAGTTAAAGTTGCATTGAAGGCTTTCATAAGTGAGGAAGAGGATGATGATGATGAAGACGGTGAAGATATGGAGATGATCATATTTGCCAAGAAATTTAAGAAATTTGTGAAGATATAAGGGCAAATCATCCCAATCTAAAAGGTTAACAAGGTGGTGTGCTACAATTACAATGAATTGAGGTATGTCAAATTCGATTGCCCATTATTGAAAAAGCAGAAGAAAAGGCATTTGTAGCAACTTGGAGCGATAGTGACTCTTCCGATGATGATAACTCCAAGGAAAACCAAATTGGCAACCTTTGTTTCATGGCTCTTGATGAGCCTAAGGTAACCTTAAATTCTCTAAATTTAAATTCTTATACATTTCATGAGTTACAATATGTTTTTGATGATCTTGTAGTTGCGTTTGAGGAAATGAACTCTAAACACAAGAAAATGATTTCAAAATTAAAAGTTGAAAACGATTCATTATTGAAATCAAAACTTATTTTAGAGAATGAAAACAAAGATTTGAAAGATGATTTTAATAACTCCAAGCTAAGAATTAAAATTTTAGAGAAAGCTAATTTTGATTTGAAAAGAAAGATTGAAAGCCTGGAATAAGAAAAGAAAATCATTTTTGACAAATCTTTTCAAGTTTATATGACCAAGTCTCACATTGCAATTTTCATGGTCATAATTTGCACACTTGTCATGTAAAAAAAAAAAACACAATTTAAAGTTAGGCAAGTATGGGTTCCTAAGGGAACAAGAGGCTTTGAGACTAACATTCATAGACCTAAAGCAATTTGGGTACCAAAAACCAAGTGAAATCTCTTGTAGGTGTGTTAGAGCAATAAGGAGCAATGCAATACAAATGGATGCTCTAGGCACATAAAGAAGTGTGATGGGTAGCCTCCAAGCTTTAAAATTTTGATATGTGTATTGGTTATTCATGTTGTGATTATCAATGCTTTATTGAATTTTTTTAAAAAAATGTTTTTAATGCAAAATTGTTTAATGAAAATTCATATTTTACATTTTGAGCCACTATAAGCTTCAATGTACATGCATTTGATGATTCAATGCTTAATGATGATGTGTTAAATCGATATATGAAAATTGTCATGAAGCATAATTTAAGAATAATTTATGCATAAAGGGTTGATTTTGATAAACTTCATGTCTTGAGTCATTAAGAAACTCTATTGCATGACTAAATTATATCCATATCCTTAGGGGAGCATTTAGAGCTCACTTATAAGATATAATGCCATAAGCATGCATTAGTAAGTTCTTAAGTCTTTTTAATGCTTAATATTCAACTATGCTTATGTGAGACTTAAGATGTTTGATTATTTTGGAAGTTCATGATTTATGGCTTAAGCAAGTTGAAAATACTTTTTAAACATGTGCTTATGTGATTTGAATGAAAATCCTTTAATTGCATATTGCCTTACTTATGTGACCAAACATGCCAATTCATTGAAACTTGATTTTAAAAGTCATTTTAATCCAAACTTTAATTATTCATATGAGTTTTAAATGCTTAAATTCAAAAGTTTGCATTAGAATATAAAATCATAGGTTTTGCAATGCCAAATTGCATTATTTTTCTAAGAATTTTTTGAAACACTTAAGGCATGTGTCAATACTTAGAGTCTTGTATTGATACAATGAACAAAAACCTAGAAAAATCGAGCTTGTATCGATACAAAAGCCCCCTGTATCGACACAACTAGTGAATATTGGCCAATTTCATGTTTTTTTGGCTCTTAAATGCAAAATTGGTCTCCGTAATAAGTTTTTACTTAAAATCCTTCAATTTTATGATTTCTAAACATCATTTCATAATTTATCACATGCTTAATTGTTATATTTGATTCATTTCACAAATCAAAATACATTAAGTGCTCATAATGCTCAAAAATAAATTTTTTTCTATATATCATTTTTTTTAATTTGTTACCATATATGCTTGATGTTCTTCATTCATCAATACTCGTTATCACTTATTTTAAAATGTCATTAAGCTCATTGAACATCTTTCATTCCTAAAAAAACCTAAGCTTATTGAATATTCTTTTATAATTAAATCTTGGTACCTCTAATGCTTATCTTTTGCCAAGATTGTTTTTAAGTTTTGCAAGGTTCATAGAGATAAATCTATCCTTGAAAGATGAACACTTGCATAGCAAAATAAAGCAAATTAAGCATGTAACCACTTCAAATCAAACCAAAACCATCAAGGAATGCTCAAGCACTAGAAATAATGATCCTCCAAGTTACAATGAGCATATCATCAACATTTGGTAAGGTTGAGGTAATCATCAAATAAATGCTATTAAATTCTTATCCCTTAGCATTAAGTTTGGTGACATATATAAGTCAATTACATATATAATTGGTATTCTAGTATGTAATGTATGCTTAAAATGTTTGCTTTGAATGAATCTTTGAACATGTGTAAGTGCATAATTCTCATATTTAAGCATGTTCTTTGATTAAATGTTTGCTCAAATGATTTTATTATCATATCATGAATAAGTAAATGATCTTCTAACCTATGGAAGTTTATTATGTTTTTCCTCATTTTTTTTTAACCTTCCATCTGGCATTTATTGTAGTATGCATGTGTACTAAAAATTCAAAAATTGGCATCTATTGTGCATCTAGACACCAATTGGAT
>JBBYHK010000012.1:17556929-17593821 GCA_038382065.1 Adansonia grandidieri
TCATTTTAGTGTCCATTAGGGTATCGGGATACTTTCATGCCGAAGGTATACCCTAGGGGCATTTTGGTAATTTTTTTTAAAATCAAGTCCTAGATAGTAACCAAGATGCTTTTATGCCAAAGGTGCATATTTAGGATAGGTTCATCCACTTTTCATCATTTTAGTGTCCATTAAGGTACCGAGATACTTTCATGTCGAAGGTATACCCTAAAGGTATTTTGGTAATTCTCCAAAAATCGAGTCCTAGATAGTAACCGGAATACTTTTATTCCAAAGGTGCACATTTAGGATAGGTTCATCCACTTTTTATCATTTTAGTGTCCATTAAGAGGTACTAAGATACTTTCATGTCGAAGGCATACCTAGGGGCATTTTCATAATTTTTCTCACAGAGATGCTTTTATGCCAATGGTGTGAAAGTTTAAGGTTCCTTGAGCCTTTTAAGGTTATTTTTGAGTCCATTAGGGGTACCGAAATACTTTCATGTCGAAGGTAAACCCTAAGGGCATTTTCATAATTTTTTTCACCGGGATGCTTTCATGCCAAATGTGAAAGTTTAAGGTTCCATTAGCCTTTTAAGGTTATTTTTGAGTCCATTAGGGGTACCGAGATACTTTCATGTCGAAGGAATACCTTAGGGGCATTTTTGTAATTTTTTCACTAGGGGCTTTTATGCCAAAGATGAAAGTTTAAGGTTCCTTTATCCTTTTAAGGTCATTTTTGAGTCCATTAGGGGTACCGGGATACTTTCATGTCAAAGGTAGACCTCAAGGGCAGTTTCATAATTTTTCTTACCGGGTGCCTTAGTGTCGATGGTAAGCCTTAGAATATTTTAATTTTCCTTAGAACCAAATCCTAAGTAGTTATCGAGTGCTTAGTGTCAATGGTAAGCCTTAGGAATATTTTATTTTTCCTTAGAACCCAATCCTAAGTAGTTACCGGGTGCCTTAGTGTCGATGGTAAGCCTTAGGAATATTTTAATTTTCCTTAGAACCAAATCCTAAGTAGTTATTGGGTGCCTTAATGTCGACGGTAAGCCTTAAGGATATTGTAATTGTTCTTAAAACCTAGTCTTAAGTAACCACCGGGTGTTAGTGTTTCTATGCCGAAGGTATAGTTTAAGGATAGGTTCATTTTTCTTTTATCTTTTAGTCCTTGGATTCGAATTGGTATTTCAGTGTCCAGACTGAGCCATATGTCCTTTATTTTTGTTTCAAATAAAATTCGTATGTCTTTGAAAAATAAAGGCAATGTCTCAGAGTTAGAGTAGTGTGTGAAATTCCTCCCACCTATATGTGATAGGGTTTTTACGAATCATTTTAATGACGAGGTATCCTTTTCAAAATAAGAATCGAGAATTTTATACAAATTAAGAAAAACCCTTTTACATTCTACCGGGTACTCTAGTAGGATGTGAAAAACATTTTTTTAGAACTGTTTATGTCCTTTTGGTTCTCCGTTGGGGTATTAAAAGGAATAATGAAAACTTTGTGTCCCATTGGTTTTTCGATGAGGGTGCGTAAAACGTTTTGATTTTTTTAAATGCAAAACCCTGATTTTCTCTTATGGAATAATAAAATCTTATTTGAACAATACGGGAATTGTAATTAAATGCCATATATTGAAGCCGAATAAAAATTAAAATTCAAGTTAACATGTAATTAATAAGGTACCAATTTTCGGGCATCACAAGAGGGTCGATCCTTACTTGTGATTGTAACTGACTCCCAGACCCTTTTATATGATCTTTGGTATGATTGCGAGCCTTGGAGTTTGTATTCTAGGGTTTCGTGACCCTCAAAATACAAACTCCGGTAGGTAACCAATCTCACCTAACCCAAATAGATTGGTGGCGACTCCAAATAAATAGTCATTTCGTAATGACTATTTAAGGTTAAGTCAAGTGAATGATTCATCTCGACCACCCAGTCCCAAAAATAAAAAGATGTTAATAATGATATGGCCTATACAAATAAGAGAATATAAAATAATAATAAATTTTGTAAATATAAGAGCGAAGGCTATTTAAGTCGGGCTTGGTTAGGGTTTGTATCTGGACCATGTTGCACCAAGTAGTCAAAGAAAATGAACCCTAAAGTGGGAAGTCCCTACGTGGTTAAGTAAGCTTTCTTTGATTAAGTGTTGATTTTAATCGAGATGGATAGCAACAACCTACACAACCCCTTTAACTTTGATTCTGTCAAGAAGTATTACACCTAAGAAAGCCCTTCGAACAGAAACCTTTGAAGGTATCTTTATCTAAAAACCTTTGGATAAGAACCAAATATGGTATCGAGGGAATTAAATTCACTTAAGTTTAAAACCTAGAAGGGCAGCTTAAGCAAATAAACCTTAACCTTATCTAAACCTAATCATGACCAATACTCACTTAACAAAACCATCTTACATTAAAATACCGAAATTTGGCCCAACCTATTTATCCTATCTTAAACTTATTAAACCTACATATACTCTATCTCAAAAGAAAAAAGGTGATTTCTATCTTGACTTGGGGCAATTACCATAGGGCAATCTAAGAGGTTCCTTAAAGAGCAACCGACACCAGAAAAGTTGGTCATTTGAGAGAAGCCTTTAGAAGTACTCAACAGAAGACTCATGTTATAGCATCGAAAAAGACTAATTGCTCAGAAAAGTTAATCTTCAACTTTCTTTGGACATATTAGAATGTTCAATGAATTGTATTCCTCTTCTTCCAGAAATGTAATACAACCATTTCATTCTCTAAATTTTTTTCCTCATACTTGCATACCATATTGCATCATGCTTGTCATATAATTGATAATGCTAGATAGATTGTATAAAATTGATAATAGGATTTCCTAGTATTACTTCAAAAAAGATGAAACTTTGCAAAGGAATCTTCTCAAATTCAAAAAGCTAAGAATAGATTTTGAAACCACAATTAGACTTACCCTTTAGAGCTCCTTAATATTGAAAATGTGATTAAAGATGTCCTTTAATAAACCTTAGCAAAAAGGTAGAGCCCAATCAATGATCCTTAACACCTGCCATTAAACCATATTCCTATCAATTAGTTTAAACTATCAGATGCACCTTTTCAATCATGTTAAGAACTTGCTTACCAAGTCTATTAACCAACCTAGTCGAATAAAGCCTTAATATGAGCCGATCAGACTTATGAACCTTTTTACACATCATAGGTCACTTTGCCCATTAAAATAACCTCAACCATTCAAAAAAAATAACTTTTTGAACATTGAGATTAAAGTTGGCAAACTTTAGAACAAAATATACCCAAAATCTCAAAGATGAAAGGTGATTCAAAACTCCAAAACCAATTGCCAGATTAGATTTCTAAATCATCACATCTGTATCATCCAAACATGCATCTGTACCCTTATACCTTATACATGAAACTACTTACCACCTTTCAGGTATGGACTTCTGCCTTTAAAAGTCCTTAGCAAACTTAGACTAAAGATACCAACTGTTGTTTCCAAAAACCCTAGAAATCCTAAGTAAGCTCCCTAAACTCAATGTATCTCAGTCCATAAAGAGCTGGATGCATACCTACCTCAGTCCATAAAGAGTTGGATGCCTACCAACCTTTCTCCACAAAGAGCTAGATGCCTACATACCTTAGCCCAAAAAGAGCTAGATGTCTATCTATTATAGTCCACATAGAGTTGGATGCCTACGTACCTCAGTCCACAAAGAGCTAGATGTCCATCTACCTTAATCCACAAAAAGCCAGATGCCTTAGTCCATAAAAGCTGGACATCTATTTAACTTAGTCCAAAAAAACATAGATCGTTACCTACTTCAGTCCATAAAAAGCTGAATGCCTACCTACCTTAGTCCACAAAGAGCTAGACATCTACCTACCTCAGTCCATGAAGAGCTAGACAACTACCTGCCTTAGTCTAGAAAAAGCTGGATGTCTATCGAGTTAAAGCCCAAACTTTTTTATGCCAATTTAGGGGTTAAACCCAAGAAAGTATAAACTTAGTAAGAAGGTTAAACCTTACAAAACTCATTAAAATTTTCTCATCAGTTAGAATTCCTGTAAATATATCTTGATATTTTGATGTAGTACTAATTGATCTTTATCTTTTTGTAGGTCTTTAGGAGGTATCCATATACCCCAAACAAAATAGTGTTTATTTGTCTTTACCCTATTACTAATACCCAGTAATGACCAAAAAAAGGTAGCTGTGGACACCTTATTTTATCTTGACCAATATTCAAAGTATTGGAAGTCATCATCTGAATCATCATCAAGGTTACTCTAAGGAGTATGTGTTAGTTTTCCATCATTCCCAGCTGAATTAAGGTATTCAGGAAGCCAAAGGTATGTAAAATCCATTTTTTTCATATATGTATCAATACAAGGCCTTAGTGTATCAATTATTAGCTCAAGGTAAGAAGTTGAACTAAGGGGGGTGAATTGGTTCTATAAGAAAATTGATCAAAATATTTTTTTTTGCAAAAATTTTGAAATTAATTGAAAGTAAAAAAAAGTTAAGGATAAGAAGAACAAATAATCGATATATAAAGGTTCAGTTTTTGAACTTGGAACCTACGTTTTCTTTTTTAGGCATTTTTTTGCTAAGGTGATTCCCACAATTCCCTAATGGACTTGTTACCTTTAAGGCTAAGGTATAACCTTACAACTCTATCTTTTTTAGGCTTAGAGAGAACTTTGCAATCCCCTTAAGAATCCTACCTCAAATTCTTAAATGTTTTCACTTATTTTCACACAACCCTTTTTGTGAAGTGCTTGCAAACAATTTGAACCTCTAGTAGGTGGGTGTTTGTTGGAATTTAAGTACAAAGTGGATGGGATATAATTTAAACTTGAAGGATTATGAAGAAGAATAAAGAATTTGAAGACTTTAAGCTTTTGTTGTTCAATGCTTGATTGATCTTGTATCTCTTGCTTTTTTAGCTGTTAAGAACCTCTATTTATAGCTTGAAAGTGATTTGTAGACGTTGGGTATTAAATTAGGTGGTTAGAAAGTCATTGTAGCCTTCATATATGCTTGTTTCCATTCAGACCTACGTTGTTGTATCGATACAATGCCAATAGTATCGATACAAGAATTAAAAATGTGACCATTACAACTTGTTCTATTGATACATAAGGTTGAATATCGATATTTGTCATCTTGTATCGATACAGACTCACCTGTATCGATACTTTTGAGGGTTTCAGCCAAACCTTAGCTACTGCCAAGCAATGTAGCTATACATATAGGGTGAGTATCGATACTCATTGTAATGTATCGATACATGCTGATTTGTATCAATACAATTGAGTGTTTTAAGCATAGTATCGATACATTTATGCATTATGTTGATACATCCCTTTAAAATCCTTTATAAAATGATTTTTCTTATTTTTAAATTGACTCAAACATATCTCAAAAGCATTCTAAGTATAAGTTTGCATTTTGGGACATATATTTTTAAGAAAACTAGAAACTTAGAAACTTAGTGTTTTTTAAAATATTTCCCAATTTAACACAAGTACTAAGTTGGAAACAATTAAGAATAACTTAATTTAGCGTAAGTTATTGTTATAGCAAAACAGAAATTAATTCAAAGTTAACATTGGTATAAGATTTTCGCGTCATCAAAATTTGAAAACTCATTGCTTGTATCGATACAAGGGGGCATCTATTAATACAAATACTAAATGTATCGATACATTAGCATTTATATAGATACAGAGTTATGTCAAAGCAAAAATCGATAATTTCTGGCCAAGTTATATCGGTATACAAGTATTTGTATTGATACACAACTCTATTTATCAATATATTCTACAATGTGTCAATACATATAGGCAAATTTGTTCTATGTATCGATACAAAACTCATTGTATCTATAAAAATAGGCAAATTTTGCCTAGTTCATGCCATTTTCACCCTTTTTGCAACATAACATCAAAACATGAATTTGGTTAAGACATTGGCCTCACAAATCATCCATAATAAGACATAACTTCATACAAATCATGTTTATTACATTTTTAGGCTTCAAACATTAGATCTACATTTTGAATTAATCTTGATTTTGATGTACCTAAGACTTAAGCTTAATTAGCTTGTGCTTAAATATTTTCAAGTTAGTATTTTTCCATTAATTATTTTGAAAACACTTTAAAAAAATATTAAAATGGTTTTGCCCTTTAACTTACTCAAAAATATGTTCTAAATGCATACCTTTGTATAAAATACTTTTAGGATAAGTTTTATAATATTTTAAGCCATAAAAAACAACTTAAGGTTGATTTCATATAAATGTATTGATACACCATGTGAATGTATCAATATAATGGTTAGCAGTAGCTAAACTTTCACTAAACCTTTGAATGTATCAATACAAGCTTGGAATGTATCGAGACACATGAAATTTTATCGATACATGTTTTTTTCAACGGTCATATTTTTGTATGGATACAGGTAATGTATTGATACATATACAAATGTATCAATATAATCTAGAAAGAATGAATAGGGATCACTCAAATGAAGTCTCCAATGGCTTTATTCCTGTACCAAACATTCCCAACAGTCATATTCATGATCAAGGCTATAATTAAGCCTTTCTAACACCTCCAACAAGATGATTAACCAAGGAAAAAAGCTTAGAGCAAAATTTTTCATTAACTCCATCATTTGTAGAGTACTTCACAAATGTATCAAACCAATTCTTCCTATCTTTGTATTATTCATTTTGTATCTTTAGATACACATTTTCTTTGAGCCAAAATTTTTGTAAACAGCTAGCTTTTAAAGTTTTTATTTGTTTACACCCAAGTCCTAGTAAAAGGGGAGGTTCTTACTTAGTTATTGAAAAGTAGAGAAAGGTTGTATCTTAGCCAAAAAAGATAGAGGATAGAGGTTCTATCTTAGCCTTAAGAAAAAGATAGAGAGTTCTAAAGGTTATACCTTAGCCTTAAATGGTAAAACAATTCAAGTTAGTGAATTAGAGAAATTTGAGGTAAGTGAGGCAGAGATAGAGGACATAGGCAATTAAGGCCAAACCTCTTTAAATCATTGAGTTTACTTCTCCTTTCCTTATTCTTTAATTACTTGTTATTTGTTCACTAACATATAACTCTAATTTGGTTATTTAAATTTCTTAACTTCTACTTCAAAGTTTTAATTTGCAAAATTTTTTTGAGAAATCAATTCACCTCCTTTTGATTTCATTCACTGCTAAAAAGTGTTAACACATATTCTGAAAAGGTCCATTAAGCTTGGCATTAGGGCATTTCATAAGAAAATCTAATTTGGTGAAGGATAAAATTGAGATTACTCATTTAATCAACTAAAGCAAGGTTTTCTTTGCCTACAAGAATCGAGATTAACCAATTAAATGCTGAAAGGTTTTGCATTGGTACAATGAGTCCTTATGTTGTACATGCCAAAAGTTCTATATGCCCCTTTTACTAGGTCATTTTAATGGCTGAACTCCACCACTATATAAGCCAATTTTTTTACTTAGTTGAGAGGAGGTTACACTAAATTTTTAGGTTTTGCATTGGTACAATGAGTCCTCATGTCATACAAGCCAAAAGTCTTATGTGCCCCTTTTGCTAGGTCATTTTAATGGCTGAACTCCACCACTATATAAGCCAATTTTTTTACTCAATTAAGAGGAGGTGACACCAAATTTTTACATCAACTACCCAAAAAACCTTTAAGCTCTCCAAAAAATTTTATTCATGTAGCTCTTCTTCCAACTTTCTAAGAACCCTTCCAAAACCTCTCATTTCCCTCATCTCTACCCTAAAAACTATTCTCTATAAACACCATAACCAAGAGCTCTTTCTTTTATTCTTTTTTTGCTAATCATAGCAAAATGATGGAAAAAAATTAAGCTAAAAGTTGTTGCTTGCTATTCAAAGATAAAGTTAGGAGCTTAAATCTTCTTTGGGTATGTTTTTCTCCTCTTTTCCATTTTTTATTTTCTATTTTTCTCCATCATCATCATCATAGTGAACTTCCATATAGCTATGACCCTATTAAGACTTTCATGCATTATTATGGTTTTGTTTGTGGTAGCCTTAGGATTTTGATGACTTTTTATGCTTTAATGTTGTTTTGATAATTTAAAATGCCATATCTCTTGTTGAATTGAAATAGCCTATGTTTATTGATTTTTGCCATGCTTTCTTCATTTCTGCATGTTCATTTCATGTATAAACGCTTATCTTAGCATATTTCTATCTTGACCATGCCTTTGGTTGCCTTTTCATTAAGATTTCCTTATTGAAATGCATGGATAACTTGGTGTTTTGAATGTTTGCTTATGTTTAATATCTTCACTTAGTTTAGTTCATCACATGCTTGTTAAAATGCATCTATGATGCTTACAAAAAATGTTTTCAAAGAAAACCCTAGGTTAAGTCCATGGTACCTTTAATCAATAGGGATTATCATGGATTTAATGTTTTCAAAATATTGGTTCACCAATCTTGGGATATATCTAGCATAAATATTTGGATTCATGGCCTTATTAGACCAAATACATTATGATTTTAATCCAAAATCAAAAATGTTTTCAAATGTTTAGTTTAAGCATCCTTCGAGCCTATGATGACTAGTGGCATAGATAACATGTGGTTTGGTGAGCTACTCTCTAAGAGTTTGATTGGTCCATTAACATTCGCATGTCTAACACCTTAACATATGACCGCAAAAGCCTTAACTCAAAGAAACCCCTATTTTGGTATTGGCAGCACAGTGATCTCGATTTAAAAAATTATTTTTAATCTCTAAATGATTTTTCTAGAATTTTTTATCATTTTCTTTTAAAACGGATTTAAAATATTTTTTCCAACGATACCTCATTTGCTCCCAAATCATTTTGAATGTGAGAATTATGATTTTTGAACCTTTGTTATCTGGAATCCTTAAAATCAATGATTTATGTTCTGTTTAGGAAATTTCAACCCATTAGATGATTTTCTTGGAATTTTTAAATATTTACCTGAAGCTTTCATGAAATTCCCATTTTGAAAAGGTATCACTTATGATTTAATGATTCTGAATGAGTTCATGATGATTTTTCTAAGTTCGCAGCCCCTTTCTCCTATATTTGCTCCCAATGCTGGCTTGACCTAGTTTCAAAATTTTCCTCCTAGGAAGCGATTTTCTAGGATTTTTGAAATATTTTTATTTTAGTCCTTACTGAGTTACCTTTCCAATGGTATCTCGTTTGTGACTAGAAACTTTTAAACAAATCCAGAAAAAATTTGAGAATGTGGACAGTGCGATAGTATCCCTTATTTTTTAAACCTAAGAAAAAACCTAGTAAATATTTCCAGACCACCTTTTCAAGTCATTCAAATGACTTGAAATGCCTCCAATTATTTCCCTATAGAGTCATGTGCCATGACACAAGTCCCATTAGGTTTAGGTCAAGATCCTAACACTTTTTAAAATTAATTGTCTTCCTCTATTTAAAATATCTAGTTTTAATTCTAGGATTTATTTTCCCCAATCAAATATTTTTCAAAATCTCTCTTTCCAAGAAGATACTCCAACCCAGATTTTTTGAGAGGATTTTTCAACCTCGTTTTCTCTGAGGGAAGACTCCAACCTCACTTTTCAAAATTACATCAAAAATCTATGTTTTCTCTTCCTCGAGCTTCTCTAGACTTTTTACTCAAACCTTTTATGCCTAAGCCGACCACTGAATCTAAGCATATCTCAAAGTTGTCAATTTAGATATTCTTCAATAACCAAGGTCAATTACAAAATACATCCAGATTGTCCCTCCTTTTTCTGTCTTTGGGTATTAAATCATAATGCAACTTTTATTATGTTCTTTTATGCCTTACTAACATGTTTCCTTTTTCCATGCTGATTTTGCATCCTTGATTTTAAAATCAAATTTCATAAAATGCAAGGCAATGTTCTATACCAATATCCTTCTAATGCTCGAGGTAGAGTATCCTCTTCTAAATCAATCCAGATCTTATTTTACCAAACCCTCTTTGCTTTTCTTCCCTTATGGGTTGCACAAAGAGATATTAATTAAATTTTTACATTGACAACTTGAATTTTATATTTAAAAGTTTGCATTTATAAGAAAGGGGTTACACATAAATAATGACCATAAAAAAATCGAGGAAAACTGAGACTTCGATAATTTATGGCTAGATGGTACCAATTTAAGCCTTTGTGAGGGTGCTAATCCTTCCTCATGCGTAACCTACTCCTAGACCCTTTTAAAACTAACTTTGGCAATGCAATCTATAAAATCAATGTTTTAAGTTTTGTAACTAGGAATCATTGGTCTTAATAGGTATCCGATCATACCTAGCCCAAAATGATCGGTGGTGACTCCAAATTATGGTCATTTCACAATGTCCATCCAAGATTGGTTGGACGAGCTATTCATTCGATGGTCTTCCCTTCGACCTTTACTCCATCACACCTAATCCAAAGCTTATTTAAGGGATGACCCAAAGGCAAGCCCCTTCCCTTTACCTTCTCATTCATTTTTTAAGTCATAGTGCATCATGTTAGGGGCATGTCGTGACAGATATAGTAGACATAATGTTAAATAAAATTAATAAATATTATTTTTGGCATGATATGACACAATACAAGAATACATGATAAATGGTATTTGAGCATTTGTTGGGGTAGTAATATATATCATTTAAACAATATATTACATATAATTTAGGATAGTAATATTAACGGTGTAATCTAGAAATCAAACATGTATCAGGGTATTAAAATCCCTAATACTAATGTGTATAATTGTATTGTTTTAGGAGAGACTAACCATAATTCGGAGCTAGTAAATTGGAACGAGTAAAAAGCCGTGCATAAATAAATTATATACATTTTTAATCAACCATTTTATTTTAGATAATAAAAAAAATTTTAATTGATTTAATTATTTGGTAATAATGGTCAACACATAATTTAAGGTAATTTAATAAAAATAAAATTGCTAATTTATTAAAAGTTTTTACTTTTATATCTATCTATATAGTAAAATTGACTTAATTATTAAACGTGTCATGAATGATATCCTAATAGTACAACATTCCCCTCATAATTTAAGTATTGTCATAATTATGATTTTTTAATATTGTGAATTAAATGTATACATCTCATTTCTCCTATACATGAATCAAATTAATTTATTAAAGGTATTTATCTTGTCTCTCCATACATGAATCAAATTAGTTTATTAACTTAAATGTATACATCTTCTCTCTCCTATTCATGAATCATGGATGAAAAAGTTATCCTTGAATTCTATATATAATCAAAATTTCAACATATTCTCCACCAATATACACTCAAAAGCAACTATTTGAAAAGTCTAATTTATGATGTACAAAATGTCCTCGAATAAAAGAGTGGTGGCAAGTGATGAGCAGCATGTTTCTTAGCATCAAAACTTAAGAAAGAAGACGAAAAGAGATAATTTGACTATGACTATTATGCCCGTAGAATTAACAACAAAGATGTAAAGCAGATACACTTATCTCTAGAAGTTGATTATTCTAACAATATGTTGCGGATGCTTACACTACTATGAAAGAAGATCGCTTGGGATAAAGTAGACAAAATGCTTAAATGTGTTCCATGTTCTTTGAGAATGAATAATTTTTATTTTCAAGTTTAAATAGATTTTGGTCAAAGTATGAAACATTATCGAATTGTAGCCTCCATTGTATACATATTATGATTTTCTTTAAAGGAATATATGTTTGGCTATATTATTTATCTTACTTTGATTTTAATATGTAGTAAAACCATGAAGTAATGAAATTTAGTATATCTTTTACAGATATAAAGTTCTTATTCTCTTATGTTAGAATTTATTTTCTTTTATAAATTGATAAAAAAATTTTATCATTAAAAAAAATTAATTTATTTATGATAAAAAAATTAAAATGTGTCCTAGATGTATAGAGTGGGGCATGGAATGGAATTATCATTATATGCATTTTTTGCTAATAAAGATGAAAATGTTCATTTTTCATTAAATAAAAGCATGAAATATTCATAATATGAATTTTGTGGAGAGAATGAACTGACTGTTTCATCTATTTAATTAATATTCATAATATTATTTATTTTTTCATCATGATAATGTGATTTAAATGTTATAATTAATTTATTAATAATAACATACATTGAAAAAAGAATATAGATGTATTTCAGTTTAATAAATAAAATTTATAATAGTTAAAAGGGTAAACAACTCTGTTAGTTATCCAAATATTGACGCACTTTCATTTAGGTCACCAAAGTTTTAAAATTTTTAAAAAGGCCACTAACATTATGTTTTTCTAAATGTTTGGTCACCCAATCGTTAAATGCTTAAAGGTTCTAAATGTTTGGTCACCCAATCGTTAAATGCTTAAAGGTTCTAAATGTTAGTGGCCTTTTTAAAAATTTTAAAACTTTGGTGATTAAAAGGAAAGCACGTCAATAGTTGGGTAACTACTGGTGTCGTTTATCCTAATTAGAATTATTTAATTCATCATTGATATCGCTTACATGCATGTAACTTAAGTAGTTAGATTGAGAAAAATTTTAAATAAGATGAGTTTTATTTTTATAATAGCAAAATTAATTCACTTAAACTTAATAAATAAAATTTATAATTATTGAACTTAATAAATTCATCGTGAATGTCTTTTGAACACAACCAATAAGTTAGATTAAGAATAAATTTAAGTAATTATGAATGTTATTTAATTAATCATGGTAATGTGATTTGATTATTGATCCTTATAATGTTATTTAATCATTAAAATTAATTTAGTAATAATAATAGTCATTGATAATAAGATTCTATAGGTCACTCAAGTAGTTATATTGGAAAAAAAAATTAAGTAATATGAATCTAATAACTTCTCATTAATATAACTTAAAATCATTTTAGTGATATGAATTTTATTTAACTAATCTTAATAATATAATTTCATTATTGATAATAATAATGGTACCTAGTTTCTTAACTAATTTGATTGTTTTATCATTAAATATATGACACATGACATCTTTTTAAGACATAACAAATGTCAGTTATATAGACTACCACATTGACCGTTTACTTTGTTTGCCAAAAGCTTTGTCTTTTATATATTTATATAAGATATAAGATTTGAATCTAATTCTTTTATTGTATCAATATTTTCTCTTTCCATTTTGATTTTTTGCATATTAGTATTACCAACAATGTCCTTTGATTACAATTTAGTGTTAATTTTTTTTATAAAAAAAAAGGGATATTAATTCATTTACCGTTAAATCCCTTCTCTTTTTACAATTATTTACATATTAATTCATTTTGAAAAAAATTATAATCGTTTCTTCATTTTTGGATTCACATCAAGTAATGCTTGATAGTTTTTTTTTTTTTTTTTTTGTTGACAGTCAATAATGCTTGATAATTAATTCACTCTTTTTGTTTTTTCAATGTCAATTTTGAGACTTAATTTTTGGTGTTTAAAAACTTTTCAATTAAATTTTATGCATATTAATTTTCTAATAGCAAACTGTTGGTTTAATTTGATTTAATTGTTTTGTTTATTATGATAGAATATCCAAGTAAAATATTACAATGGTCAAAATATAACAATTATTAACATAAGTTTTTTAAAATATAGAAAAAAAATTCGAACACTTTCAAAGGACTTATTAGAATCATAATTGTTTTATTATTACATAATTAATTGCATTTCAACTGTTATTTTATAAAATTTTGTTTTTTTTTTTTTAACTGTATGTTTTAATCCTATTTATATGCGTCAATTTTTGTTACACTTGAAAAATGGTATATAAATTGATATTTGCTGGATTAAGAATTATGTCAAATGTCATTTTAATGTATTAATTGTTATAGATATAATTGGCTATTTCCTTTTTAAAATCCCGAAACTTAGACAATGTAAAATATTTGTCTCCCTAAAACTAATATGTAGCTATTTTTTTCTTGAAAATTTATTGAAATGTATAGTCTTATAGAAATTGCGTATCAATCACTTGTTATTAGACAAATATAGAAGAATTCTGTCCCAGGGAGATTAATTACGGATAATATCATGATCGCTTATGAGCTCAAACATGCTATGAAGTTAAAGAATACAAGGGGTCGAAGCTGCTTTGCTCTTAAACTTGACATAAGCAAAGCTTATGAAAGGGTTGAGTTTGCCTTTACTATGGGCTATCATGGGAAAAATAGGGTTTGCTTGTAAATGGATAGACCTTATAATGGAATGCATTTCATCCATTTCCTATTTTGTCATTATCAACGGGAAAATCACTGATGCTTTCACACCGAGTAGAGGACTCTGGCAAGGAGATCCCCTATCACCATTCTTATTTTTGTTTTGTACAAAGGGTTTATCAGCGATGCTTGAACAATTGCAGAAAAATGAATAGGTAGCAGGTATATATGCAAGTAGATTGGGTCCTAGAATAAATCATCTTTTCTTTGTAGATGACAGCCTATTATTTGCGCAAGCAAATAAAACCACAGAAGAAAAGTTGAAGGCAATGCTAAGGATATATGAGGATAGCTCGGGGTAAAAAATTAAATTTTGAAAAATCAGTGCTATTTTTTAGTCCGAACACTTCGGATGAATAAAAAGAGGCACTTTCATGCTTGTTTGGAATAAATGTTGCCATAAATGCGAAGAAATATTTGGGCGTGCCGACTATGGTTGGGAGAAGTGAGAGAGTAGGTTTTAAGGAGATTGTTAATAGAGTGCAAGCAAGAATCCAAAGCTGAAATTGTAGGTATCTATCCTTTGGAGGAAAAGAAATATTTATTAAAGCAGTCTTTCAAGTCCTTACTTCATATGCTATGGCTTGTTTTTTGCTACCACAGACATTATGTTCTCGAATTATTAGATGATATTGGTGGGCCAATAAGCAGGATAGTAGAGGTATACATTAGCTCACTTGGAATGAGGTATGTAAGCCAAAGAGTATGGGAGGGTTCAGGTTTCAGAAATCTGCAACTTTTTAACATGGCTTTGTTGGGTGACAATGTTAGCGTCTCATTCAAAACACGTCTTCCTTGACATATAAAGTCCTATAAGCAATCCTTTTTAAAATCTGCTTTAGGTCATTGCCCTTCTTTCATTTAGAGAAGCTTATGGATAGCAAAAGTAGTGGTTGAGACAGGGACTAGACGGCATGTAAGTGATGAGAGGTCTATTGGCATTTGGAATGATAAATGGTTACCAGTCAACAACCTACCGAGCATTACATTTGAAACATGCAGTTTTCCAAGAACTACTAAAGTCGAAGCATTGATCGATGGAGAGAAGCATACTTGGTGAGAAGAACTAATTATAGGGGAGTTCACTCAAGTGGAAGATGATATAATTTGTAATATTCCCTTGTATAAAAGAAGAACGATGGACAAATTGGTTTGGCACTATACCCAATATGGTAAATACTCAGTTAAGAGCGGCTACATGTTCTTTTAATGAAGCAACTCCCTCAAGGCCTGCAAACATTTATCTGGAGGTAAGTCTGGAATACTGCAGTTCCCCCAAAAATAAAGTTATTCGTTTGGAGATGGTGTCATGGCATGGTTCCTACAAGGAGCAAGTTGGCATGTAGAATTAAAGATAGTGATCCTAGTTGCCCGAGATGTGGCCATTGTGAAGAAACAGATTTTCATGCAATAATGGATTGTGGTCCATCTAGGAACCTTCTCTATAAAGCTTTTCTAATGCTGATCGGTACTGATGATCCTAATGATAGCCCGCAAATCATTGATAGGATTGAAAAAGCAGCTAGATGCTTGTCTGTAGAAGAATTTGATAAATATCTCATAACTTCATTGGCGCTATGATACACAGGAATGCAAAGATACATCATAACAATAAGTTGGAGGAAATTACGGTGTCGAATTTGATGACAGGATTACACCCAGATTTTAAAGCAACCAACAGTTAGCTCTTTCCCAGGCCACATGTCTGCAACACAGTGGGTTGGAAAGCACTAGATCAGAACACCTCAAAGTCGACTTCGATGGGGCCGTAGATGTTCAGTACAAACGTGGAGCTGCAGGGGTGATTATTCGAGATTTTGAGGGATTTGTTATGGGAGCAGCTGCACTCAAAATAGATCGTTGTACAAACCCAACCATGGCTGAAGCAATTACAGCTTTCAAGGTGATAGAAGTGGCAGCGCAGATGAGCTTTCAAGATGTTATCTTTGAAGGTGATGCTCTGACAGTAGTCAATAAATTGCAAATAGAGGAGGAGGACTTATCACTCATTGGACCAATCATGGAGGAAGGTAGGAAGCTGATGAAGAATTTTAGAAATTGCAGAGTCAACACATTGCAAGACATGGAAATTAAGTTGCCCACCTAGCAAAATACAGTTTATATCTCAGTAATGATAGTTTTTTGATTAAGGAATATCCAGATGCAATTCATCGAGCTGTAATGACTGATGCTATTAACGTTTAAATAAAATAATAGCTGTTTTCCAGTAAAAAAAATATAGAAAAAATCAAAATCACTAAAACTACTTATTTATATAATCTCTGTGGGACATTTGCCTCAATTTCAGAGAGGAAAAACATTGGACAAACCAACAGAAAACATTGGAGATAGTGAGGAAATTATAAAGCATATAATGCTGGAATTAAAAATGAAAAATTCTTCTTAATTTTTTTTTTTTTAAAGGAAAAATCTTCGGCCTCAAGAAATCAATATAAAACCAAATGAGGTGAAGAGAGAGAGAGAGAGAGAGAGAGAGAGAGAGAGAAGACAATAAAACAAAGGTAAGAGATAATTTTATTGTCTTCTTTTCAATTTCTTTTAAAAGTTAATCATTGCAACTTGGTAGATGCCAAATTCTAACTCCGTTACCTATTTAATCGATATAATTACTATTATTAGCTCATAATCACACGCTAATATTTTAGTGATACATTAAATATTAAGTAGTTTTGTTACAAATTACTTAAAATATTTTAGTACCTACTATATGGTAATCAATTATGTGGTTATGCCTTCCCAATAATAGTTTATAGGAATCGTTTCATACCTATTCATTGTTATGATGCTGCATATTCAAATATATTAATGTTTTGGGGGTTAGGATTAAAACATTTTATACGATGGTAATATCAAAGATTTTGTAAGGAAAAACTATAAAAAACCATATATTTGAAAATTAAAATAAAAACAATATGCTTTTTAACTATTCACATGTTTTTACTTTGAGCACGTGGTTTGGAAAAAAAATAGGGGGAATCTATATAATTATATTAATTAGATATTTTGAGCTCCCATCTTAGATAAATCGGGTACATTAGGTATGTTGCAATGAGTTCTTTCGGTTTGTAATAATAATAATAATAATCTATTATTGTATTATGTTTTCATACCCTTTAGAACAAATAGAGCTAGTATGGAAATTACTTACAAAGTAATTTTAGGTAAAAATTAGGTTTTAAGTGCTAAAATTGGTATTTTCTTAAATGGGATTATTTAATTGCACGTTGGTTACGTTAGGAAAATTGGGTTTTGAGAATTCAATACAGTATTTGATCCTTTTTTAAATGTAATTATTTGATTTATTGTTTAGAAAGTAAGATGGGCAACTTATTTATATATATATATATATATATATATATATTCAATTAAAAGTGAATATATAGCTGACAAAAAGTGTATTTAAGATAATAATAGTATTGAAAATTTTATTTTACGAAAACATACTCCTATTCCAATTATATTGTTACAATTGATTTTTTTTGTCAAATTTGTTAAATTGTAATCTCTATTATTTTAAATATTTTAATTAATTAATTTTTAATAAATATACATTTAAAAATTAATTTATTGAAAGTTTTTAAAATAAATATTTTTAATTTTTTATCAATAATAAATGTAAAATAATAATAGATTAAAATTAAAATAAAAGCTGATGGACAAAGATCAAAATGTTGATAATTTTAGTGCGACGAAGGTAGTAGAAGTTATTTTGGAATATAAATACAATTGATTGCATTTCTTACATGCCTTTCAATTTGAGCAATATGATACTATCATTTGACACTTAATATAGAAAACAAATACTTATTATGTTTGAGATTTTAATTATCTTAAATTATATTTAACTATAAAAAATTGCAACCTAAAAATGGTTTAATTTACATTTTTTTGTTTAAAAATATTTTAACAAGTTTAATTGATATAACTAAATATTTTATTGATTTAAGCATAGAGCTCAAACTTATAAATAGATTCATTAAATAATTTATCAAAAAAATAGAAAATAATTTGAAAGGATATTTATGCACACTATATTAGAGTAATCCTAAGGATTACTTCGTGAGGTGTCAAATGGGTTTTTTTTTTAAAAAAATTTTATTTTACTTAATTTTTTGTGTATTTGCATGGTAATCTTATTTTTCTTATGTCATGATTGAATTTAAAACATTTTATATCTATATAAGTTTTGATAAATTAATAATTCGTTTCATAAAAAAATAATTTTTTTATATGTTTGTAAAATGATGTCGTGTTCACTTTTTGTATTATGTCGTATTTTAATTGTTTTGTCTATATTAAGTTTGTATTGTTTAATAAAGTAATGTTCAAAATTGTCGAGTCTAATTGATACTATTCAAATAACTTCCAAATTTATGATACATGTCATTGTGTTCGTGTTACTTTTTTATGTCATAATCATGTATGAGGTATTATATATTTATATAACTTTTAATACGCTAGTAATTTTTTTAATTTAAATTTTTATATTTTTTTATTCATATCATGTTCATATTATTTTTTACGTCATATCATATTTTGAATTTTTTTCATATTATTTCTTGTTAACTTTTTAATATTATAATCGTATTTAATGTATTATATAAATTTTGATACGTTAATAATTTATTTTATATAAATTTTAACACGTTTATTCATTCGCACCAGGCTATATAATTATATTTATATTATAATATATTAAGATATAAAATAAATTTTTAAAAATTTTTATAAAAAAATACTTTCAAAATAACAAATAAAAAATATAAAATAATTAACCTTTAATTATTAAAACTATTATATATTTTTAATCTCTTTATAAAATGTTTGCATAAATTTTCTCAAGCGAAACCGAAATTAACTTCTCCTGTGATATTATGTAAACCCAAAAACGTATAAAAATATTAGATTTCAAAATAAAAAAAGTAAGGCCGCATCGCACGGGGCCATATTACTAGTGTACAGAATTCTCGGCTCTTCCTTTTCTTCTGCTCCTCAGTCCTCCCTCTTCCCCGCCTACCTAACTGTCACCTATTTCTTTTTCAATCATTTCTTTTTCTTTTTCTTGAATATATTTAATTTTTGATTTCCTTATATCACCTGAATTTTTTATTCTTATACTGAGAGAGATGTCGTGCTTGGCGTCTTGCTGTGCTGCGTCCACGTGCGGGCTGTGCTCATCGGTGGCGTCTGGGATCTCCAAGAAATCAGCTAGGCTTGCTTATTGTGGTCTCTTTGGACTTTCTCTTATCGTTTCTTGGATTCTTAGAGAAGTTGCTGCTCCTCTTTTGGAAAAATTACCATGTAATTTAATTTTCCTTTTCTTCTTTCCTTGAGAATGTGAGGTTTACCGCCTGTTTGATTTTTATTTCTTTTAGTCTCTTAGGATTTATCATGGGACCTCATTTGTTGAACATAAGAATTGATCATTTAAAGCTTTTGAAATTTGCTATTGTATACTTCAAATTTTGAGGTTAGATGGTAAGAATATTTATTAAATGTTTGAATTGTGGATTCGTTGTTTAAAAATGGGATGCGGGAGTTGAAGATGAACTATTCATGAATGCGGTATTATGATTGACCATTGTCTGAAAGTGTAGGCCTAATATATAGGGTTGTAAAAGCTGATACTGGAACCTTAGATTCTAAGTTTTTGAGATTTTTGATGCATAAATGAGCGTTTTTTTTTTTTTACTGTTTAACGATGGTATTCGACTCTTACCGTTTAGTAGCTAAGTATTTATAGAATCGTGAAATAATAAAATGGTTGATGTGCTTATTGAATTATAGGAATTGTGAATTGCAGACGTATTTTATTACCAATCTAAGCCAATGTAAACATGATTGTTTGTCCAGAGTGTTAACGATGTGAGTTCATGATGACAGAATTAAATGGGACATCGTTTACTTGTGTTCTGTACGTTGGCTAAGCATTTTTTAATAATGTTGTTGAACTCTCTTTTTGTTATCATTTTTATCATAATTTTATGCCAATAATAACAGATAATTTGGATCACACTGTTTGTTCGAACTAAGTACTGGATGAAATCCAATTATGCTTTTATGCCATCTAACTATTGGACATCAGTATATTGCATACTCTGACCTTGTATGCTTGATGTGATTTTTTAACAATAGCGATTGTGCAGATTGTAGAAACCTTGTTTATTTCCACTATAATTTAAAGTTACTCTACCTATTTGATCTTATCTTTTGTGTTTTATTGGCTGCTTGACATTCGGTAAACTGTTTTGTATCAATAATTACCCTATTGCTTCAAAAGATCACAATAAAGCAATGCACATGCACCTGAATTCATGAATATTTATGTACATTTAACTATTTTTGTAGTGTTTTTGTAGTACAGGTAATATTTAGTCACGAGTATTCTCATGTTTTCTTGGCAGGGATAAACAGTTCTACTCACCAAAAGGCCTGGTTTCAAGAACAGGCAGTACTTCGTGTAAGCTTGGGGAATTTCCTGTTTTTTGCTGTATTAGCTCTAATAATGATTGGTGTGAAGGACCAAAATGACAGACGTGATTCATGGCATCATGGTGGATGGATTGCAAAGATGGTGATCTGGATTTTGCTTGTGATCCTTATGTTCTTCCTTCCCAATGTTGTCATTACAGTCTATGGTTAGTTTTTCTCCCTTACATGGAAAGCTCTATTATTAGAATCTTCTCTAATCTGGAGGACTGTAAGTTCACATGGGTATGGAGACAGTTTTTTCCAAGTGGACTCTGTTGTTACTCATTTTCATACATTAAACAGCATGTTTATCAAGCAAGGATAGCTGACCTTCCCCAGACCCAACAATGTGGGAGCCTCATGCAGTGGATTCCACTGGACCTTTCTAATACATGCAACAAGCTTGTGTTACAAAGAACTCTATTTTTGCTCTATGCAAATACATGAGACGATATTTAGGTTTTCATGCCAACCATTCCAGGTCTGCATAGGGTTATCAGTTATAAGATCAAGTCTGATTAAGATACCATGACAGGAAAAAGACCATTCTTCTTTTCACTGTTACGTGAACTATCAGTCTGATACAATATTATGTCTATGAAGTAATTGTCCTGAATATATCTTTTTAAAGGCATAATTAATGACCAAAAATTTAATTCAATAGGATTTATTAGAGGGTACAAGTTCTCATCTGCCATTAAATTCCCAGATTCGGAAAGAAGGAGACAAGGAAGACATAGCTTCTTCATTTTATTGAATTATGATGCTTGTTTCTATTGGGGCTATGTTGAATTCAATTTCTTGACTTCTATCCTTAGGCTTTTATGTGTGTTTAAATATTTTCATTATATGTGATACTATAATTTGCGATTAACCTTGCCAACTTGCTTTACTTTCAGGAACTTTAGCAAATTTTGGTGCAGGTTTGTTTTTATTGGTTCAAGTGATTATATTACTTGACTTTACACACTCATGGAATGATGCCTGGGTTGAAAAAGATGAACAAAAATGGTTTGCCCAATTTGTTTGGTTCATTACTGTTGTCCATTGTTTGTTTATTGATTACTAACTTTAAGTTCTGTTCCTTCAGGTATATTGCTTTACTTGCTGTATCAATTGGTTGCTATCTCGCGGCATTTGTATTCTCTGGAATTCTATTTATATGGTTCAACCCTTCTGGACATGACTGCGGCCTCAATGTCTTCTTTATTGTCATGACAATGGTTCTGGCATTTTCTTTTGGAATCATAGCTTTGCATCCGGCGGTAACGATAAGCTAATTTGTTGCTTTTCCATGACCAAACTGACCTGCTGCAAACAACTTGAGTTACATAATCCAAATATATATGTATTTTCAAATCATTTAAAGAGTGACATTAGTGAATGGCTGAAGTTTGGATAATGTATCTGGTTAGTTCGTTAGGCCATCTGCTAGTTTACCCGTGTTTGAAACTTTGTACCATTTATAATTTTGTTCTCTACGAGCTGAAATCTTCTTGGTGAAACTTCACCATTTATTTGTTCGCTAGGAGCTCAAATCTTCTTGGTGAAACTTCCAAGTCCAAGGTTTCTTAACTCTTAAGGCTTTTTCTTGGTTACGCATTCCAAGGGACAATGCACGCCATAAATAGGAAAGCATGTGACATATACCTTTTGTCAGTAAAAGTGCATCTGCATTCATGACATGAAACATCGTACTAAGTCTCACCTTGGGCTTTGGCAGGCTTGTAGCTTTTATATGGTATTGATTTAATGGATATATTTTAGATTTTTGCAACTGCTGACTTAATTGAAATTGAAAATCTTACACAGGTGAATGGCAGCCTCTTGCCTGCTTCTGTGATAGCAGTTTACTGTGCTTATGTGTGCTACACGGGTCTTTCCAGTGAACCTAGAGATTATGCGTGCAATGGTCTCCATAATAAATCTTCAGCTGTTTCTACTAGTACTCTTATTCTTGGGATGCTCACAACAGTTCTCTCAGTTATCTATTCTGCCCTCCGTGCTGGGTCCTCAACAACATTTTTATCGCCACCATCTTCCCCAAAAGCAGGTATTCAAATGATGCATTACTTTTTCTATTAAATTCTCTCAAACAGATAAATTGAAGATATTTATGCAAGTTTTCCATATATTTCTTGAAGCCTTCCTGCTGACATTTTCAGATGCCTGAGCTAGTGCATTATATTTTTGTTACATGATTCACGTTTATTGACTACCATGTTTTGTTTTCTATTCTCTTGGATGAAATATTATGGTAATTAGAAGTAGACATGAGAACAAGGCTAAAGTGCTATTTAGTCTGGAAAGGGATATTTTCATTGCCCATTGTGCACGGCATGCCAAGTTCCTATTGGTACATCATTTAGTTATGCTACAATTAATCATGTATTGAGAAAAGAAAATAAAGTGGCGGCTGAACTTGCTAGTCTGGGACCCTCCATGAACCATTTCCGGTCAAGTTTTGAATCCCAGTTGTTTTGCTAGGATTTTCACGTGGCACTCAATGCAATTTCATTTAAAGACTGACTGGTTATATCTGCAGGTTATTACACTTTTGTCATTTGTTAATACTCAATTTTCCTTGTCTTCGCTTCGTGTAAATTGTAGTTATCACAGGTAAACATGGTAAATAGAGTAATTTTTCAAGTGCTAGGTAAAATGCTTCAAAATTCAAAATGATGACTGAAGCAAGATTCCACCATGTTCTCAAAATGAATTAAACAAGAAGGTCTCTGCAGCCTCTTGATGATACTCTGTGAACTGGTCTCTAAGTTTGACTGCCATTTGATAAGCTTTTGCATATAAAAGCCCCCTTAAAATGTCCTCGGAATTAATATCCTTTCGTATTGAGTGGATAGCTTTCATTCATTTGGAAAGGTAGAAGCCACTTTAATTAGGAGATCTGATTTTATTTTTGCTAACCAAGTAATTAAAACCTTGTGGTGCAGGTACTAAGAAACCACTTTTAGAAACGGGTGATGTGGAAGAAGGGAAGGAAAGGAAGGAGAAAGAAGCTCGACCAGTTAGTTATTCATATTCATTCTTCCACCTGATCTTTGCCCTGGCAAGCATGTACTCTGGTATGCTTCTTTCCGGATGGACTAGCTCATCTGAGAGCTCAGATCTTGTAGATGTTGGCTGGACATCAGTGTGGGTTCGAATCTGCACCGAGTGGGTCACTGCTGCACTCTATGTTTGGACCCTTTTGGCACCTTTGATACTCCCTGACCGTGAGTTCTTCTAGGTTTTATCTCAGCAGCATGTCTAGCAATTCAAGAAGCTATTAGCATCTGAATAATTGAGCAGTAGTGTATAAAGCTAGTCCTTTCTTCGAACTATCAATGTTCTGCTCTCTTTTGTTTCTATTGAAGACTGATGTAAAAAGCTATGTCACTTACTTTTCTTGATGTACCCGTGTCTGATGTATATTCGGATATTGTTATGAGAAATTAGGGATATGATTCTCCAACGACTCCAAATATACAGAAAAGCTCAGAACTAACATGATTATGTTGGATACATGCATGTGTCAGATACTCATAACTGAGTTTGAATGTACAAAATCATCATGATGAATGTATATAGTCAAAATTGTTGTAGAATGGATTCCTCTCTATAGAACCATATTACCTGGTTTTCTTAATCAAATTTGCTCCTGTTGTTTTGAGATCAAAGGATTATCCTGACGCAGATTGAAAAAAAAAAAAAAAAAGAATAAATCTGTTTCATGCAAAACCGCACTCGGATTATACACATTTTGCTAATAGAGTTTCTCCGTTTACATTAATCTTTAGGTTTGCTTCTTCAGGAAGCAAACTTCCCTGTCCTGTTTGCTGAGATGGTCCTGATCATTTTTTTTTGGGGACGGGGGGTGGGGAGGACTCTCTTTTATCAACAGCCAATTGAAGTAGGCAAATTTATTTGCTAGTGAGCTGAAACTAATAATAATAAATTTAGTTTTGGCACTATTGTTAAAAAAATATGGCTATAAAAGAGGGTAGCAAAAATTTAATTTAAGAATTTTAATGGGTAGTATCAGTTGAAAAAGTATTGTAGTGAAATGAAATGTCCAAAAAATATGCATAAAATAATAAACTCTAGATGTGAGGGTACTAAAATCATTTTATTTTCAACAACCACTGTTAAACCAGAAAATTCAAAAAATTTTGATAGTATAGCATCTTTTACTCAAACTTTTCAAGTTTCTCACCATGCACTAGTGAAAGTACGGTGGAATCCTTCTTTTCAAAGAAGTCTTAGACACAACTTTTGAGAAGTTTACGAAGTATATGTCATGTTATTTAAAACCAATATATAAAAATTAAATATTGATTATAACACAATCAAAACAAAACATCAAGATAATAATAAATTAAGATATTGATTTTGTAGACACATAATTTTGTTAAAACATCATAATCAGTTGCTGGTTCTAAGCCCTTCAGAATTTCTTGGTCTAGGTCGTTTTGAATGGAGCATAATTGATAGCCAGACCCGTTTAAAAGTTTAGAGTTTTTAGAAGAACAATGTCATGGAAAAGGTTGGTAAAGAGACCTAATTGAATAAATCAGAAATTGAATTTGGAAGAGCAAGAAATTGGAATTAGACATCCACCCTGACTCAATTCACCTTCTTGGGTAAGAAAGATGGTCAATTTAATAATTGGAGCCAAATCGAAGACCGATTTTGGAAGTCAAACTAAAGTCAATTGTAGACTAAAATAAAAACTTTTGAAATTAAAGCCTTGGATAAAGTCAAACAGTGGAATTGACCTTACTTATTGGTGAGAAAGGATTCAAGGAAGGGCAAGGTAAAATTTTAGGTCCATTGGATTTAAGGAGGAGCTTTGTCAGAAAAGTCAATCAAAAAATTTATAAAAAGTCAAACTCCAACTCAAATATGAGATGAAAGGCTGACTTTCAAATTTGAAAAGATAAAAAGCTCAAAACTCGAAATTGATTATGCAATGAAATTGAATATTGAGAAAAGGTCAATGTAGTGCAATTGAATTTATTGTCGTGGGAAAACCTTGGAAAAAGAATGCTTAAGGCCTTAATCCAAGATGTCCAACTCATAGAGAAATTGAACAGAATCATAAGTTAGACTTGTTAGAGTCTCTAAAGACAATGGAGTGATTATTAGAAGAAACTAGAATCAAACAAGGCTTAGCTTTCAAAGTCAAAATCAAAGTCAACAACAATGAAGAGTGAAAGTGAAAAATGAAAGTCAAAGTCAACCAAGCATGAGACGGAAGGTGGACTTTCATAATTGAAGAGTTCTAGGCCTTCGAATTCAAAATTGATTGCATCATTGTGAAATTAAACATGGAGAAAAGGTTAATGTGGTGCGATTAAATTTGGGTCCAAAAGAGACATAAGAAAATGAATTTCAGGAGCTTAATTTGAGGCATTCGGGTTCAAAAAGTCTGTATTTTTTGGAAGAATAAGGTGCATTTATCAAATATAGGCCAACATTCAATTGAGAAGTTCCAAGGTTGGGTGAGAACCAACCGGACGAGGAAGCAAAACGTGCAAGTTTTTACATAATCCCAAGCATAGTCGAATTTAATGTAATATTGGCCTTCTATTTAGGGGTATTATGGACTTTGCCCAAATAAGATATTTTATGGACACTTGGTATTGTAAAAATGCCATCTTGATTTTAAAATGGTGGTATTACAAAACCATGGAAAAATAAAAAATTATGTTTTTATGAAACCACCAAAAACGTGGCATTGGATGCTCCCTTTATAAGGATAATGTGCTCCCTTTTGTTAACCTAGCTAGCAATTCTCTATAATTGGTTATTCACTCTCTAAAAAAAGTCTCTTGGAAAATCTAAAAAAGAAAAAAAAAAAGCTTTGGATTTGGAAAGTTTTGTTGGTATAATTTATATGCCTTCTCTTTTCTATTATTGTTTAGTTGCATAATAATTTTGTTTGCCATGTTCATAAAGTTATACATGTTCATGCATTTTTCTTCCATGTAATCAAGTTTTATTGATCATCTCTTGATTTCCTTGATGAGAATATGATTCATGATGAAATATGATAAGCTTTTAGTCTATGATACACTCGGCCTTGTCATGATCCCTTGCATTTCTTCTTTGACTCATGATTTCCATGGTGCTTGCTACAAGTTTGATCTATGTCTTGGTGGCCTCAATGATCAAAATGCCTTTCACGGTCCATGCTTGAATTTGGCCATAATAACTTAGTCTATGATGTTGTGCTTTTTTTTTTTTATGACTTCGATGAGTCTATAACATGTTTGACAAAATGAGCATGAGTTATTAAGGCATATTTTGGTGATTTTTCTCATGTTAGATTAGATTATATTACTTCCTTAGAGATACGTTTGTGCTTGCTTGCCTATTAGTTTATGTGTTTGATAAATTGCTTGCTTAGATGCTAGAAATTTGTTTGCATTTTGTGATAGGTCATAATTGGTTCAAATAATTAGCTAAATTTGGTAAATTATTTCACTACCATTTTTGTGATGAACTTAGGATACATTGAACTTCATTGTGCTTAGATTAAGTGCTAGAAAAGGCCACAAGAAAATGGTTTTAAAGTTTCTTAAATTGGATTTTGAGTTGGTATAAGTTGAGCCTTGTGTTTAAGCTTTGCATGGTGGTAACTAGAGAGCATTCTAAGCATTATTTGGGCACAATTTTAAGGCTATTACAACCCTAGAAGGAAGCGTTTCTATGTTTCATTAATATTCAAGAGATGCATTTTACAAGTGAAGTACCAAGTTAAAAGGAGTAGGGAGCATTTGGAGACTCTAAAGTTGTTCCAACATGTTTCGAATCAGTTGCCAATTCAATTAGGCTCAAATTAGGCTTATCAACATGCCATATGTTGGTGTTAGTAAAGTCATGAAAGTCATTAGAAAAGGTTTTATATTTAGAGTGTTCATGCATGAAAATCATCTTTTACCCTATTTTCAATTATTGCCTACAATGTTAGTCGAATTGTAAAAATATTTTCTCTCACTAAATGATTTTTTGAAAATTTTTAGGTATTTTTCCATTAATTTAATTCAACTTAGATTTCTAACGAGCTATCATACATGTCATATGTGACTTTTTGAATCCATTTGAATGACTTATGAATTTTTCTTCATTCATTGCTTAGACCCTTAAATTTAATGACTTACTAAATGACATCCCATTTTCGCATCGAGAAGTATATGCCTATACTTAATGAAATAGGCGAATAATATATATAAACATGTGCAACATAAATATAAGCAGAGAAGTACTTGGATTTCTACAGGATCTCAGGTAGAGATATTCATGTGGTCGGATTGCAATTTAAAAGAATCACAGATCTGATATGAGATCTTATCTACTCAAGGACTCATGACTTTAAGTTTGTCATTCCATGCACAAACACAGTGACGGCTTGGTTATTTCAACTTCTCTTTGGGGCCATAAAGAGCATAAAAGCATCTTCTTTCTAATAGTGATCCACACCAACGACCATTAGAGCCTTCTTAAGGAATGGTGATTTGTGTGTGCTAGCAAGTAGACCTCGATCTTAATCACAAGGTACATTTTCTTTGTTCTCCATTTTGGCTGAAACCACCAAGAACGATTATCGAGTGCGCCAACATGAAAATTCAAGGAGAGAATAGAGAAGTTATGGCAATAACATGGGGAAATTGTTTGGCGAAATTCTTCATGATTTTTTCTCTTAAGGGAAATAAGTTTTCTCCAAAAAGATTTAGAATATGTTTTTGAAAAATCGTATTTTTCTTCTCCAACAAAAATTATGTAGCTAAAAATTACCAAAAAAAGAATTCTCTTACTCTTCAAAATTAGCTAAGTTGATAGCTATTGTAGGGATTTGATAGAATTTAAATAATATTTATGATAAGAACTTATCTTATCATTTAGTGTTTAGGTGTAGTTTAATCTCCAATAATTGAAAAACTGGCAAACCTACCCTATAACTGTCTAGATTCGACTGCTAAGGGATATAGAGATAGGAGTTCAATCCAAGAATGAGTCCTAATAAAGATAGGAGTTTAATCTAAATTAAATTCCTAATTAAGGTGAAACACTTTCACCTAATTTAACCACAATTCTATCTCATTAAGTCACAAATAAACTACCTAAGTGTTATATTTAGATATGTTGCTAGTCCAAAGAGTTTGATTCGTAATCAACCTCTTAGAATACTAGTTGAACTCAACTAGCTTGATTTAACGAAATTTGATTCACAATCAAACTCCTTGCTCGCCAATGCTTTTCCACTTAGTAAATGTTAAAGTCCTAGTCAAAAACTAACTCTTAGTACCATGCTTGGACTTAGACATAATCGAGGCAATGTTTAGTTTAGTGAAATACAGTAAGATAGAATTTGATTCACAATCAAATTCCATACGAATGAAAAACTTTTTCTTGTTTTGGACAATTCTAAATTTAACCAGGACTTATATTAAGACATCTCTACTTTAGACATTGTCTTGTTAAGATAAGCTTATCCACATTATCTTATTAAGATATTAGGACAATTTATCTTAACACATGTCTACTTTAGGCATTACCTTGACAATATAAGCTTATCCATATTGCCTTAACACATATATACTTTAGATATTGTCTTGTTAAGACAACTTTATCCATATTGTATTGATAAGACAAGCTTATCCATATTATCTATGTCTACTTCAGACATTATCTTGTTAAGACAACCTTATCCACTTTGTCTTATTGCGTGTGACCCATTAGGTTACCAACATATTGGTAGTAAACATAAACCGTAATCTATGTTTTTACACATAGCTTACTATTTATAAAGATAGATTATGAGTTGGGTCAAGCAACTCATCATAACCACCCAAATGTTGAAGAATTAATGTGACCTCAAAGAAAATTTTCAATAACTAGCCTATCAATGTAATTTGGTCTTTTCACCAAATAACTTAGAAAGATCATGAGTATGGTGTAATGTCTACTTATGTATCGATCCATGTTAGTTTTTGCAGTATATGGTTAACCTGGTGAATTTAGAGAAATGATTTTTCTTAAATTCATCACATGCTGACCAATGACTTTATCAAGTAATCTAAAGTCGAGAACATATGAGATATACCTCTAATATCAATTAGAGTGGCGAATCATCTCTAGATCACCCATCCATATTCATATGCTTCATGTCATACCTAAAATCACCTTACCTTCAACATCTATCAAAATAGACCACTTTGTAATGAAATCAAAGTATGACACTCCCCATACAAGATGACCTGGTATCATAAGTTTAAGAACTAGTTATACAACTGGCAGATGAGAACATATCCATAGACACTTGAGTGACAACACCAAATGGAGTTCTCATACGAGCAATGTTCAATGAACTTGTTTCCATAAAATAAGCACCTACATTCCATCTTAAGTATCCTATGTACTTCAACCGATGAGGTTGACTGCTTACTTCACAAGTAAGAAGCCATAACATGTGCTACTCTTTGAGCATTGCCAACACCCCATCATGGCGATACAATGACTAGGAACAATATGAGAGATACCGCTTTGATGCATAAAAATCTCATAATTGTAACTTATTACAATTCCTTTGCAAAGCCAAATGTATTCCATATGCTTTATCCAATTAGTGTTCCTTGGTTGTTAGTCATGCTAATAAAATGAAGGAAAACCTTGTATCACTCGATTAAGTGGTCGTTTTGCATTATTAACTAATATACGCCTTATCTAAGCCGATTGGCTTTATGCATATAGTAATATTTTGATCCATCAAAAGATATTCTGGGAATTTTTAATTATTTTTCCATTCAAGTAGGTTGAATTAGCTTTACAATAGTGTTTCACATGAGATTTTCTGAGTCTGATTAAATATGGAGTGAATTTTTTATCATTTGCTACGCAAGTCCTTGTACCCTGTGACTAGTGCTAATTATAAAAATATTTTCACCTTTAAAATTAATTTTTTTTGGAATTTCTCACTATTTTTAGATGAAACCTTGTTGAGTTACCCTTATAACAATGTCTTGCTTGCATCGTTTCAAGTTTGGTTAGTTAGGAATAAATTCAAGAATGATGATAGCATAAGTTGTTCCCTATTTTTAGAAACATGCATCCTTTACAATTTTTATTTCCTCATTTCTCAATGTGTTCCAAAACCTTGGAATAGACGTCATATACCTCATGTTAGGACAGTATGAAGGCATTTAGATGTTGAGTCATAGGTCATATTATACTCAATACAAGGCTCATTATTTGAATGGACTTTAATTCAAATTTCACGTTCCAAACAATTCTTTTGGTTTCCACTTTAATCTTTCCATAAATATTTTTAGAAATTTCACAATAATTAATGGATTTTTAACTTATTTTCAATTATTTTGTTGTATTATCATCTTTAGAAATTCACCCAAAAAAGTTCTCTCTACCATTTTTTGAACTTTGTCTGGCTTTCTCAGAATCTTTATGTCTTAACTACAAGCTTATGTCTAAGCTTGCCTCTAAGCCATTAATCGATTATCTTTATAAATAATTAGAGGCATCTTAAGAAATACATTCCAAGCTGGTCCTATTATTTTTGCAAATGTTACTATGTGAGTTGTATGTCGCAAATAATCTCTCTCACATAAAATGACATAAATGTATTCATAAAATTCTAATTTTTGTTTTTTAAATAGCTTAAGGCAATGTTTTTGAATCGGGGCCTTTCTTGAGTCATTTCCCACTCCGATGGAAAAGATGTCGTATGGCTACTTAGTTTGAAAATAACTCTTTTTAAATGTCAACTATGGAAGGTTATTTTGATAAAACTCTACATTCCGCTAAACTCTAAAATTTGAATTCACAAAAACCATATTGTTTTTCCTAAAGTTCATTATAGCATTTGAAAGGGGATTATAACTGAATACCAGATAAAAATCTAGAAACCGAAACTTAAGATAATAGGGCTAGATAGTACCGATTTAGTGTGTTGTAGGGATGCTAATCCTTCCCCACACTACAACTCCCAAACCCAATTTTCCTTTTGGTTTTCAACATAGACAATAAAATCAATCCTTTTAAGATCAATTTCAAAATTTAAATGGATGAGCTTTAATTGGTGTCTAATCACTCCTGGCCTCAAAGGATTAGTGGTGACTTCAAGTTCTCAACTATTTCATAATAGCCATATGGAAAAGTCAAACAAGCGATTGAGCCTAATGATGAGCCTTATTCCGAATGATATTTTATTTTTCTATTTCTAATATGTTAGGATTCACATTCGATCCATTTTATGATAGATTCAATCACAAGTTAAATAAACATAGCATCAATAGAATAATTAATTAAAATATTGGCATTAACATGCATATATAAACTATAAAATAAACATAAAATATTGGCATTAACATGCATATATAAACTATAAAATAAACACCAGTCAAGCGCCAGTATGGTAACTACTAAAATATTGATTTTAAGCATGCATATAAAATAAGGAAAACCAAGCAAATATATTTATAAACAAAATAAATATTAGATATGACAAGTAAGTAACTAAACAAAGAAAAAAAACAAAATAAAAGGAAGATTTTTGCCTTAACATTGTTCAAAATATTTTTTTTCTTTATAAAACATTGTTGAAAAAATTAGTTATTGAAGACAAATTTGAAGAATAAAAAAACTTAACATTTTTACCAAAGATATTGTAAGTCACTTGGTATATAGGGATTCAATACAGTTATTTTCTAGAATTTCAATAACATTATCTTGAAACTTTGCAATACTTTCAAGGTTTACGAACTTAAGAAATTTGACTTGATTTTTCCCTCTACAATGACAAATTTTTTTAACTTTAGAGTAGAGAAAAAAAAAACCTTAGAAACCAGAACAATAAAGTAAGAAGAACGTTTTAACACTTCTCCGTCCTCTCAAAGCACCTACTTATAAGATCAAGCCTAAACATTAATCTCCCATAATACATAAATATTCATCGTATATGAATACTCATTAATTATAATATATGTTCATGAATATTTATGGTCATGAATATTCATAATAACATTTAGGTATAATACAATAATTATTGTTTCAATTCATGTACTTAGACATTTTAAGGACTAAAATGTTACTAATAAGACATGGGTTAAACAGCAAAAGGTCTTTCATTTAACCAAACTCAAGCCCAAGCCTATAAACTTATGGTTCAAACCATAAGACAAAGCTTATAATCCATTAAATATTTAAAAAAATTTTGTTTTAAAAGTTTTTCATAAAGTTCAGCAAAATTTCTCATCTACCTATAAAAGAATTTAAGCTTGTTAACGTTCCTTGTTAAATTACTCGAGTATAAAACCCAACAAAATTTTAACCTCAAATATGTGTATCTCGTATTTAATTTAACTTCGCAAATATCCATTAACTATGTTCTATAGAACCAATTAAAATATAATTTCGATCCACTCAAACTGAATCTAAATATGATCTTATGCTGTTAAAATATTTTGTTTAATATAATTTCATGTTATTACAATGCCATGTTCAAATCCTGCAGCTTTTAACATGTTCAAGTTATTTTGTTTAACATGTTTGTACGGGTTTTTTTGCAGGTTATTAAAATGGATCCAAAGCTTTTGACTTTACGAGAATCCGTTGAATAAAAAATTTAAAAAGAAAAAAATGAAAAAAAAAAAAAAAGGCACATGAGAAACGACACCGTTTCCCAAAACCCGCTTTCTTTAAAAACACTTCTAAAATTCGCGTTAACTCTCTCAAACTCGTTGATTTATTCCAACGGTGAAATAGAAATATTAATTACATGCACCCAAGTGACTGACATCCTAGAAGTGCCCTAGACAAATCGTAATTTTGAAAAGAGAGAATGGTGAAACAAACAATAGAATAGAAGTAATGTACGAGTGACGTCCATGTCAATTATCTTTGAACAAATTTTGTCAAACAATATTTTCCTATACAAGAACAAGCCAAGACAAGACAACCAAGTCTTTTTTATGTACAAAAATAAAAGAAAATATCAAGGATTTCATTACAGAAAGAGGAAAAAAAAAAAAAACTATTCTGCCTTGCTGAAATACTAGTAGTGTACAGTCGTCATCCTACCACAAAAATTCAATATAAAGTTAGGACTAGGAGTCACTCACACAGCTCAATTATGAGTTCAGCTGCTGCACTCATTGTACCAACCCCTCCAATTCCCAGAAGGGCCAGAGCAAGCTCCTCCTCATTCCATTGTCTCAGTCCCTTGCTCAGCCTCCTTAGCACATCTACATCCACCTCTAGGACCCAATTTGGGGTGCAACCTACCATCAGACTCACGAATCCTGACACGTAGGCACGCCATGTTGCTCCATCACAACCGAGCGATATCTTTCCATCGAGTGCACTTGCAAGAAACTCCATGTGTCCCCCAAGGATTTTAGGTCGCCGCCTTGATGCTGACGATGAAGAATCAACTCCCCAAGCAAAAGCACCACAAAGCACTGTAAAATATGCGAGTGCGTATCCCCCAAGCATTGCCACGAGCCCTGATCCTTCTTCCCGGTCAGACCTATGAACGGATATAAACCAAGATGGCAAAGTTTCCTTTATCAATGACTGAACCATACCAAGGCCACCAGACAACCATACTAAAGAAGCAGCTAGGGAGGCTGCAAGTTTCACCCTAGTCATTGCTGCAGCAAGAGAAACCTGCCCATATTTCATTCCATTCTTGCTTGTCTGCAGCTTCTCTAATTTCCCTTTTGGCAGACCGTTACAAGCTATTTCTTTTACAGAATGCATCAATAGAGAAACCACCTCTTCTGTTATGAACACAATATCTCTCATGGAACGGTAAACTCGCAAATAGAGAATCCCTGGAGCAACAGGCGAAAGCCCACCACTGAAATGCGACCCAAATCCATGGCCAAGAAGAGCTCCAACACCACCATTGCTGGAGATTGGTGCAACATTCAAGCCAAGTGTGGCAGTGAAACAGCTTTTAAGAAGCTGGACAATAGCATCACTGTTATGGAGAAAAACAGTGCGAGATGCAGAGAAGACAAGGAAGTCAAACCATCGCTTTGCCTTTTGAGTCCATAGGGAAGCCACAATTGGCATGGAAGGCCACGGGCAGTCCGCTGCAAGGGACTCCAAAGCTGGGCCAGCCAAATTCAGAAATCTTTCTGAGGCTTTGTCAATTTTATAAGTAATGGTAAGACTTACAAAAGCAGCCAACGGTAGTGGAAGAGTAGCTGGAGAGCTCCCACCTGTTATTACAATATCCATCAGTTACACTATTACAAAATTGGTTAGGGGAAAAAACAAATGGGGAAAAGAGAGAGAGAGAGAGAGAGAGAGAGAGAGAGACAGAGGGAACGTTTCACACTTATTTTAAGTGAGGAACGAAGAAACTAAAAATGCAAGTTTAAACGCAATCTGTATACGATAGAAAGCATACTTCTCATGGTAAACTTTAATGATGTAAGCATTCAGAATTTAAGATGAACAATAAAAACCTGCAGAGAGTCTAGGGACGTCAACACCAGTGGCCGCTAGAATTTTCTTGATATGCTCCTCAACATTGGACAAATTTGCAGCAGGGCTTGGCCAGTCCATACCATTCATAACAACAGGTTTCCATACACATCGACTTACTTCAGCAGAGAAGTAGCTAACAATGGTTGCCAAAGATGCAGGAAGAAAATCACTTAAGTCTTTTAGCCCTGAGACATTAAAAGATTCTGGTTATAACAGCATATATTTGATCAGAGCTAAACATTATATCTGGTTGTCACATTAATTTCACATAAAACTAGTTTTCCTATTCCAAGTTTCCCAATATAACAAATACTAGCGCTTTGAAGAAAACCATTGCCAGCATAATCAGAGATTCTCAGTTCATTTCCAACTCCCCTTTTTCCTATGCATCCTTGTTCCCCCTCTTTTAACACAGTTCAACGGGGCACGTTTACTTAGCCATATGGAAACCAAATCCATGATTTCGTCCCCCATCAAAACAATGGATGGAGGGATGGCATTGCCCAAAAGGCCATTAGCCTCAACCATTATCGTTTTCCTCTAACAATCTCGCAAAAAGACTTATTTGTCCGGAATAGCAATATGTTTGATTCTCAGCTTCCTTATTATACATTAGAGCAGAAAGACAAAATCAGATAAGCACACCAGACTAACCTGTAGCCAGTTCACGTGGAGAAAGTATTCCATGAGCGCATGCTGTTAACGCAGCATCAACAACATAAGGAACAGCTTCCAGTATATCCCACGCAGGCAACTTAGGTTTCATAGAGTTATCCTCATTTCCAGGTCCAGATGAGCTACTACTTCCAGAAGTAACAGAAGTTATCGACTGGCTTCCTCTATTAATCTTTCTGAATATCATGTTAAGAAGTGCATCCACTGTCTGATGAACAGTAGTCCCATGAACAAGACCAGAGAGTGTTGCAGCTATACATCTTTGATGCTGCCGATACCAGACCTTCAACTTTGGAAATGAATCCAGAAATACAGGCTGTGGTGATGATGAACTAGCAACTTCTGAGAGTCTCCTTTTGTTTCGGTCCTTATGGATGTTTTCAGAAGACAATAAGTGGGAGTTCCGGACTAATAAAAGGTATTCAGGGGTAAGCTGGGATCCAACTGTAGGTACATCACCAACTCCATGTTCAATAGGAGGATGATTAAACCTCCATAACTTCAGAAGAAGAGCAAATGCATTAGAAAAAACTGCATGGGGAGAGATTACTTCCCCTGTGGGGAGAGTCCATGAGACATTGGGCACACAAGACCCAAAAACTTCACATATTGGCATCAAGGAACAAGCGAGTTGTGGGACCTGGCAAGAAAGGAAAAGAAAGCAAATAAAATTTACACTAGAGCTTACAAAAAGATCTTCATCAATAAACAACTTTCATTCATTTGTTCGACAAAATTTGTCCATAGCTTTTACATATATGGGAAATTTGGTTGGAAGGAAACTTCTAATCCTCCTATACGTCAAAAAGGGAAGGAAACCTCTCATTGCCACTGAATATTTCTCCGTAATCAACATCTGTTGGAAGGACACTTCTAATCCTCCTATACGTCAAAAAGGGAAGGAAACCTCTCATTGCCACTGAATATTTCTCCGTAATCAACATCT
>JBBYHK010000012.1:17593921-17654221 GCA_038382065.1 Adansonia grandidieri
GTTACAAGCTTGCTCTGCTTCAAATGATTCTTAACGCAGTACTACATAAATTTTTGTATTATTTTCATTCAAACAAGTTTAACTAGTATTTTTAATTGTTTTTCGGTGCGGAGTTTTTAGTTGCTATTAATTAGGATAGTAGTTTATCTTTGCTAGGTTTATTCCCCATATATATATATATATGTATATATAGACACACACACACACACACACTTTGAAAATAGTAGGCAGAAAGTTATTTTGTTGAGCTCAATAACCTCAGTTAAAGGACTGGAAGTTTCCTTCCAAGCAATTATCTTGTCTTTCTAGTGTTGGCAACCCAATATCTCTTCAAAATAGTGAAGCATATTCAAACGAAGGTCTGTCACAAGGTCAGAACCCCAAGCACATCACTACTGGAGGATTTCAATACATGGTTTACTTAAGTCATGCAGTTAGGTTATCCTCAGTTTATACCTAAAAGAAAAGGTAAGCACAGGTTTTTTAAGAACCCAAATCTATGTAGAGGACTCAACAGATGGACTTAACCCATTACAAAAGGAAGATAAATATTTAAGTTGCTCCTACTCTTCATTTTTCCTGAAGTATTGTGCTGGACACAATACCAAAACCTAAAATGGACATTGATATGACATCTTGACACTCCAAATATAAACAAAACTTAGAAAGACCTGAATGTACCCAAATCTGACCAAACAGAGGTTCAAAGTTCCTTGGTCTTGACATGTAAACTATTAAAATTCTAAATGAATGTGTTAAATGGTTAGTATTATGAAGATGGAATCTACTCATCAACTCTGTTCATCATATGTTTATTTGAGTGGGGCTAATATAGAAAGAGTGTAAAAAACTTTTCCAAGAAGATATACATAACTTTAACCTTTCTAATTTTGGTTCTTTGACCCAAGCTCAGTGGGCCAGTTGACCCAGTAGCTACAATGTGTCTCAGCCAGTAAGAGCCCTAATTCTTCATTAAAGCATAAGCTGTCATTTTAAATATCTCATTTCGAAAAAAATAAAAAAAAAGAAGAAACTCATTGCCGCATTCCAAAACTAGAACTGCTTGGACTCTAACCATTTTGCTACCAATGGAGATGCTGCTTTTCCCGGAAGAAGTCAAGAATACCTTTGAATCCAAAGGTATAGAAACTATATTGATGGGAAAGATAAAAATATCACTCATTATCAGCCAAATAGATACGCTTTGGTAAGTTAGCAAATCATACCAAGCCATGTAGTGAGAAAATCTGAACACAATCGATTGATGCTATTCCAACAATTAGTACATTCAACATAGGAGCATAATCTATCAAATGGCTGTCACTCCCAGCAAAATCAGCAGGAACCGGAGGAGACATCAATCTAGTTATAAATTGAACTGTATATTCCTGCATGGAATATATAACTGAACATAATTAGGAAGTAAGGATAATAAAAAGACAACATAGGAAAAAAAAATCAAGGAAAAAACCAAAAGAGAAACAGGGAGAACCATTCATTGTTGCAAAATATGCAGTTGCATGAAAATACTGCATTCTGCATAAGGGTCACAAATGAAATCTGTCAAAATGAAAAGTAACATTCATCTTATCACCTGTATATTCCAACCACGAATTAGAGACGCCCCACAAAGAATTGTAGCAGCGGATATCTTCTCGTCATCTGATCCATTGACTGCAATCTCAAATATTTTCTCCAGCTCTGCTAAGCTTCCATCAAATCCATGAGCTTAAATTCAGTTGCTTTACCCTTGGTAAATTTACAAAAAAGAGCAACTGATTTACCTGGCTTCAGGAAAGAAAAAGGAATAACTGAAGACCAGGCCAAATCAACAAAAACTAAAAGATATTTGAAAACTTGTACGTATCAAGATCACTCGGATCCCATAAACCGTACAGAATGAGTAACAATAACAACTGAAAACTTGGTTTAACCTTACTAGATGGTTTTACAAGCCAAATCTTTCCTCCTACTCAATTATTACATTTGAGAATTTTATCACTCACAAAAGTTCTACATAAAAGTGAAGAAAAATCTGGAATTCTATCCACCACTTGAAAAAAGATCTGATACAAGTTCTTTATACAGCGAGATATTGATATTCTATGAAAGTTTGACATTCTACTAAATCTCTAGAAAATAACTATGATCTCCTATTACAGCTAACCTCCTATAACTATGATCTATTAATTGCTATTTCACAAGAATCTTGGGATTTCAATCAATCCCAAATCTCCAACACTCCCCTTCAAGTTGGGGAGTAGAAATTTTTCATCCCTAACTTGCTTACAGTATATTCTGATATGTTGAACTCATCAATCCTTTAGTTAAGAAATCTGCTAGCTGGCTCCATGTAGAAATGTACGGAGTGCAAATCAATTCACTTTCAAGTTTCTCCTCAATGAAATGTCTGTCAACTGTTTTGTTTTGTCATGCTGAACTAGATTATGAGCTATGTTGATCGGAGACTTATTATCACAATACAGCTTTATTGGGTTTCCCATTAAATCTTCAAGTCATCTAGCAAAATTGTGCGCCATAACAGTTCAAAAAATACCTTGTGACTCGAGAATTTACCTCTGCACTGGATCTTGCTACAACCCATTCTTTCTTACTCCTCCAGGTTACCAAATTTCTGCCAAGGAAGGTACAGTGCCCAGATATTGACCTTCTATCAATAACGCAGCCTGCATAAATAGCATCCGTGTGTGCTTCTAGTTCCATACTTGTGCCTTTCCTAAAAAGAATCTCTTTTTCCTGTGTTGCCTTTCAAATATTGTAAATCTGATATGCTGCATAGAGATGGACATTCTTAGGGTTTTGCATATACTGACTCACATCGCTCACTGCGTATGCAATTTTAGGCCTTGAGTGTGACTGCTAGATTAGCTTCCCCACAAGACATTGGCACATGCCTTTGTCAGCCAGTTCTCCTTTCATAGATTCTCCTAACCTATGATTTGGCTCAATAGGGATGTCGAATGGTTTACAACCAAGTTTACCTGTTTCTTTCAATAGATCTGGAACATATTTTACCTGTGAAACAAAGATTCCTTCCTGGGACCGAGCTACTTCTATTCCTAAGAAGTACTTCATTTTTCGAAGGTCCTTTATTTCTAACTCTTTTGCTATATACTTTTGAAAGGCCTCCATTCCATCTTGATCATTCCCAATTAATATTATATCATCCACAAAAACTATCAATGCTGAGACTTCCCCTAAAGTTGAATGCTTGATAAACAATCTATGATCACCCTGCTTTGTTTGTGCTTCACACTCAAAATAACTTTAGTAAATCTTCAAAACCATGCTCGGAGAGATTGTTTGAGCCCATACCATGCTTTTTTCAGATTGCACACTTGGTTTTTACCCAAATTTATGCCAAAGCCAGGTGGAAATTCCATATAAATTTCCTCCTCGAGATCACCGTGTAAAAAGGCATTCTTCACATCGATCTGTTGTACAGACCAATCATAATTTGCTGCTAGAGATAATAGTACCTTTATTGTGTTCATTTTGCCAAAAGTGCAAATGTCTCCTGATAATCCACCTCATACATCTTTGTATATCTTTGGCTACGAGTCTCACTTTATACCTTTCAGTGGATCCATCGAATACTTCACTGTGAAGATTCATTTGCATCCTATCGGTCTCTTTCCCATTGCTAATTCTACTAGTTCCCATATTTTATTTTTCCCCAAGGCCTCCATTTCTACTCTCATTGCATGCTTCCATTCCTCTTTGCCAAATGCCTCAAATAAGGTCTATGGGATGGCTAAATGTTTAAATGGGCAAAAAGAAGTTTCTGAGTGAGGTTGTTAATCTTTCAAATGACATAAAATGGGATAAAGTGTGTTGTGTGCACTTTCTAACACCCTTTCTCGTGGCTATGGGCATATCAAGATCAAGAACAGTAGGTGATATCTTAATAGAAGGATTTATCTCATTTCCAAATAACAATTCGGTTCCTTGAACTTGCACATGATAAATCGTGAGCTTTATCCTTCTTGATTAGACCTGTAGTGGCTTTATGAGATTAGGATTTATCAGTCTTGATGGCTCTTTTGAAAGATTAGAAGGTGACTCAATAGACTCAACTTCAAAATTGGGTTCACAACGTTCAGGGGTGAATTATCTCAAAAATAAGTCCTTACCCTCCAAAGATAATGTCCCCCCTAAGGATAAGCGCTAGAAAAATGGCTTCCTTGTTCAGTAAAGTGACGCCAACAGAAACATAGGTTTTACAAGTGATAGGATTGTAGCACTTGCACCCTTTCTGAGTAGGTGGATATCCAATGAATACACACTTGACTACTCTAGGATCTAACTTGCTTCGACTATGAGTGAACGTGAACAAATGAGACACATCCAAAAAATCTAGGAATTAAATTAGTTGGCATATTGAAATGTGGAAAATAACTAGAAACACCTCCATTGGACCTTTAAAATTAAGGACTCTGGACAGGATACAATTTATTAGATGAGGTGTAAATTTTTTTTCTTTCACCAACCGCATTTTGTTGAGGTGTGTCAACACAAGAAGATTCAAGAATAATTTCCTCTTTTTGAAAGTATGGAGATAAAATTTGATTAAAATAGTCTAGCATTCTCTATCCTCAACCTCTTAATTCCGACATTGAATTGAGTTTTGACCATTATATGAAAAATAGGAAAAATTTAGCTCACCTTAGACTTTTGTTTAAGGAAATAAATCCACTAGACCCGAGTGCAATCATCTATGAACAAGAGAAACCAATGAGCCCCTAAAATGTTGGGAAGTCGAGATGGAAGAGAGAAAAAGGAACTAGAGTTCTTTTATTGCTCAAAGGAAAGGACATGTCTGGTTTAGCAAATTAATAAACCTCACAGTGAAAATCATTTAAATTAACATTCTTAAACAAAAAGAAAAATGACACCAAGAATACTAAAGGAAAAGTGCCCAAGTCTAAGATGGTGAAGCCAAATTTAGTGTTTCTTCTGAGGAGAGTTGTTGGACAGAAATGAGAGAGGTGATTCGTTCCCATTATTCACTTGGCCACTACGTAATCAAGATAATAAAGGCAATGTCTTACCTTAGCACGTCCAATCGTCCTCCTTGTAACTTGGTCTTGAAACACACAAGAACATGAGAAAACACCACATGACAATTTAGATCTTTGGTAAGCTGATTAATAAACATAAGATTTGTGGATAACTTAGGTACATGTAACACTTTTTTAAGGATCTTGGATAGGCTTAGAAAAATATCTCCTTAGCTACAATAGTAGCCAGGATCCATTAGCAAAGGCTATTTTTTTCTTGCTTGAGCAAGGATGGTATGTGAAAATATTGTGTGAAGAATGGGTCATATGATTTGTTGCCCTAGAGTCAATAACCAAAAAGTTTGAAAAATCTGAACTAGAGGCATTTGAAGCATACAAGGAATGAGGCTTACCCAAACTATCTAAGGAACAGGTACCTGTAGATTTTTCTAATGAATTAAGTAGTGATCTTAGCCTTCCGATGTCTTCTTTTTTGAATTCATTTTGCTTTCCACCACTGGGATTTACAGCATCAAGTAAGCTTTCTTCCATGGATTGAGTCATATGCACCTGGCTTCCCTTTGTTCCACTTCTAGGTCCTATATTCCATTGAGAGCTTTGTGGTTTTCCATTTATCTTCCAACATTACCCCTAGGTATGATAGGACTTTTAGTAGCATTAAACCAGAGGTTATACTTGTTGAAAGAAATGTTGAAATCTTTTGAAATAGAAATTAAAGGGAAAAGAATGGTGATTAAGACCAATGATGAAAAAAGTTTGATAAAGGGCTATGAAGGCTGAAGATTTGGTGAAGGTATTAATGGTGGAAATAAGAATGAAAAATGTTCTAAGAAATTTCAGCAATGAAGGCTGATAAGAAAATGTGTAAAAATACATTGTTTTTTAACTAAAAAATAGGGTAAAAATAGAGCACAAAGAAACAGCGGTATGTTCTTGGCAAAGAAAGCTTGTGTGACATGGTTTTGATCCCGGAAAAGAGCCTAAGGCTTTGCTTGGTAGGGTGAAAAGAACTTTGAAAAGATGGAAAATTGGAGGAGGAGAAAAATGAAAAGATGGAAAAAAAAATTTTTTTCCTTTCCATTAATGTGCTTGGTAGGAAAAATAGAAAAGTGGAAAGAAAAAAATAGTTTTCTTTCCTCTCATTGCTTGGTATGATTCAAAAATGAGAGGAAAGAAATAAAAAGTATATTGTTTTACCATTATACCCATTAGAAGTTAAGATGAAAAAATAAAATTTAAAAAAAAAATGATAGGTAATCATGGAAATATACCCACATGACACACACCTGCTCTCATTTTTTTCCTCTTTTCTTTCCAACTTGGAGTGATTCGTTTTTGTTAAAAGGTGTAGAAAATTATAATCTTTCTAATTTTTCTTTGCTCTCACTTTTCTTTCCAACCAAGCACACCCAAAATTTATTTTCTTTCCACTTTTCCGCCCTCCTCTATCCATCCTTCTACTTTTCCACCCAACCAAGCACAACCTAAAGCTTTGGTACCATAAAGAAAATTCTGGAATTCGATTCACTGCTTGAAAAATAATCTAATACAAGGTCTTTATAAAGCAAGACATTGATATTTTTGACATTCTACTAGATCACTAGAAAATAGAAAACTAATCTCCTAATGTACAGCTAACCTCCAATAACTATGATCCACTAATTTGCAGCTAATCTCCTATGATTACTCCTTTAATTGCAGCTATTTCACAAGAATCTTGTGACTTCAATAAATTCCAAATCTCCAAAAATTTTTCCCAATCAAACAACCCTATTCTTCACCGTCCCCAAGTTCTTCAAAGAAGAATCACGTTCTTCAAGCCAATTACCAAATTCCAAATCAATCTGAAGTTTTCAAATAACTTAAGTTCAAGTTTGTATTGCAAAGGTGACTAAAGTTTCAGTGACAGAGAAGTAGGGCATAGTTCTAGCAAAATGTTACAAGGGAGAAAGGCAAAGGGAAGTCAAAACTGGAGGCTATACACTCTCGATAACGTATTAAAATTATAAAATAAAACTCATACACAAAAGGCTAGTAATTTTAGAAGAAAGAAATTTGATTTTCGATGTATCATTCAGCCAAAATAACTATACAATATATAGGTAAAGAAAATAACTAATAAGCTACGAAGCCCCTGATTCCAGGTACTGGAGGTCTAACTTTCCTAAACTAACTGACAAAGCTGATAATGCCCTTCAACCTAATGTACTCCATAAGACTCACCTCAACCTTCATATATATACATCAAGTTACACACGGGTAATAGGCTCCTATTTTGCGTGTCGAATTGATATCTATAAAGTTGATAATTCCCTTTAACCTATCAAGCTCTACAAACACTTGCCACCGCCACAGGAAAGAAGCTTTGTGAAAATAAAGTCTCAAAACAAAGAGTATGATTTCAAGAGAAATAAATAAGTATACCTGGAAGCAGGACTTGAAACAAGAGCATTAGTCATTACTGAAGTAAGTGGGGCCCCTTTCATGAATGATGACCATCCAGGTGCCTGAGCTGGCACACTATAAGGTAGGTGGTTGATGCACCCATTCACATAGCCTGGCCAAAAATATGCTGATGTATCTAGTAGATTTCTTGCAATACAAGCCTCAACAATCAGATGACGCATGTTTCCAGCTGCAAACAAGATCACAACATAAGATTAGACAGCGTTAAAAATGTTGATCCTAGAAGACTTACAAAAGACAAAATCAAAATTCAAGATAGGAACTTGGTGGTATGGCGAAGTGAAAATCAACTTCGAAAAATTTCAGAAAGGTGTTCTAGGCATAAAAGGTTTTCTCATTCACGACAAAGCAGAGCTAATGGTAATTCTTGACTATTTATATGAACGCATTACACGTATATTTATCTACCAAAGGCCAACATCTTTTTCAAGAGGAAAAAAAGGATTATTTCTTTTCTCTAATGTCCAATAATAAGCAGTATAATGCGACAAGAATTAAGAAACGCTTTTGGAATCATCACTTTATCCATAAGCTCCAATGCTTCGTGACTTCTAGGGATTGTTAGCTTCAAAGTTGCAAGACTATACTCTGCTATGGTTTCTTTTTCAGGTCACAAGAATTAAGAAACCCTTCTGGAATCATCACTTTATCCCTAAGCACCAATGCCTCTTGACTTCTGGGGATTGTTAGCTTTAAACTTACAAGACTATACTCTGCTATGCTTTCCTTTTTAGGTCACACAAGAATGCAGTCAGATGCATATTTGGAACATAAGTATGGATGTCGACATAACCTTAAGCAAGAAATTGAACCAAACTGGTAAGATCAATCTTGTCTTTTTAAGGGCTTTGCCATAGTTTTGGTCTGGGTCAAGTCAACAACAATTAAGAAGGTTTTGTACTAATTTTATGGGCAGGCCAGTTGGGAAAGTAAAAGAAGCCTCCAACTGAACCAATTATATATCTTACAAAAAATTATAAAAGAACATATTTTGAAATATACCAACTCTGATATTTTTAGTATCAAACGAACAGAACCTAACTGTGTAAATCTTTCAACATTTACACCATTTGCAGAATTTCCCACCCCCACCCCTCCGATCGAGAATAATAAAGAAAGCCCTCATCGACTAGCTCTCCAATTTATTTACTGAATAGCCATTTCAGTATTCATTTAGAAACCAAAACAAGCCTTCTGGTCACATTCTAATACACAAGGAAATCATTGATAGATTTAACCACTGCCCCATAAGCATATGCTCATGGTTTAGACTTCCAGAGTTAAGAAAAAGAAAAGCGGTCAGCAATATTGATCAATATAACAAGATATTACTTACAACAATTGATCGGCATGTCTTTGACATTGATGCACTCAAAGTATGCAGTCCCAACGTTGATGCCGGAGACAAACAACATTGCTCTGGCAGCAGCCTGATTTGCAGCAGAAACAACAGAATGAGGTGGAGCTAACAAACCTTGATAATCACCAAGTACTTGTAGGCTGGAGACCAGATCACCACGACGTTTCCTGGGAAACTTCATTTCTTTCAAGTGATTAGTGGAGCCATATTCTATTTTATCAACTGCTACACCCTCCTCCTCCTCAATAAGATCAGCAACCACAAGAGTGATAATAGACAGTAGCATGCACAAACGAGTATCTAATCGGGGCATAGGACCTTCAATGGGATCTCTTTCCTGACAGTTATTGAAGAACTAAAGGTAAGATGCAGCAGTCAGACTACTTCATATAGCTGAAACCCAGAGAATACTATACTATTAGTCATTCATAGAGAATAATAAACCCACAATTGTTCCAGAGTGAAGGTCGTGCTTAACATAAAAGAAATAAACTTAGTTGGTCAAGCAAAGCAAGAATCCTGCATGAATTCTCTATTAAATTTAGCCGCATTACTATCAAAAATTCGAAGTACAGCAACATCAAATACAACTTTTATACTTTTAAGAGCATGAAAATTTGAACTGAAAGTTACAGGGACAGCAATTGGTCTTAGTAAATTTTGAATGCTTTAAGAATACATCATATTCTCTGTTCAGAACATAGTTACCATTCAGAGAAAAAAAGAAAAGAAAATTTCAGAACATTATAAGAAATTCTAACCCTTTGAACAAGCCGAAGAGATGAGATCCAAAGGCCTAAAAAGGTGTCATGCCAGCTGGTGCCATTTATTGCTTGAAGAGTTTTAATCAAACCTGCATAGTATGAAAATTTTTCATATTCTTGCATATCAGTTTTACTACAACAGGCCACCTAACATTTCAAACTGAAAATATTATTTCAACCAAAGAAGTTATCAACTTTACCGGTTATAATTTCAATAGCACTTGTTGTGTTAACTTGATAACCATCCATAGCATCTTCTAATGCCAGATCAAGAGGGAGCCAAAGATCAGAACGACTAGCTCCATGGCATTGACCAGCTGAAGAAGCCAGAGATCCGAAAGCCATAACAGCATGAAACTTTTGCAGCGAACTTGTTTTGCATTCCCTAGACAAGACAAAGTTACTATCTGATGTCAACTCTAGAAGAGCCTCAGAAGTTAAAGCTTTTGAATTTTTCAGTGCTGCTGAATTTGCCCCAAGAAGCTGCAAACTCTGAATGAAACCTACCCAATGAGAGGACCTGAGAAGTGGCGTAAGATTGATAAGTAATAATCATACCAAAATAATGGCTATGTTTTGTTCAAATAGAACACCCTAAACAGAAAGGAACCTGAATGGAGAATTAACCTAAATTTACCAAATAAATAATGCAAGAACTTACCATGGTACACATGCAGATGCACACACACACACACACACACACACTTCATTGAATGTATGCACTTACAAATAAAACAATGTGCAAACAGTATCAGGCTTAGGCATTTGTGATTAACTAAGATAAGAGAACTCACCGTTCCAATGCTTGGAAAACTAAAATGTAAAAGGGGAAATAAAAAGCATTGGACAAACTAGAACACATAAAGTTGGGAAGCTAAAGTGAGAGTTAACAAGATACATACATGTTTCGCCGTGCTAGGTAAAGAATCCTAGAAGTCACTTTATTTTGCAAAAATGTTCCAATTATCTCAATAGCCATTGTAGTATTAAAATTCCGCAACATCTCATGATAAGCAATCTTCTTTTCATCATAAACATCATGACCATCTATCTCCATTTCTTGAGGTTTAATCACCCATATCGACACCTTTTCCTCAGTAAGTTCTAACAAGCCCTCATCATCTAATGATGCATCTAACAACTGCCACACAATTGAAAAGATGAACTCAACCACCAGAATAGCAGGTTCCATTGTTTGGACACCAAAAATCTCAGAAAGATGAAGAGTAGCATTTATTGATTTCATGACCCTGTTTGAAGGGAAACCACAGAAATTACAACTAGAAAACAGATAAGAATCAATACAATCAGCAAAGGTCATTTTAAACAAAAGCATTTGAATGGTGTTGACAGACCAAAGCCGATCATGGACTTAATAATGTCCAATACAGGAACATAAAATCTTTTATAAGTGTTTATTTGAGTGTCTATTTTTGAGTTGAGTGTCAAATAACACACACTATAAAAGCTTTAAGAACTCACTTTTGATAATCTGGCCCATTAATTTGACACTTGAGTGCAAATGCATGTCTTTTAAGAAGTTCCAAGTAAAGCCTATAAGCTGCTGGATGAGAACATCGACAGGGTATTACTCTGCAGAAAGAAAACATACCAAGAAAAGTGAGGTAATAAGATATGTGAGAAATCATAGCATCAGAACCACCTGAACTTCTCCATCAGTAACCGACACAAATAGCAGATTGTGACTACTAAATTAAATTAGAAGACAAAACTATCCGCATTGTGAAGCCGAACCTCAATTTACATACACTAACCAAAAAATTAGGAAATAAGTTGGAGATATGTAGACAAAGAAAAAAAATCCAGATATCTAAGCTTCATCTTTTTTATTACATCATAAACACAAAAATTCCACTCAAACTAAACTTGAATACAACTTCCTTATTGTCTTATTCTAGTTTTTTTTCTTTTTTTCCTATTGAAGCACAAGAACATTTTAATTAATCAGGCATCACCATGGCAACCATCCAATGGTTGAGAAAAGTGAAAAGAAAAAATGAAAAGAGAGGCCATTACAATTCAACAATCCTAAAATAATTGAAGGTAGTTTAAAATCAGTTCAATAAAACTATTTGACTTTCTATTTGCTGACTTTTTTTCACTTTAGGAAATAAAATTTGACTTTAAGGCAAATGTTGTTATCCAGTTATCCACCCTTTCCCCTTTTGGTCAAATCTCTCATTATCCTGAATCATAAATGAAGAAAGACAAACTATAGATTATAACCAAGATCATCTTCAGATTAAAGTACATGGATAAGAAATCAATGAAGGTTTGTACTTATAGAAATAGAAAGGATAAATCTTTTGGCTTTCAAAGGAAACAATAAGGTAAATTACTTTCCAAATCACTCTATATCTTCAAGAAATTGAAAGTGAAAAACCCAATTAAAATAGGAAAAAAAAAAAAAAAAAGAAAGAAAAGAAACAAGGAAGGGACTTGAAATGAATCAAATTTTACCATTTAACTCCATGAATCTATTCATCAACCATGAACAAATATCAAACTAAAACAAAACCCAGAATCTAAAACCTCCCAAAAACCACAAAAAGAAACGTCCAAGAAAGTAAAGAACAAACCTTTGTGAAAGCAGAGCAATAACAAGCAAGGGAGGAACGATCTTCATCATCAAAGCTTTATCCAAAAACTTCCATACAATTGGGATACTGTTATCCCAACAAATGTATTCAACCAAAACGTGGGCCAACTCAGTTGAAGGCAAAGCAACTCCAGATGAGCTCAAACTTGAAGACACATGTAAAGCCCAAAGCAGGGGATCAATACCCTTCTCTTTTGCCACCTTTGTCTGCTCTACGACATCTTCCCAGAGCCTGCTGCTTCGTAATCTAAACTCCATTGATCTAACAATGCTCCAGAGCAAGCAGCCACCTTTGCTTCCTTTTTAGCTTTTGTAATGAAAAAAAGAAAAAAAAAATAAAAACACAGTTTGATGAACAGGATGGTGGAGTTTGAGGGAGGCTTATTTATTTATTTATTTTTTTTAAAGTTATTTTCTTGTCTTTTTTTGATTATATAAATATATATATATATATATATATATATAAAGTAGGATTGGGGCAATGAATGTGGCATAAATTGAGAAAGTCAAAAGATGGTGAAGGGGGCAGTACTGGTGGTGGCTATTTGGTGGGATAATTGGATAAAGGCATTTGTTTAATCTAGTAGTGTAAAATTACTACATAGAACGTTACTAATAAATTTAAGCATTTAGTAATTTCTTTCTTTTTTATTTTTATTTTTTGTTTGAAACAATTTTATATACATATATCAAACTTGGCCATCATTATGTCCTATCTATAGTTATTATTTGTACCATTATTACGTATCAGTTTCAAAAATAATGCTAATAATAACAAGATATTATCATCGTATCCTTTTGATTTTTAATTGACTTGTATTATATTAATTAACTCTTTATTTTTTATAAATTTTTAATTTTTTTTTGTAATCATTCCTATTTTTATAATTTTATTTAAAAGTAAAATATATTTACTGAATTAAGCTTTTAAATCCTTTTAATAATAAATTTAATATTTTTATTTTTAATTTATTTATTTGATGTTTAAAATTTAAAAACTTGAATTTATACAAGTATGTTTGTGTGTACATTGATAGCAACACTATCAATATTAAAACAAAATTAATAACACCGATATGGTACTTACTATTTTAATTTATATTCAAATGAATTGTAATGTGACATTTTTATATTGAATGGAAAAAATTTGCCGTTGAATTAATTTATTATTGATTGTTAAGAAAAAAAAGGGTTAAACTTTTAAAATTAGCCGTAGAATCAACCTCTTAATTAGCATATTTTATGCTAGTACATCTACACAAGAATCATTAGGTGGAATATTATTAATTTTAATAATGTTTTCATTCTATTGCTTAAATGTTAAATCATGAAGTTCATGGTAGAACCATATTAAAGATTTGAAAATGAATAGTGCATTTCTTAAAAATTGGTTTCTGGAGGGTAATTTGGACATAACATCACAAAAGATTATGTGTTCATAGATACGGTAATATAACACAAATATAATATATTCAATAAATATAAAATTATAATAAAAAAAAGACAAGATATAACTAAATATGATTAATATAATATACTTAATATATGTATTATATTTTTATTTAAAATTTTAGCATATTTGATAATTTATTTATTAAAAAAAAAAAGAAGTATAATATATATGTAAAATTATTCTTTGCATAGTCATTAGATTTTTTAAACTTTACAAATAATATTGAAATGATGATATATATATATATATATACACCTCTTAAATATAATAAAAAATTAATTAAATATAAAAATAGGATATATGGTAAACTTTTGATCTGATTGTAAAATCATTGTTGAGATAATGATATATACTCATTAAATATAATAAAAATAAATTAAAAATAAAATAAAACATGTAACAAAATTTATTTTGCTTGTAAACTTAAAAAAAAAAATTATTATCGTTATATAGAATACTAATATCTATATATATGGACCCAGATGCATTTGGAATTTAAATCTAACTGCCAGACTTTGTTGAGTAGAAGTGAAAGAAAAGTAAAGGGCGAGAGGGGGTGGGGTAGGTTGTAATTCCATAGACAGTATGGTGTTAGAGTGAAGATTCCTTGATTGGGCAATTAAGGATTAAAACTCAAAGGCCGTGACCCACCAATGGAACACTAACAGCCTAAACTCCTGCACTGCACTAAGCATTTTTAATTAGTAAGAAAATACAGTGCTTGCTTGCTGTACTGTTCAATCCGAAATTCGGTTTCAGCGTAAACATAGCAAGCTGTCCATTCAATGGAGCAAAATGGGAATTGGACTATAAAAAAGTACTTGAATACATATATATATATATATTTTATTAAAAAAAAAAAAAAAAAAAGCTCTAGTGGTTAGGGTTGGTAAAGATGATGACAGGGTGGGATGAGAATTGGCCCCCCAACTCCAACTCCTAAGTGATAACACTGCCATGTAGTATGGAATTGGAAGTTGGAAAAGGACTCTTTTTAAAAATTTATATTATATTTATTTTATTTTTATCAAATTTATATTAAAATATTATATTATATTATTTTTGATATATTAATAATTTATTTTTATATAAATTTTACTCTTTGTTATTCTTTAATCGCATTATATATCCTACTATAAATATTTTTTGTATCATATATTATACTTGAATTATATTTAAAATTATCAAAATTTTTCAAATTTCCTTCACATTTCCTCCACTTTTTTTCCATTCGTGAAGGCAAATTTGGCAGTATTTACAATGAAGGCAAGTTTGGCAGTGTGAGAGCCTTTTGTTTGGGCGTGATGTGTGTGGTAGGTAAGCCCAAGTGGGGTGTGGCTAAGCTTTAATCTGTTAGAAGAGCTTATTAGTTAGAGGAAAGTGATTTGTAGGGACCGCCCATCATTTTCTCCAAGTCTCTGACAAATACGGTTCAACCCCCTCCATCCCACCCCAGTCATTCCCCACCTTACACATAGACATAGACATAAAATATAAATCAAAAAGAAAAAAAAAAAAAAAGAACGAGGGAGGCAGATCCTCCATAAAATAAAAATCCTCCACTTTTCTTGCTGGTTTGTGAGGTTGGGATATAAACACTTTTCTTGCTGGTTTGTGAGATTGGGATTTATATGATTCCCTATAGATTTAGGTAGATATACTTGTTTATAGGAAGAAATGTGACTTTTTGTTTCTGGTTTTTTTTTTCTAAGTTTTTTTTATGTAATTTATCAGGATAATTATATATAATATCAGCCTGCATGTGTTAATGCCAGAAAAAAAAAGGAATTTATCAAAGCGAGAAAATTTTTGCTTACCTGCCCAGCCCACCAATCTCCTACTGCTAAACTACTAGCTCATGAACCAATTAAGAATAAGATCCAAACAGGTTTTCAGGCATCGAGTTAGGTGAAAATGGTCCATTCTCACTCCGTCAGGACTTGCTTCTAATCCGATCTAATCAAACCGAGTTGGTAAAGTGGTATAAATATCAGAAAATTCCAAGCTTTAGGTGACGATGAGGATCAGGAGAGCCACATCCTTGTTCATAATTTGTCAGATTTTGATATTAAATTTGAAAAGAGTCCTTACCACACCACCAAATCCAAGACGGCAAACGCAAGCAAACATAATTGGAAATGGTCAGTCCATAATGATCATGAAACCCAGCCAGCCACTAGGATATATATATATATATATATATATATATATGTATGTATATTGCTCTAAAAGTAAATCACTGATGATCGGCTGTCAAATCTCCAACCTCTTTACACTTTAATTACAAAACACATTTCTAACACAAATTTCCTTCATTTCCTGCCTCAAAATTCTTACCCAAAACAGTAAAAATAACGAAAACATTATTAACAACACCATCATTATTAACTAAACATCATTAAGTTATAGTGATATGTAATAAATAAAAATTACCAATCACTAACAAGACCACTGTTAACTAACGAGAAAGATCCTCAGCTCAATGCCTTTTCATTTCAATCTTGCTAATGCTGTAAAAAATAAGTTTCAAAATCAAGGTGTGCCTTGCACTTGCCCCAAACAGTGAAAGAAGGAAAGAGAAATAAAAACATTTTCAATCAGCTATTTCCTTTCTGCCAATCAAAATTTCATACTATTTTTTTTATTTTATTTTGATTTCATCCAATATGGTTGCCACAAGTATTATGTTAACTCGACGAGTTTGATATGCACTGAATGAATATTTTAGTGAAATGTAGGGGAAGTAAGACATAAGCAATTGCAAAGTGCAAAACTAGATGATAATATAGACTTTCCACCATATGACAGCAAAAATGAGAATAAAGATATGTGTTACCTGTTTGAATATGACAGGCACTTAAAATATTAGGTAAGGAACAACAATATGCATCCAAAAAATGATTATTGCACATAGTAAAAGTCTAACGATAGCATATTATATATTTTTTAAGCTTCCATCGCTGCAGGCGTTGAACCAATTTTTTGGCATTTACTGCATATGAAACGATACTATAGACAAAAAGAGTTACCATAAAGAATATTTTGATACCCGTCGGCAGCATCTATATAATACTTGAGGCGAGCAACAAAATGAAAACTAGATCAATGGGGAGGGATTTAGAAGTCTTCATCGAGTTTGAAAATGTAGCTTTTGCCTCCATTTTGAAGGCTTGACATAACAGATGCTTTCTGATAATCACCAACCCTTCTCTCAAAGAAGTTAGCTTTTCCTCTGCATAGTCAAAAAAACACATATTTGGACACCGATGTCATAATCAAAATGTAGAACTTATCACCTTAGCATAGGTACACGCCTAGCAAATGCTGGATTAGAGAATACAAAATGTAGCAAGTCAACAATATGATCCATAACAACTCAACGACTGCTTACAAAGCTAGGTCTAACAAGCAATGGCTCAAAATAAGAAAAAAGGAAAAAAGGGGGTCTAGTTTTAACCATGATTAATCAAAACCCAAAAAAGTCATTAAATTCAGGTGGTAGAGTCAAATGACTGTTTCAATCCCTTACCACACAAATTTTATCCCTATATTTATCATCATGATGTTAGAAGGGAAGACTTCTACGAACACTTACATCACATAAACGTCTCATTTGCACAATAATTTGTTTGGGACCAATGTAAGATGGGTCCCGCCAAGAGCAAAAATAATTCAAATCAAAAAGGTTAAAAAAGGGACAAAACAGAATAGAAAGAATGCCACTAACAGAAAGGTGTATGTGTCTTAAGTTGATGTAGAAGAGTCAGATTCTTAAAAGAATGTTGAAATAAGTTTATTTAATCCAATAACTTAAGGCCAAATAATGCACCAATGTGGCTATTAATACTTACTGTAAAGATATAAATTCCATCCAATCAAAGGGATTTTCCACGTTGTACTTTCTTTGACAGCCCAATGCAACCTGTAAATAAATGGGAAACAAGTCACCGGTTTAGTTCTCGTCACTCCAAGAAATTTATCTTCAAATATGAAAACACTTTTTAAGTTTCAAGAAGCAATATAAAAAAAGAAAAAAAAAATCAGGCAAAGCATCATGCAAAATCATATAATTCACAATTGGCAATACACCTTTACCTCTCAAAACCCTGAAATTTGCCCCAAAAAAAAAAATCAGAATGAAGATCTTATAAAATCCGTTTCCTTAAAAATATGCAAAGTAGATTTCTTTAGCCGATTGAAATTAAAATTTCGGGCAATTCATTCATGAAGAAATATAATTTTAAGGGAAAATCTTGAAGGAAATATATAGTTTCTTCGATCAATCATAATAGTAACTTTTTATGATCATGTTAAAACGTTTTTGGATTTAAATATATTACAATCAAGCAAGGATGATCAAATTTAAAAGTCAGATGATCGATTAAAAATGTATTAAAACTATAAAGTTTAGGTTTCTTCTACTTATTTTGGATAAAAATATATCAGTTTAGGACTAAGGATAAAATTATAAGTTTTATGGAATATATAAATGTGTGTTTTCGTCTTCGGTCTATATGTTATACGGGTATCCATTTGTTAATTATATTTTCATTCAAGGTGGTCCAAGATATCAAGCTAAGTTTATCAAAAAGAACTCTTTAAAAAAAAAAACAAATTAACAGAGGTATACCAAAAGATGATCAGCGACAAATTTTATGTACTGGCTCATTAGTGTTGAGTTCATGCCAATCAGTGCACATGGAAGAGCCTCACACACAAACTCGGTCTCGATTTCCACTGCTTCATGAACAATATGATAGACTTTCTGCCATTTAAGTTGCTTCTGCAGCAAGCTGTATGCGGGTGCATTTAATTCCAAATCTAAGATATTTCCTTATCTTCTTAAATGCAACCCACAGATTCAGCCAATATACTTACTAAAATTAAAAATTGAAAGCTACCTGTAAAGAAGGCAAGCAAAGTCACAGTGAAGCCCCTCATCTCTAGATATGAGCTCATTTGAGAATGTTAAACCAGGCATCAGTCCCCTCTTTTTAAGCCAGAAAATGGCACAAAAGCTGAAAAGCTCAATGAATAATCATTAGAAAGGAAAAATTACAAAATTAAATCAAACTCCATCATAGAAAAGTATTAAAAAAAAAATACAAACTTTACAAAACATATACAACCTACTGGATAAAGAAGATTACCTTCCAGAGAAGAAGATTCCTTCAACACATGCAAAAGCAACAAGTCTCTCCGCAAATGAAGTGGAACTGCAAACAGGCACAACAAAGAATCCTTTTAAAGAAAGAAAGGTACCGCTTTGACTTAACAATAGTTAGTTTGAAGCGTAAATAAGCTTGAGAACCACAATGATGCTGGCCAAAAAAAGTCCATCTATTTAATGGTACAGAACAGAGCCAAGGCTACTGAGCTCAATATTTGGTCAAAAAATGGTTATGAAATGTGATATAAAGTAATTAACTGCAAACATATATGCATTAACTTTCAACTCAAGCTCTACATATCCAGGCCAGAAATTCTGCATTAAGCAATGTAACAGGTGAAATGTTCAATCAGAGTTAGGGAAACCTTTGTAAAAGATGTGACAAATGTTTAGGAAAGGGAAGTATGAATGTAGCAATGCATAATGTAATCCTCAGAAACAAGCAGAGGACAATGGTGAATATATGTCAATATGATACTACGTCAAATCATTCAGAGAACTCTCAAGCATCATTTCTAGTCCAAAATGTTGGGAATTCTTTAACCAAATTGCTTATTTGGCTTCAAATCATAAGTTTACAGGGAGCGGGACATGAAAATGATACCTCTGAATCCAATCCAAAGCCCATTTAGCCTTCTTACTGACACAAGGTATGCTTTCAATTGCATTAAACAATCTATGTTTTTCTTTGGAATCCTTGATATATGTCTCCAAAAGCAAGCTGTACATTTCTAAACATTGGCACCAAAAATATTCACAATCAGGTAACTTTAATGCAGGATACGGGAAATCATCAGAAAGACCACAAGCAAGTACATGCTTACTAGGCCACAGTCTTGCATTGACTGTTAAGGCCAAATAAGTCTGACAATCTTGCCCTACCAACAGCCGACTCCTGAAGATTAGAACAAGCCCAAAAATTACCTAAAAATAGACTGGTTTAGCAACTTCAACAGAGATTAAGCGAACCCAAGACTGCATAAGACCACTCATATTTACTTTTCAAGCATGAAAAATTATTCGAAATCATTTGAGAGGGCAGGACTTTCTCCAGAAGTCTGATACACTGCTGTAAGCTAGATTATGCCAAAATTGTCAGGCCTGGACAGGCTAGATTGGTCTTTTACTAACATCTAAATGGTGGCCCAGCAAATTAGATGTGAAGATCAACAATCTAGTGAACGATCAATTCCCTACCAGAATGAATATTCTCCATTGCAATTTGAAATCCATAGAATGCCCGGGCCTGAGAGAATGACAAACCTGATGTTAGATAAAAACACTTGAAGGAACCAAGCTGAGAATTGGTTTCTATGACAAGCATTCTCTACCTTTATGTAAAACAAAACTGGTCATTAACGACCTTTAGAACTAAGCTAAAGAGGCAAAATCTTTAAGAGTTGAACAGAATATTAGCCTGATCTTACCCACCAGACCTAACACTGTCACAATATGATTCTATCCTATAATAAAGATTGATAGAAGTATGAAGTTATCCTAAATTGCAAAAATGCACATGAAAAATAGAATTAGAGGTACTAATCCAATCGGTACACAGTTATCCATAAAATAGCTTGAAAAAACAATTTAACTAATACCTACCTCCGGTATTTGAACATCATTTAGGAATCTTGCAGCCAAGTTCTCCAAAACTATCCCATCAGATGCAGCAAAAAAGGCCAGCACATGGCTTATGAAGTATTTTTCAGAGTTAGACAACGTTTCCCAGTGCTGCACATCTTGTGACAGATCAACCTCCTCAGCTGCAACAACATTAAAAAATTATGACAATGAGGTCAAACCAAGGGGCAGGAAACTACTGGACAAGATAAAGAAAATAAGTATAGTGATGCAGATGAGGACCTCAATATAAACTAATAAAAACTACAAATTAAGGGGAAAAAGCTTACAGACTTGTGGCAGTTTTTCAAAAAACAACCACTCTATCAAGCAGAAAAACACATGCTGATATTGCACATCAAAATTGCAAAGGTTACACTTCCAAAGATTCACCGATCAGATTATAAGTTGTTGATATCAACCTTTACAGAAGGTAGTTTTTCTTTTTGGATAATTAATGTTTGAATGCTTTTTCTCATAACTGCAAGCCAACAGAAATTTAAAAACAAAAAAAAAAAGGAAAAAAAATTTCAAACCATGCACCGCCATTGTACCTTATGAACACACGTATAATAGCAATGATATTGATAATTGCCAATGCAACAGTTGATTTCCAAGTTCAATCAGACATACAACCCACTTTTCTTTTAACCTCAGCCTCCAACGATTAATTTGACTTCCCATTCCATTCATACAAAGCCAAGTTTATAAAATCTAAAAGAAATCCAATTCCAAACAAACAAAAAACATCAAAAACCCCAATTTGGAAAAATGAAATTAAAACAAAAACGACCAAGAAAAGAAAATTCTTGAAACAGAGAAAAGAAGGGGGGGAGAGGGGGGAATAGGTAGTAACCTGTCCAAAAACTAGCCTCAGCCTTCTTGTACATCTCCCAAAGAGAATGATAACTAATGGGAAACATGCAAAACCTCTGATTTTGTTGTTTTAATATGGGCTCTTCCTCTTCCTTCTCTTCTTCTATTCCCATTACTCTGTTTTCCTCATCCCTTTCTTGTTCATTTCTCAACGAACCCATTCCTTCTTTTTTTTTTTTTGGTTTCCTTTTTGTACAGCAATTGAATGGAGGAAGAGGAGAAAGATTTAAAAAAAAAAAAAACCCTACAAAAACCCTTTCTTTGAAAAGAAAACCACGGGCTGGATGACTGGTGATAGGCAGGAAAAGCAAATTTTTGGCTTTGGTTTTCTTTCTGTTTTATTCGCTATCGGGCTCTCGGTTGCATACCATAGTTATTCATTGCGAGAGCAAACGGTGTCGTTTGTAATATTCCAGGGTGCATAAGGTGTAGGCCCTCCGATTTGGGATTGTCATGATAAGGTAGGCCTTCTGCCACGACATGAAATGATCATCACAAATTACAATTAAGTAGTGCATTTTTTTTTTTTGAGATTGTTCTATAAAAATGTGAAATATAATAATAATTATTAAAAGAATTAAAATAAAAAATACTTTAAAAAATAATAATTAAAATTATTAATAAAAAATTATAATTAATTTTTTATTTTTTAATTCTTTCAACTTTTTTTTTTTTTTTTTAAAGTAGCAGCTAAGGTTAAGACTCTCTTGAATAAGAGAACCGACCTTCATATAAATGTATTATAAAATATAATATATTATATAAATTATCTATAATTAAAAATATTATTTAAAATTAATAATATTTTATATTAAATCTTGAATCACTATTTAAAAATAAAAAACTGACCCCACCAATATATTATAAATATAATATATAATATATATTAAAATACTATTTAAAAATAATAAAAATTAAAAATATTATATATTAAATCTTAAATTCATAAAATAAAAAATAAAATCATGAATTATAAAATAATCTAGAATTATATTAAATCTCGAATTACCATTTAAAAATAATAAAAGTAAAAATATTTTAAATTAAATGTCAAGTTACTATATAAAAATAATAAAAAATAAGATATATATTAAATTTTAAATTATAAGTTAAAAATTAAAAAATATTTTACATATTATTATATAATGCATAATATATTATAGATAATATTATAGACAATATTATATATAATATTATATATATGTCCTCCAACCTAACACACACACACATATTAATACAAGGGAACCAACTCCCAACTTTTATATTATATATATATATAATATATTATATACATAACATATTATAGATTATATATAAAATTATATATATTAAAACTATTATTTAAAAAATAATAAAAATACTAAAAATATTTTATATCAATTTTCAAATTATTTTTTAAAAAATTAAAATAATATGTATTATATATTTTATATATTATAAATATTAATTGTTATATAACACATATAAAATATAAAATATAATATTATAAATATAATATAATAATATATTATATATAATAAAAATTGAAAATATTTATATTAAATCCCAAATTATTTTTGAAAAATTAAAATAATATATATTATATAAAAATTATATAACATATATTATATCAATATGTATTATATAATAAAAAATAAAAATATTTTATATTAAATCCTGAATCACTATTTAAAATAACAAAAATAAAAGATATTTTATATAAATTATTTAAAAATAATAAAAAATAAAAATATTTTATATTAAATTTTGAATCACTGTTTAAAAAAATAATAATTAAAAATATTTTATATTAAATCTCGAATTATTGTATAAAAAATAATAAAAATAAAAAAATTTATATTAAATCTCGAATTACAATATAGAAAATAATAACTAAATGTACAACTCACCATAACTAAGTATATGACTCACCATTACTAAATGTACGGCTCACCATAACTAAATATATGATTCTCCATGACGAGATATATGACTCACCATAACTAAATATACGACTCACCGTAACTAAACGTATGAATAAGTATAACTAAATGAGCAAATGACTAACTAAATATACAAATGACTATAATTAAATGTACAACTCACCAAGTATATGGTATTCGCATTACACAAGGTGCTTACACATTGGATTCGTGTAGGGAATAGTAAGAGTCCTTAGTAGATATGCATGCCTTGACGTACATGCGAGGATATACAAATGTACAACTGATTACAACTAAATGTACAACTAATTACAACTAAATGTACAACTAACTCCAACTAAATGTACAACTGATTACAACTAAATGTACAACTGGCTTCTAATGAATGTACAAAACCATAAAACCGATCCTACGCTGCACTGTATACCTATGAAACAAGTGAAAATGTCCGAGAATAATTGTGCACATTGGATAAGATACATCAGAATCACACAATGCACACAATAGGTTATGCAATTAGTGTTCATTTCACCAGTAATGTACACTAACTACGTGGTATGCGCATTATGAAATGCGTTTACACATTGGATTCGTGTAGGGAACAGCAAGAGTCTTTAGTACTACGCATGCCTTGATGTATATGTGAGGATATATGAATGTACGATTGACTCCAACTAAATGTACAACTGATTTCAACTAAATGTACAACTGACTCCAACTAAACGAACAGCTTATTACAACTAAACGTACAACTAGCTTCTAATGAATGTACATGACTATAAAACCGATCTACGTTGCACCGTATACCCATGAAACAAGTGAAAATGTCTGAGAGCAATTGTGCACATTTGTTGGACAATATACATGAGAATCGTGCAATGCACACAAGTTATGCAATTAGTGTACATTTAACTAGTAATGTACACCAACTACGTCATATGCACATTACAAAATGTGCTTACACATTGGATTCGTGTAGGGAACAACAAGAGTTCTTAGTACGCCTTGATGTACGTGTGAGGATATATGAATGTACGGCTGACTCCAACTGCATGTACAATTGATTACAACTAAATATATGACTGATTTTATCTAGATATGCAACTGATTACAATTAAATGTATAACTGGCTTCTAATGAATGTACAGGACCATAAAATTGATCCTACGCTGCACCGTATACCTATGAAACAAGTGAAAATGTCTGAGAGTAATTTATAACTAACCATAACTAAATGTACAACCCACCATAATTAAATGTACAAATAACCATAACTAAAAGAATGACCGATAATAACTAAACGTATGACTGACCATAACTAAAAGGATGACTCACCATCACTAAATATACGAACAACCACAACTAAAAGGATGACTCACCATAACTAAATGTAAGAGAATTGACTCCCCCCTTTATATTATATACATAATACAGTATGTATTATATATAAATTATATATATTAAAATGCTATTTTAAAAAATAAAAAATAAAAATATTTCGTATTAAATCCCAAATTATTTTTGAAAAAATTAAAAATAATATACATTATATAAAAAATATAAAACATATATTATATTATTAATATATATAACATAATAAGAAATAAAAGATATTTTATATTAAATTATTTAAAATAACAAATGGTGAGTTGTACACTTAGTTATAGTGAATCGTACATTTAGTTATGGTTAATCGTACATTTAGTTATGATAGGCCATACATTTAGTTACGGTGAGTTATACATTTTCGTTATATTGAGTTGTACATTTCGTTATGGTGAGTTATACATTTAGTTTGGACGAGTTTTACATTTAGTTATGGTGAGTCGTCCTTTTAGTTATAGTTATTCATACATTTAATTATGGTAAGTTATATATTTAGTTATGGTGAGTTGTCCTTTTAATTATGGTGAGTTGTCCTTTTAATTATGGTGAGTCATACATTTAGTTATGGTGCATCATGCATTTAGTTATGGCAAGTCATACATTTTGTTATAGTGAGTCACACATTTAGTTATCATAATTTGTACGTTTAGTTATGGTGAGTCACACATTTAGTTATAGTCATTGTACATTTAGTTATTGTGAATCGTACATTTAGTATGGTGAGTCGTACATTTTGTTATCATCATTTGTACATTTAGGTATGGTGAGTTATACGTTTAGTTATCGTGAGTTGACTTTTTAGTTACAGTTATTTGTACATTTAATTATGGTGGGTTGTACATTTAGTTTTGGTGAGTCATCCTCTTAGTTATGATTATTCTTACATTTAGTTGTAGTAAGTTATACATTTAGTTATGGTCAGTCGTACATTTAGTTATGCTGAGTTGTCCTTTTAGTTATGGTTATTCGTACATTTAGTTATTATGAGTTGTATACTTAGTTATAATATTAGATATTTTTAATTGTTATTATTTTTAAATAGTAATTTAAAATTTAATATAAAATACTTTTATTTTTTATTCTATAATATATATTATATAATTTGTATATAATAAATATTATTTTTAATTTTTTCAAAAGTAATTTGGGATTTAATATAAATGTTTTTTAATTGTTTATTTTTATATAATAATATGACATTTAATATAAAATATTTTTATTTTTATTACTTTTTAAGTAGTAATTCATAATTAATTGTAAAATATTTTTTATTTTTATTATATATAATTTATTATTAGATTATATTTATAATATTATATATGTGTTATATAATATATATTATATATAATGTGTATAATTTATATATTATATATAATTTATATATAATACATAATATATTATTTATATAATATATATCATATATAATATAAAAAAGGGAGTTGGTTCCCATACCTAAGATGTATGTGTGAGGTAGGGGTCGATTTGTTCCCCTGATCATATATATATAATATTATATATTATATATAATATATAATATATATTATGTATTATATAATAATATATAATCATATATAAAATATTTTTTAATTTTTATTATTTTTAACTAATAATTCAAAATTTAATATAAAATATTTTTTATTTTTTTATTATTTTTATATAATAATTTGAGATTATATTTTAACTCAGGATTTAATATATGTTTTATTTTATGAATTTAAGATATAATATAAAATATTTTTAATTTTTTATGATTTTTAAATAATATTTTTAATTTATATAATTTTTATATATTATATATAGTATATTATATATAATATATTGGTGGGGAGGTCGGTTCCCTACCCAAGGGAGCCGACCCCCTATTAGGAGGAAATGCTACATAGAAAAGAAAAGTGTAGAGAAAATAGAGGGCAAAAAAATAATTGTAGTTTCCTTATTAGTAATTCTAATAATGATTATTTCCTTTCTTAAAATTATTTTTTTAACTTTTTTTTAATAATTATTATACATTTTATTTTTTTTGGAATTCTCCTTATTTTTTTCATTAAAATGTAGGAAAAACTATGGTTTACAACTTTTAATATTGGTAAGATTAATATATATCAATTTATAATTAGTGAATTTTTATGAATACTTATCTCATGCATCATCAACAAATTTTGTGGGGTGGAGTTGAGATCCTTTTCATTATTTTTTTATCTATTACTGTCCAATACAACCTTAATCACCATCCATAAATTTGATTTTGACAATTCATAGGTGGATTCTACAAATATAAATGGTGTTGATAAATGTACTAGAAAGAAAATGATAAAAAAGTAATAGATGGGATTTCAACCTTTGTGAAATAATACATGTTCATATATTTACTTTTAAAAAAATATTTTATTGAATAATGTTATTTAATGAGATCCCTTCCATTAATTTTCTATCAATTACTATCCAATACAACCTTAATCACCATTCATAAATTTAATTTTGACAATTCATAGGTGGATGCTATAAATATGAATGGTGTTGATAAATATACTAGGAAGAAAATGATAAAAAAGTAATAGATGGGATTTCAACCTTTGTGAGATAATACATGGTCATTTATTTATTTTTTAAAAAATATTTTTTTGAATAATGTTATTTCATGAACTTGCTTGTGGAGTTTTTTTTTTTTTTTTTTCCACTATCAGTACATAAATATAACTATCCACCTTTTTATCTCTTACTTGTTTGCATGCAAGTTTATGTTACATAAAATCAATTTTTAAATTTATTACAACAATATTAAGGGTAAAGGTTTATTGGTAGTCGAAGGAAATATTTTAGTTATGTGCTATTAAATATAATATTTTAGTCGTTGTATTTTTTAAATTATAGCAAATGAGAAAAAAATAGTTAATAGTATTAAAAAACCATTTAAAAATCGATAAAATATTGATGCATAATGTGAAGAGGAGGTTTTAAATTTTATTTAGAAATATAAATATGGTTACTGATCAAATTTGGATCATTTTTCTATATAAAATTTAAAATTTTACATCATATGATATATCTATATTTTATCGTTACTAGAACAGTTTTTTAATACCATTAACTATTTTTTTCTTATTTACTAATATTTTAAAAGTATAAAGATTAAAATACTAAATTTAATAATACAAAACTAAAATACTTTTTTACTATAATATAAAGACTGCAAATAGAATTTTTATTGAGCAAAAGTAGGTATATATTTTAAGAGCACAAGAATTGGTGCATGCGCCTATCAAAGATCTTCTTTTTCTTTAATGATGAGCTATTAAGCTAGGTTGAAACATAATCTAGGTGCTTTGTTTTATGGAATTTCTGTTGAAAAAAATAAAGAGGCTAACGGGATAATTTAGAAAGTCGGGATAATTGTTGAGGCTTACGAGATAATTTAGAAAATTAGATAATTTGAACTTAGGTTTAAAAATTTTGTTTTCAAGATTTCAAAGGATAATGTTTCTATTCGTTTTTATCGTTTAATTGATTATTTATGTAAATTTGATTTGGATCATGATTATGAAAATTGTTAACTATGCATATGATTTCTAGTAGTAAAAGATGCGCTATAAATAAAAACACTTATAAGCTGTTGTAGAAAAGATTGAGTCATATCTAGATAAAAATTAAGAGATTGATAAATGTAGTCTTTAAAACTCTTGAATTACTAATTTGGAATATTGCATTAATTGTATAGAGAGAAAACAAACAAACCAATCCATAAAATATGCTAAAAGATGTTGGTTAAAAATTCTAGAAAATTTAGAGGTTGTAAAACTAGAAAGTTAGAACATGAGAGAATCCAGCTTTCAAGGCATGTTGCAAATGCTAGTTTCATTTAGGCATAATTTGCCTCTACTATATATGTATGCAAAAAGGGGTTTGTTGAATTAACATATGATATAATGCAGGCTATGTTTGAAATCACTTTGTTATAATGAAATTAAACTACTAAACACTTCTTAATGAGTGGAAAAATTTCTTTCTTGTACTTAGGTTTCTACAATAATCTAAGTTTAAGAGACTTGCTTTAATTTAGGATGATAGGAAAAACTGAATGATCAAGAGTTCTAATTTTTCTTCATACATCTCTCTCCATATATTCCTCTCTCTCTTTGTTGGAAATTCTAATATCTATTTATAAAAATTTAATCAAGAGTTGTAACTTTTCAGTTACGTTATTTAATCCAATTAAATTATCCTTTCATTTAGTTTCCACATTTTCGTATGCAATAGGTGTCATAGGTAACTTTTCACTAATGAAAGGGCATCTTGTAAAATGGTATGATTGAAATTAAAATGAAATTAGCTGTTGCAGAAGACCTTGACAAAAGTTTGTATTACGGGATTTGAATCCTTAACTCAAGGGATTCTGATCATTTTTTTATAAATTTTAACAAAACACATTCCAAACCTAGTATTCAACCTCTCTATATAGGAATAAAATTCCTTCAGTGTAATTTATAATAGAAGCTTATTTTTTATTCCAAACTCATAAGATGTGAATCCCATTAATTGAAAACTTCTCCAATTGATCTTTAAATCAATTTTCTTGGTTTGGAACTTAACCAAAGCTATCATGTAGCTTTTTATGTGCTAATTTCCATTAATTTATTATTCAATCAATAAATTATTTATTCCTTTCACTTATTTTGATAATTATTTCCAACAAAAAACGTTAAAATTTAAGAGATCATATTGCTATTGTTGGATATCAATAGGGTATATAAATACAAAATATATATACGATCCACATGTTATCATATGGTTTATGTAGGTTGTCATACATAGGTGCACAATGTAGAACAAAATTACATGAATAATATCCATGGTGAATGAGGAATTGATCTCATTGTGTCTACTTGAAAAAGGAGAAAATTGATTGGTATTGGGTGGTCTATGAAATCCCATATTGGAAACTTAAAGCTTATGTTAGTGGTATATCTTAGCTTGGTTTCTACGTAGGGTTAGGCCTTAAAGGGCACCTAAGGTTTTGTGTAAAGGTTGAGACATATACAAGATTGGAAAGACACACATATGTGAACAAGTCAAGCCGAGCCAAGCTCAAGGATGAGATTGGGTTAAAGGTTAAATTGGCCTTTTTTTTTAACCCAACCTATTAGAATTATTTGAGACCAACCCATTGATTTGTTAAACCTAAACCAATATGTTAGGCTCAAACAGTTTTAACAGGCTAGGTTCCAAAAAATAACTGGTTGGAAAAAGTTGGTTCCTTAAGTTTGGAAATCAAAACAATATGGGTTTTATTGATTTCTTTACTGTCTTTTTTCCCCTTTAGACTATCCAGATAAGAAAATGATGACATCTCTCTACTAGCAATATGTAGTATTTTTGATAAAAACAAACTCATATGTCGTCAGATTTGCGAGCTTGAGTAGGATGCATTTCTTGATGGCTTGGATAATTTCCTCAGGTTTAAATAAGCGAAAATCATTCATCTCATCCGATACTTGATTTTCCACTACCTCAAGAAGTAGTACAACTTTATTTTATTTAAATGTATCATCTTTGAAAATTAATTATAAAATGCAACTTAACTTCATTAATCGATGATGTTCAAACTAGTACAATTTTAAAAAATGACTTTTTTTCATAAAAAAGTTTACAATTTCATATACCTTGTTTAAGCTTAGGACTTAACATTACTTCAAAAGGAAACCACTGTAAAAAATATATAAATAAAAAAATTCCATAATCAAATGATACATCTAAAAATGATAATTTCTTTTTCAAATTCTGATTATTAAGATAGTTAGCCAAACAAAAATTTCCAAATTTTGGATTTTAAAATTCCTTTCAAATTGCTAGATTTTGAAATTCTTTAAATTTTATCTAAACACATTATTATTTGATTGATGTATAAATCCTTAAGTTTTACTTAATCGAGTATATTTGATTTTGTCGATGAATAGTTATTTCACTTTTGAGTCAAAATTAAGGGTATACAAATGCAATGGTCAGATGTTATGCCACTAGCTCTAAGGGTAAAAAAAAGGTGACAACTATAGTGAGAACAATTGTGCTAAGAATAGTGAGAACAAAACTACTTGTAATTGTTGGATCACTTAGTAAAATTTTTATCCCTCGATTTATCCATGTTTGCATGCATTTACAAACTTGGAACTTATTTGACCAGTTGAATCAATTTAAGCCATTTTTTTCCTCTTTTATCATTGCAGTCTATACTTTCCACTTTAAGCAAATGAGAAACTGAAAAAAAAAAATCTACTTGTCATCCTTTCTCCATTCAACAAAAATAGGAAAATAAGAAAGGAAGAATTCAACCATTTATCCAAAAATTGAGAATGGAGGCATATGAGCATTTCTTTCTTAGTTTTTTCTTGACTTTTTATTAGCTTATTCTTCTTTAATTCAAAGGTTAGTTTCCTTTTCTCTTAGTTTATCATTTAGCAGTGTTTTTATTTTTTTATTTATTATTTGGGCAATTTTCTCATGAATTTACCTTACTATTAAAAGTAACTTTAAGATGGGGTGACACTTTATTTGCTACGTTATCGATTTGATTTTTGCAAGTATCGTTTCAATGGCCTTTTTCTTTTTAGGTATGTGTTCTCGTTTAACAAATTCTTATTGGTTCTAAATTGTTTTCAAGTCCTAGTACTTTATCTATGAATGGATTGTGAAACTACATATAAAATTGTAAAATAGGGTATTTAATGACTGTTTCCAGAACAAAAAATCCAAAGATTGAAATGAGAAAGGGAAAAACACAACAAAAAAAATTAGTAGGCTGTCAGTTTGCTATAGTATGACTCTTTCTTGTTTAAACGAGTGAGATAGGTTTTTAGATAACTAAGAGGAATGGAAAAATGACATAGAGAATAGGCTAGATTGGTATCATGTTTTTATGAGCTCAATATTAATTTTAGCATTTAAAAAAATTGAAGTAGATGAAATGGTGGAAAAAGTAGCTCAAAATATTATGTGCTTTTAATTTTGGTTGGCTATAGTAGATTTTTTTTTGTTTTTGGCCCAAAGCATTTAATCTTAGCATATTTAAACTCTAAAGCTAAAGTCTATATAATCTGTTTATGAAATATTTGTAAGATCGGTCAAATTATTTTAGTAATTTAATACTATAACATAAAATGTATTCTATTGATTATATTGATTTTAAAAACTTTTTTGTTGTTAAATTAATATTTTCATATATGTTTGTAGACATCTAATTTTGTCTGGGCTCCTTTTCTTATACTCCTAATTATCTAAGACTGAAAACCTAGCGATAGTTTCCCTAGTAGAGGTCGATCTCCTCTAGGTAGACTAGGCAATTTTACAACGCTTTTAATCATGTTTAAATGGCAGCATGTGCACATGACGAAAAAAGTGCAGTTTCGAGGGTAGTAGCAAATAAATCTTGGATAAAAATGATGAATATTCAAGAGAAAAATTAGTTTTTAAATATTTTCTCATCAAATTATGAAAAGATGGTATCACGATCTAATTTCCTATTTTTAGGATTTTTTTGAGATTTTTCGTGAAATTTAGGGAGTCAATAGTCGTATATTTTTAATGATACTTGTGCATCACCAATACTTACCTTGAAAAATAAAAAATATTCAAGAAAAAATTGTATTGGCATTTTATACCAAGAGGTGTCAAATTATCAATTTTATTCATTGATTTTGAAATTTTTTACTATACCATGAATGTCATACTCGCGAAAATTTTTTGGTAAAAATTGTTTCGAATTTTATTTTTTCATCTTTATTATTTTTACAAATTAATATTTGGACTAATGTATTGAATTAAATTTATTTTTATAAAATTTGAACATATTTTTGAAATTTTCTTGTTTCCAAAATAGGAAATTTCTTACTCCATAATTTTTCTACGTTTAAAATTTTAAAATTTTTTAAATACTTTCATTAAATACATACTAATTCAGTTTTTAAAACTCTAATTTATTTTATGAGTTTTTTTATTTTTTTCAAATATAGATTTTTTTTATAAGGGGTTTTCTCATAAACTTTTACAAGTATAGAATTTTCAGCTGCTTTTTTTTTCACACTTAAAATTTTTTACTTTTTGTAAAAGTTCAATTTAGAATTCAACACTTGAGATTTTCTTATGTTCACTTATGTTATATATTCTTATTTAAATACGTGCATAAATATTCCAAATAGTTTGTAATGCATGGATTTCTTTCACTATCTTTATTATGAAAATTAAATTTTAGACATTTGAGATTTTAGAACACTCTCATGATTTTTTTTAATCATAATTCCTTTAAAATTTTTCTAGATTTTTCATCCAATTTTTTTCAAATTGGATTATCACACATTAATTTCTTTAATTTAATTTTTCTTTGTGGTCTCTTAAATAGAATTTTATATGATTAAATTCTTAATCGAATTTCACCATATCTAAGTTTTAATTCAATTTTCATTCTTTACACTTTAGTCCTTTTGGTTAAATTCTTTTATGTGAATTTTAATTGGAATTCCAAGAGTAGATTTTTTTTATTACCTTTTTTTTTAAATGAATTTTTGTAATTAGAATTTTTTTTCTCATGAAAATTTCATTTAATTCTATTTAGAATTGCCATAAAATTATTTTAATTTGATTGTTACTCACTTTGATTATGTGAATTTTTTTTAGACCATGTTATTCTTGAAATTTAAACATAGGGTTTTAAAACTCCAATTTTGATATGAGAATTCTTCTAATTAGATATCATGTTGTAATTCTTTATCCAAATTGAATCCATGTGGCATGTCCAAGATTTTGTTTAACCAATCAAGAAGAAGGTTGAATTTTTCAACACATTTCCAACCATTAGATCAATTTTTGATCAAGTTAAATGTGTTGATAGCCATTGGATCAAATGCTATTTATTTTAGCTAATAAAATATATATGTACCTTTGGCATTTTTTATTCAAATTTTGACTTATCAAATTTTTTTCCAACCAATCAAAATGAAGATTGAATTTGTCAACATATTTCCTAGCCATTGGATTGATTTTTGAATAGTCAAATTAATTTATTACCATTGGATTATATTTTATCTTTTTATGTATAGAGTTTTTTTTTTCAATAAAAAATTAACTATAAATAAACTATAAATTTGTTAATCAAAGGGGGACAAGGTTAGTAAGATCTATGACACTAAACATTGAGGATATAACATGAATTAATGAGATTTCACCAAATTGGCAATAAAAAAATCAAAAAATAAATAAAAATTGAAAAAAAGGATGGCATTTTTAGCCATGATATGGACGGTACTTTTGATAATTTGGGGGGAGAGGAATTCATTTTCATCTTTTTCCACCAAAGAAAAAACTCACTTGCTATCTTAGTTTTTCTAAAAAATTTATAGCAAAAGCTTCCTTGAAAAATTTTATTTTTGAGTTTTACATGTTGAGATTAAGAGTTTTATTTGTAAAAAAAAGTATATTCCTTTATTTTTCTTTCTAAAGTGATGTCCATTTCATCATTTTAATTTCATCTTCTCTACCTTTAGTAGGTAGCTCTATGATCCTTACTAAGGTGATTAAGCTTAAGTCATAGCATGATTTATGCTTTAGTGGCTAAGCTTGGAGCCATGACCTTAATTCCTTGATTTTTGTTAAAATTTAATTAAAACCATTTTTTTCTTAGTTTAAATGCTTTAAAAATGTTCATATGTGCTAAAATAAATTTTAATGTTGATGGATTTCATGGATCATGTATGGTTGTAATTAGCATTTGTCATTTTTATTTTGCATCTAGTTTGTGATTTCTCTTAAATATTGATACTTTGAGAATTTTTTTGGTGTGCTGGGCTTTATAGTATTCTAGGATGACATTAATATACATTTAGGTCTAGTTTCATGAAAAGTGAAATTTTTAGGGTTGCTTTGGGGATAATCAAAATTTTAAGGGGCTAAAATGTAACTTTTCCTTTAATTTTTAGGCCATTTATTAATTGTTTTAGATCACGGTAGCACTAGCAGGGTTGTTTTATAACTTTTCCATTTTTTTCAATTCCATATAGGGTTTTCCCTAGCTTAATTAAAACTTATGGGGGTCAAAATGAAAATTTTCATTTTTTGGCCATTTAGGGGTATTTCTTAGCTTGGTCAAACCTTTAAGGATCGTTTTATAATTTTTCAAAATTTTTTAAAATTATTTAGAGGTATTTACTTGCTTAAGTCAAATAGGTAGTGGTTATGAAATAGAAATTTTTAATTTTTAGGTATTTTAGGGGGATTTGCTAATCTTACAAATATCCTAAAATTGTTTTGAGGCCATGGGTGCTTGGCTGAGTGGTCTTAGATTCCTTAGGTGAATTTTTCATGTATTCTGGATATGTTTTGATATGTATTATGCATTTCACAATCACTTAGGGACCAAATTGAAAAGTTAGTAAAGTTTAGGGATCATTTAGCAAAATCTTACAGTTTAGTGCTACTGAGGTCACTTCCCATGCAATTACCCATATAAGGTATTTCGGACATTTTAAAAGTAATTTTAGCATTTTCGCACCATTTAGAGGTCGCAGAGTAATTTTGAAAAGTTTAGGGACTTATTAGCAATTTTTGTATTTTAGGTCATATTTTTGTTTAAGTTACCTATTTAGGGTATATTTGTCATTCACATCATTATCGAGTCCTTTAAGGTTACCGAGATACTTTCACGTTAAAGGTATACCTTGGGGATATTTTAGTAATATACTTTAGAACCAAGTCCTTTAAGGTCATCGATATACTTTCATGTCAAAGGTGCACTTTAAGGATAGGCTGGTCATTTCATGATGTTATCAAGTCATTTATGGTTACCAAGATACTTTCACGTAGAAGGTATATCTTATGAACATTTTAGTAATCACTTTAGAACTGAGTCCTTTAGGGTCATTAGGATACTTTTATGTCGAAGATGCACTTTAGGGATAGATTGGTCATTTCATGATGTTATTAAGCCCTTTAGGATTAACAAGATACTTTCACGTTGAAGGTATACCTTAGGGACATTTTAGTAATTTAACTTAAAATTGAGTCCTTTAAGGTCACTGGGATACTTTATATTGAAGGTGCATTTTAGGGATAGGTTGATCATTTCATGATAACTTTGAGTCTTTTAGGGTACATGGATACTTTTATGTTAAAAGTATATCTTAGGGATATTTTAGTAATTTTGCTTAGAATCAAGTCCTTTAGGTCATCAAGATGCTTTCATGACGAAGATGTGCTTTAGAGGACATGTTGGTTTTCGACCAAGTCTAGGCCTTAGGACAAATTTTGTCATTTTTTATAAAATTGAAATTTTCAAAAATTAAGGCAATGGCTCTGGGTTCAAATAATACATGGAATTTCTCCCAGCATATCAGAAGGTTTTATGAATTATTTTAATAACAAAATATTCTTTTGTTTTAAAAAAATCAAGATTTTTCAAATTCTATAAAAATAAAACCTTTGGTATTACTTTGGTTCTCCGGGAGGGTATGAAAACTATTTTGATTTTAAAAACCTTTCATATTCCTGTGATCCTTCGATGAGGTGCGAAAGAGATAATGATAAAACATTTTGTATTTCTCCGATTCTCCGTTAAAGTGTGAAAGATATTTTAATTTTCAAAAATATTAAATACTCAATTTTCTCACAAGAATTAATGAATTTGTTTCATAAAATTTTATTTTCATATACGAAAATTATAATTAAATACTGGATATCGAAACCAAATAAAAATCAAAATTTAAGTTGACATATAATTAATAACATACCAATTATTAGGTGTCATGAAAGGGATCTATCCTTACTTGTGATTGTAACTGACTCTCAAACCTTTTCACACAATCTCTGATATTATTCTAGGCCTCGGAGTTTGTTGCTAAGTGTTTTGTAACCCTCTAATATAAAGTTCAATAGGTGACCAATCTTATCTAGCCAAAGCAGATTAGTGAAAGCTTCAAAATAATGGTTGTTTCGTATTGACTATTTAGGGTTAAGTTGAGTTAGTAATTTATCTCAGCGTCTTAACCCCTAAACACAAAAAATAAGAAAAACAATAATGATAAATATACAAAGGCACAAGGGGTATACCCTCTTTTTAAGTTAGGCTAGTCAGGATTCATATCGCGGCCCCATTCTGACAGCTTGACGACTCCACTGGGGACTGGTTAGAGAGACAAGCCTAAAATTAATTATGTCTTAACTAAATTTTGATTAATTTAGTCTCAACTAGTATTTAACTGTAATTCCTGGTATTTTCAAAATAATTTTTATTTTTTATTTATATGTAAATTCTAGTATATATTGTTCATATTTTTCACTAATCTTTTTATTTCCTTTGCAGCATCATTCTTACGGGGCATTTAAGATAGTGTTTTTATTACTTTTGAAAGAGTCAAGCTATAAAAGGTTCATATGTTCCCCCCCTCACACTATGCACATGTATACCATTAGATTCTCCAAGATATGGAGGAGGCATAGGCAACCTAACACTTTAGGAGGAGGTGAAGTAGCTTTGCCTTCTGAGGTGTTAACCTTTATCTGGGCTAGTAAAAAACTTATCGGGTGTAAATTCCTACACATAATTGACGTGTTAGCCTTGTTACAGGCATAGAAGATATTGCCACTTGAAGTGAACCCTTTTTAACATAAACTCGCGATGGGTAAGGATTAGGGTACCTCATTAGTTCTTTCTAGACTTGAGATGCAGTTTTAGAACCTATTCAGATGTCCAACACAAACTTCATGTAATGACCTATAGGTGCCTTACCTAGTTAGAACCATACCCGTTTTAAAAGTTATCAAATTAGGTACAAATGGGGGAACACTTCTAATGTTTTTATTCTTATAATTTGATTTCTTGATAGCAATAAATATATATTTTGTCACCACGATAAATTTTATTTATTTTTTGTCTTGATAATAATATTGTGATGAATTTTCTCGGTGCATTTTTTGTAGTTGCTATTTGATTTTTAACAAAAATTTTTGTGACCAAACAAATGGACTTCATGAATTCTTTCTTAGGTTAAAATAAGAAAGAAAAAATGAATCTCTTTTCACAAAAAACACATACATAAAAAAAAAAAAGAAAAAGCAAAAAAATCAAAAAAAAGAAGAGAAAAAGGCAAAAAAAGAATAAAAAAGGAGAAAGAAAGAAATCAAAATCAAAATCAGATTGATCAAAATTTTGAAGTCTTCGAGTCTGCTAAAGAAAAAATGGAAAATAGTGTTAGGATTTTTCCTATTCAATTTTTGCATATCCATATTTCATAAACACATGTGAATTAATTCATTCATTTTTTTTTAAATCTTCATTTGTTCATGTGTTCATGCATTCATAATTTCCATGGTGTGCTAAATTCATTTTATTGCATTCAAAGGACTAAGACATGGGTGATAATTTAGATGCACGAATCAACATGTTAGAGTGTATCCGAGGAAAGTTTGGTCATGAAGTCCAGGGAATGAAAATCAGCTTAATAGTCTGATACAAAGGGTTAAAAGTTTGTATGAGAAAAAAAAAAGTTTTGTCTAGGAGCATCTTCATCCTTAATGAATCCAAAAAATTAAAGTCTGGGAGATAGATTGGAAGCACAAATAAATGCCTTGGAGGGAAAAGTCAGAGGAATAGGACATGGGATTTGAGAGATAAAAGAATAATTTTTCAAATTAACAAAAAATCAGAGATCTTCTGGGTGATCCCCAAGAGTTACCAATGTTTTCAACCAAACCTTTTTCAAACTCAAAGACTAAATTAAGTATCCTACTGGACGAAAATTCCAATCCCTGGCCCATTCATAGTAGTGAAGCATAGCCATAAATTTCACACCCCTACAAATTAGCCTACTCTTCAACCTTGTTGGTCTTCCTAGCATTACCTATCATCTTTTGGTGTCAATAATAGGAAAAGACCACAAAGAAACAAATTTGATTCAATACCACTGACCTATAAAGAAATGTACTCTCTCTTATTCCAGAATCAGTTTTTTGTTTCTGTGCACATTCTTCCTTATGAACCACTTTATCCTAAATAGTATGACATCAATGCACATTGCCAAGACCATGTAGGGTTGTAAGGCATTTGCATAGAAAGATGTAGTGCATTTAAAAGAAAAATTCAAGATCTACTTAATGCCAATGTAATCTGAGTCGAACCTAGGTTCAATGTTGCTACTAAACTTCTGTCACATTTTTGGAAGAATAAGAATATTTGGGGCAATGGAGTGATAGTGAAACAACCGTTTAGCTACTTGGTGGGCTTTGTAAACATAGGGTTAAAAAAGAATGAATAGGATATGCAAAGGTTCCCTACAAGTATTAACATAGCTAAGAAAATAAAGTGTTGGCAAAAGCAATCTTTTTGTTACTTTTTTCTTTTTGAATCCTATAAATATGATTTTGTATGCCAACAATGAATGAATAAATCAAAAAGTTTTGGCTGATGAAACAATGGTGCTAAATCATGACTCGGATGCCTCAGAATCTTGCCTCTACAATAATCTTCATGTTTAATACTTAGCCAACTTCTTAGCACTCAATCTATTCCATCAAATGCTGCTCCATTCATTCATTCATTCATTCATCTATTCATTTATTCATTGATTTACTCATATCTTAATTTTTCGTTGATTGACATCCATACGAGGATGATAATAAAGATTAATGTTGACAAGACATTTGCATGTTCATACAAACTGATTTAAGTTATTTTTTTCATTAAAGGTGAAATAACATTGAATTGCTAGATGGAATAAGAAGATACTACTTGACAGAAAATATTGGAACAAATCCAAAACTATAAAAGGAAATGAGGGCCCTGAATACCGTAAACCACTCAAGAAAGTAAAAGGAAGAAAGGATTTATGGAGGAAAAGTCTATAAAAACACATAGCCTTGACCAAAGGAATTTGTAAATAGTCCCGTATCATACCAATACTATTGCTAGCTCATCAACGGCAACAAGGCAACTACTTCAAGGTACTCAACATGTGGGAGCCAGTCTCATATTACATATTCATGCTGACCCTAAAGCTCATAAAGGCAATAGGTAGCATATGTGGATGAGAAAATGAGTTTATCAATAAATGCCAATAAACTACAGTTGATAAAAGTTAGGACTATAGAAAGTTGAGAATGCAAGAAAATTTATTCGAACTGCATCCTCATCCCCAACCTTTCGTTACTCAACAACCTCAGTAAAATTGGATGATCTCTATTATCCCAGCAAAGCCTAAAAAACCTCCCTACCCAGGGTGCTACAATACCAGTGCTAGATGTGAATATCATTAAAGGGTGGAAGGTTGTTCCATAGAAGACTGTAATGCACTCAAGAGAAAAGTACAAGCTCTTAGGGATACTGACCCTATAAAATTCCAAAAGTTGGTGGATACATATCAAGGCCAATTAACCTGAGAGTGACCTTATGGTAGTATGCCACACAAGGGCAGTTTTTTTCTTAACTTTAAGACTCTGTATGCTTCTTTTTGGAAACTATGAATTTTGAAATGAATGAATGAACATCGTCCATCCTGTCATACAGCATGAATTTTGTTAATAATGATTTCCAGTACCAGGGTAATGAGAACATCAAAAAATTTTCTTTGATAAGTGATCACTATTAGATTAAACTCTCTTAGAAGGGTCTTTCACTTCCATGATTGTCCTAGATACCCAGCTATAGAGCTTTTACACCTAAACATTCCTTTCTGGATTCTTTGATAGTCAAATTAACAAGTTATCTTTTAAGGATTCATATACCAATAGTTCATGTGTTAAGAAAATGATGGTATTCCAGGATCTCTTAAATTCATTTGGATAACCTTTTACTACAACTTCCATGACACTTTTCCAAATCTTTGATTTAAAAAGAATGAAAGTAAACGTGAGCCAAAAACACTTCTTCCTTCAGAATAAAACTTTTCAATCTGATACTTGATATATATAAGATATGAAATCTGAGATATTTTCCTATACCAATTCAATTTCTTTCTTAAAAGCTTAACAAGAACTAAGATTCATCAGTGGTTACAGAGCTAATAATTCTAAAGAGTATTCATTAAGCCAAAATGTTAACAAATATATATTTCAAGAAAAATTAACAGTAACATCATGTTGTTGAGGTACTCAAAATGATTTTAGAAAGAAAACCATCATTTTTCATAGTGAAATACTTATCAATTGAAATGGCTTTGTTTCAAATTACAAATGGCCATCTTTCTCTATCCTTTCGCATATAAAAAATTATTTTTGTTTGTAGTCTCCGTTGAAATTGATAATTCATTCCTTCTTTAAATCTTAATCATCACCCTCTATATTGGGGGGCAAGTGAAGCAAAGCTTCAAGATTAGAAGGATTAAATCCCACTTTAAAGTTACAAGAAGAATAATTCTATTTTCACGAAGAAAAATTGAGCAAAAATTCAAAGTTCAAGTCTTAAGTTCCTTCAAAGTGAAGAATGAAGAAAAATAGGATGAAGAAAGAAATAAAGAGAAAAAAAGGAAAATGAAAAGGCACAATAAATGAAGAAATAGAGATGAATGTTGGAAATTATGTTGGATAGGAATTCCTTTGAAAAGAAATGGTCCTTGATTCAATTACCTTTAAACACTTGATATAGGCCCATTTATCCTTTTCTTTCTAAACCATGAAACGTGGCTTACATTACATACCTACAAAGTCCATTTTGATCAAACATAGTTATTTAAGTCGTTAAATTATTCCTAGGAAACTCTTCAATAATTTATCTTTTTAGATGATTTTTGAGTCCTCAAAAATATGATGAGGCAATTAAAAATAAGAAAATAAGAAAAAAAGGAAACAAAATAAAGTTTTATGGTGAAAATCCAAAAAGGGCAATCTAGAACAAACTTATAGGCTTTAGAATTGTCGTTAAACCGACAAAAGTAGTCACCAATGGCAAAGAACTTTTCCATGCTAATTCAAAAATAACCTTAAACCTCTAGAAATTTCACAACCTCAGTAAAAGTTGAATGCCCAAATATTTTTCTTTCAAGATAACCTTTCAGAGCCTTTATGTCCTACTTTAGAAATTAATGATACCAAAAAGCCTTCTACATTAACCCCTTGAGACTTGGTGTTTACTAGCATTAGTTTAACACCTGTTGAGCTGTTGCATTTGAAGATTAAAAGGATGTTATAAGTAAATTATTTACTTTTCAAAAAATTCCCATAAAGGGAACATACACCTAAACTTGGCTTTGATAAACCTTGACCATGTTATACCAATTTCTTCAAGAAAAATTCTTGCAGTGTTACCCCATTTGTGCCTCTAAATTTATTTCCCCATTTCATTAAAAAATGTCCTAAATGGTAATCATTTATCATGAAAAAACCTTAACATTCAAAAATGAAGATTGCATGCCCATTACCCTTAATATTAGAAAATTCATGGTTGAAGTTATTTTAAAATTTTTATAGTTTTTGATTAAATAAGTTCTTTTCAAGGTTGAATGAGAAGTAATCTCGTTTAAATCCTAAAATTCATATGAACTTTGATACTTATCCTGATTTCAATTAGAGTATGTAAACATGCTCAGGCAATGAAATGTTGGCTTTTATTCAGGCAGATAAAGCTTTATCTTTGAATTAATAAATATTAATTCAATATTTGGTGACTTTTCAAGAAAAATTGAATAATCGTTAGATTCCTAAAATTAAGAATAGAAGAATAATTTCATGGGGCAAACAAGAGATGGCCCTTTAGTGATTTCAACCATCAACTCCAAGTATAAGACTAGGCTCTCCTTTGACAGAGGAAAAAGAAATGTCCATAACATTTTCTGAAGATGCCTTTAACTCCATGCAGACGCACAGGCTCCCTTCATTAAAAGAAAAAAGAAATATCTATTGCATTTTCTAAATAATACCATTAACTCCAAATCCATGATAGGCTATCCATAATGAAATTCATAAATTAGAAAATAAAATCATGATCAAAATTGGAGAGCAAGAATAATTTTAGTCGACCATGGGTAAGGACACTATTGCTAACATAATAAGCTCTACACAAAATCCCTTAAAGGATTTATGAATTTGTGATAGATTTATGGAGTAAAAAGTTGTTGTTGAGAGATCTAAGACTGGAAAGAATGTTAGAATTCTTATACTTATAGAAAAAGGGAATTAGAGTCTAAAAAGAATTATGAACTTTCGTCATGCATTATATTTGATTTCGATAATTTACAAATTAAAAATTAAGCAGATGTTGAAAAATTATGCTAACTTAAAGGTAAATTTTGCATCCTTTCAAACCAAATGAATATTAAACATTGTCTTTTCCCAAGTTAACTCACATGGCTTTATCTCAGTCAACCCTTTTTGACTTAGATATTACTCTAGTCATCTAAGTTGGCTCGTATGGTTTTATCCTACTTAACCTTTTTTGACTTAAGTATTACCCTGGTCACCTAAGTTGACTCATATGATTTCATCTTGGTCAACTTTTTTGACTTAGGTATAGCCCTGGTCACCTTAATTGACTTGTATGGTTTTGTCTCGATTAAGTTTTTTCGACTTAGGTATGACCCTAGTTATCAAAGTTTACTTATACGGTTTTATCATGATCAATCCTTTTCGACTTAAGTATCACCCTAGTACCCAAGTTGACTTTTATGGTTTTGTCTCAAACAACTCTCTTCGGCTTAGGTATCGCCTTGGTAAACTTTTCAAGTCTAAAAAGAATTATGAACTTTCTTCATGCATTTATATTTGCATTCGATAATTTACAGATTAAAAATTAAGCAGATATTGAAAAATTATGCTAACTTAAAGGTAAATCTCGTATCCTTTCAAACCAATCGAGTATTAAACATTGTCTTTACCCAAGTTGACTCACATGGCTTTATCTTGGTCAACCTTTTTCGACTTAGGTATTGCTTTGGTCACCCAAGTTGGCTCGCATGGTTTTATACTAGTCAACTTTTTTTTGACTTAAGTATTGCCCTGGTCACCCAAGTTGACTCGTATGATTTCATCTCGGTCAACTTTTTTGACTTAGGTATAGCCTTGGTCACCTCAGTTGACTTGTATGGTTTTGTCTCGATCAACTTTTTTTTGTCTTAGGTATTGCCATAGTTATCAAAGTTTACTTATACGGTTTTATCATGATCAACCCTTTTTGACTTAAGTATCGCCCTAGTCACCCAAGTTGACTTGTATGGTTTTGTCTCAAACAACCCTCTTCAGCTTAGGTATCACCTTGGTGACCCAAGTTGACTCGAATATTTTTATCTTGTCAACCCTTCTCAACTTAAGTATCACTTTGGTCACCTAAGTTGGCTCATATGTTTTTATCTCGAACAACTCTTTTAGATTTAGGTATTACCTTAGTCACCCAGTTAACTCATATTTATTTCATCCCAGTCAACCTTTTTGACTTATGTATCACCTTAGTCACCTAAATTAACTTGTATGGTTTCGTCCTAATCAACCCTTTTTGACCTAGGTATTGCCGTTGTCACCCAAGTTGACTTGTATGATTTTGTCTCGATCAACTTTCTTCAATCTAGGTATCACTGTATTAACCAAGTTGACTCGTATGGTTTTGTTCGATTAACCCTTTTTGACCTAACTATCACTCTAGTCACCCCAAGTTGACTTATGTGGTTTCATCCCTGTCAACCTTTTTTAACCTAAGTATGCCCTAGTCACCTTTTTAAACTTAGGTTTTGCCCTAGTCAATCCATTAGACTTAGGCTCCACCCCTATTATTTCATTAATTGTCATGGTTTTGCCCTTGTTAACCCTTTTAAATTTGATATCTGTCCTACTCATTACCTTAACCTAGATTTTGCCCTTAGTTATTCTATTTCGTTTTAATATATATATATATATATATACATCTAGTTTTGTTTATTTTTTAAAACTTTATAGCCCAAATGAAATTATATCTATTTGGTCTTTGTGCTATTCCTAATTCTTAACAATAGCCAAAAAGGGGCAGTTGTAGACACTTAATTTTATTCGGGCCCATTTTCTGATTGTCATAATTATCCAAAACTGAGAGTCTAGCGACGGTTTCCCTAGTAGATGTCAACCTCCTTTATGTAGATTAGGCATTTTTAAAACCCTTTTAGTCATGTCTAACCACTCACATATGCTCATAACGAAAAAAGTGCAGTTTTGAGGGCTGTAGCAAATAAATCTCAGATAAAAAGGATGAATATTCAATAAAAAAAATCAATTTTTAAATATTTTTTGTCAAATTGTGAAATTCATTTATGCAAATGATATCAAGTCGAATTTCCCATTTTTAGGATTTTTTAGATTTTTTCATGAAATTTAAGGAGTCGACCATTGTATATTTTTACTAATACCTATGCAATATCTATGCCAATGCTCACCTTGAAAAGTAAAAAATATTCAAGAAAATTATGCATTGGCATTTTATACTATGAGGATTGTCAATTTTATTCATTAATTTTGAATTTTTAACAATATTGTGAGTATCACACTTGTGAAAATTTTTTGATAAAAATTATTATACATTTCAAGTTTTCATCTTTATTATTTTATAAATTAATATTTAGACTAATTTGTTGAAATAAATTCACTTTTATAAAATTTGAACATATTTTTAGAATTTTCTCATTTCCAAAATATGGAATTTCTTACTTCATAATTTTTTCTGTAGAATTTTTCTAAGTTTAAATTTTGAAAATTATTAAATACTTTTATTAAATACATATTAATTCAGTTTTTGAAACTCAAATTTATTTTATGTGTTTTCCATTTTTTTCAAATATAAATTTTTTTGGTTTTTTATGTAAACTTTTACAAATTTGGAATTTTTTAGTTGCTTTTTTTTTTTCAACGTAAAAATTTCCAACTATTTTATAAAAGTTCTGTTTAGAATTCAACACTCGGGATTTTCTTATTTTCATTTATTTTATCTATTCTTATTAATTCATGCATGAATATTCCAAATAGTAAGTAATGCATGGAATTTTCCAATATCTTTTTTATGAAAATGAAATTTTGGATATATAAGATTTTAAAACACTCTCATGGTTTTTTTTTTTAAAATCTGGATTTCTTTAAAATTTTTCTAGACTTTTCATCCAAAATTTTCAAATTGGATTATCACAAATTAATTTCTTCAATTCAATTTTTTTGTGGTCTCTTAATTAGAATTTTACATGATTAAATTCTTAATTGAATTTCACCATATCTAGGTTTTAATTTAATTTTTCATTATTTACACTTTCGTCCTTTTGATTAAATTCTTTCTTGTGAATTTTAATTGGGATTTCATAAGTAGATTTTTTTTATTAGCTTTTTTTTTTTTACAAGAAGTTTTGTAACTTGAATTTTCTTTTTTTTTCTCATGAAAATTTCATTTAATTGTTTTAGAATTGCCATAAAATTATTTTAATTTGATTGTGACTCATTTTAATCAAGTGAATTTTTTATTAACAAATTTATTCTTGAAATTTAAACATAGAATTTTAAAACTCCAATTTTGGTAGGAGAATTCTTCTAATAAGGTGTCATATAGTAATTCTTAATCCAAATAGAATCCATGTGGCGTATCCAATATTGTGTTTAACCAATCAATATTAAAGTTAAACTCTCCAATACATTACCAACCATTAGATCAATTTTTTACTATGTTAAATGTGTTGATAGCCATTGGATCAAATGTTATCTATTTTTAGCGATTAATATATATATGTACATGTGGCCATTTTTATTCTAGTTTTGACTTATCAATTTTTTCTAACCAGTCAAAATCAAGGTTAAATTTTCCAATGCATTCCTAGCCATTGGATTGATTTTTGACTTGTTAAATTAATTTGTCACCATTGGATTAAATTTTTTCTTTTTATGTGTAGAGATTTTTTCAAACCAAATTAAAATTAACTAAAAATAAAAGCTAATTTATCAATAAAGGGGCCACAAGGTTCACATGACACCAAGTATTGAGGATATGCCATGAATTAATGAGATTTCACCAAATTGGCAATAAAAAAATCAAAAAATGAATTTAAAAAATGAAAAAAAATGGCACTTTTGGCCATGATATGGACGATACTTTTGATAATTTTAGGGGAGAATTCATTTTCATATTTTTCCTCCAACAAGAAAAAAAACTCTATTGCTATCTTAGCTTTTTAAAAAAATTTACAAAAAAAGCTTCATTGAAATATTTTATTTTGAGTTTTAAGTGTTGAAATCAAGAATTTCATCTGCAGATGGGTATATTCCTTTCGTTTTCTTTCTAAAATCATGTCCATTTCATCAATTTAGTTTCATCTTCTCCATCTTTGGAAGGTAGCTCCATGATTCATAGCATGATTTATGCTTTAGAGGCTAAGCTTGGAGCCATGACCTCAATTCCTTGATTTTTGTTCAAATTTCATTAAAACCACTTTTTTACTAGTTTAAAATGTTTTAAAACATGTTCATATGTGCTAAAATAAATTTTGATGTTGACGGATTTCATGGATCATGCATGAATGTAATTAGCATTTTTCATTTTTATTTTGCATCTAGTTTGTGATTTCTCTTAAATATAGACAGTTTGAGAATTTTTATTGTGTTTTTGCTTGGTAGTATTATATGATGATATTAACATGCATCTAGGTTTAGTTTCTTGATGGCTAGGGGTTGTTTTATGGATAAACAAAATCTTGGTGGCTAAAATGTAATTGTTTCTTTAATTTTTAGGTCATTTTAGGGCCATTTTTAGATCATGGCAGCACTAGCAGGGGTTATTTCATAACTTTTCCATTTCTTTCAACTCCATTGAGGGATGTTGCCTAGCTTGGTTGAAACTTATAGGGTCAAAGATGTAAATTTTATTTTTTTTCTATTTAAGGGCGTTTCTTAGCTTGGTTAAATCCTTAACGACCATTTTATAATTTTTCAAGATTTTCTAAAATTATCTAGAGGTATACATGCTTAAGTCAAAGAGATACTTACTAGGGAATATAAATTTTTAATTTTGATGTAGTTTAGGGGGATTTAACTATTTTAGAAAATTTAGGACAGTTACAAATATCCTAAAAATTTTTTAAGGCCATAGGTGCTTGGTTGAAGGGTCTTAGATTCTTTAGGTGAATTTTTCATGCGTTTTGGATGTGTTTTGATGTGTATTATGTATTTTAAATCATTTAGGGACCAAATTAACAAGTTAGGAAAGTCAAAGACCATTTAGCAATGCCTTAAATTTTGGTGCTACTTAGGCCACTTCTCATACCAATTACCATTTAGGTTATTTTGGACATTTTAAAAGTAATTTTACCATTTTCGCACCATTTAGGGGTCAGAGTGTAATTTTGAAAGTTTAAGGGCTTATAAGCAATTTTTGCATTTTAGATTATATTTTCCATCTAAGTTAAACATTTAGGCTATATTTGTCGTTTCACATCATAGTCAAGTCTTTTAAGGTTAACGGGATACTTTCACATCGAAGATATACCTTAGGGATATTTTAAAAATTTATCTTAGAACCAAGTCCCTTAAGGTCACTAGGATACTTTCGTGTCAAAGGTGCACTTTATGGATAGGTAGGTCATTTCTTGATGTTATCAAGTTCTTTTAGGTTACTAAGATATTTTCACGTTAAAGGTATAGCTTATGGACATTTTAGTAATTCATATTAGCATTGAGTCTCTTAGGATCACTGGGGATATTTTCATGCCAAAAATGCACTTTAGGGATAGGTTGTTTATTTCATGATGTTATGGAGTCCTTTATAGTTACGGAGATTATTTCATATCGAAGGTATACCTTAGGGATATTTTAGTAATTCATTTTACAATCAAGTCTTTTAGGGTCACCAAGATACTTTTATGTCAAAGGTGCACTTTAGGGATAAGTTGATTATTTCATGATAGCTTTAAGTCTTTTAGGATACCAAGATACTTTCATGTTGAAGATATATCTTAGGGGCATTTTAGTAATTTTTCTTAAAACTGAATCCTTTAAGGTCATCGGGATGCTTTCATAATGAAGGTGTGTTTTAAGAGACATGTTGGTCTTTTTGACCAAGTCCGGATCGTAGGACAAATTTTGTTATATTTTATAAAATGAAAATTGTTAAAAATTTAGGTAATGCCTCTAAGTTTAAATAATACATGAAAATTTTCCCGCATATGAGAGGGGTTCTTTGAATTATTTTAATAATGATATATCCTTTAAAAAAAGAACAAAATTTGGATTTTTCGAATTCTGTAAAAATAAAACCTTCTGTATTCCTCTGGTTCTCCGGTGGAGTATGAAAGATATTTTATTATAAAAACCTTTTATATTCCACCAGTCCTCTAGTGGAGTGCGAAAGAGATAATGGTAAAACCTCAGGTGTTCCTTCGGTTCTTGGTGAGGTGCGAAAGATATTTTGACTTTTAAAAATATTAAATGTTCAATTTTCTCATACAAAATAATAAATTTGTTCCATAAAATTTTATTTTAGTATACGAGAATTATAATTAAATACTGGATACCAAAACTGAATAAAAATCAAAATTTAGTTACCAAGTAATTAAGAAGGTACCAATTTCTAAGCATCATGAGAGGGATCAATCTTTACTTGTGATTGTAAGCCTCAAAGCTTTTTTTAAAGGATTTCATAACCCTCAACATACGAACTCTGATAGGTGACCAACCTTACCTAGTCAAAACAGATTGGTGGTGACTCTAAAATAGGTGATTGTTTCATAACAAATATTTAGGGTCATGTCCAGTGAGCTATTCATCTCGGTGACTCAGTTCCCCAAATACATAAAATCAAAAAAAAATTTGACAAATAAACATAGGCACAGAGGTACACCCACCTTTTAAGTCGGGCTAGTCAGGGTTCATATCCTAGCCACGTTGTGACAATGTTAAGAAATTTTATGGTAAAATTATTTGCATAAAGAATATTTTATTTATATAAAAAGTATAAAACATAATTTTTTATTGTCATGTCCTTCCTTACCAATATCCTAGTTTTTTTTTAAATGGTCATGTCTTCATATCTGTATCATGTTGTATCCATACTATGTGTTTGTGTTCATGCTTCATTGTTGGTTATTCTTCATTTTCTTTCTTTTAATTGTAGCTTTAATGCTCCCCTCAAAGAATGGGACATAAAACAAGAAATTATTAAAGTTTGAAAGTACCATTCTTGATCCTAATCAAATTTAAGTCTTTAAATTTGCCTAGTTCCTTGTATTCTTTTTTATTCATTAATATTGGTTTTGAAGTTGATTTAGAGTGGTCAAAGTGCAAGTATTTGAATTAATTATGTGACATAGCTGTTGGTTAATTAGTTTTATTTTGGTAATTAAATTCATGTTTTTCTGTTATTATTGTTATTGTTATTATTTCATATCAACACAACATTACTTAATGTCATAACATACTAGGATAAGAATCCTAAGATATCATAATAGTCAGCACTTTATTCTTCATAGGCCTTAACTATTGAAATGAATTGCTCATCTGAGCTTCTGCATCAAAATACAAGATGGTTGGGTTAAGAAGTCACCACCGATATTTTTAGGCTAGTTGTGATCGGATTCCTATTAAAACTATTCACTTAAAAGGTACAAAACTCTAAAAGAATAATTTTAAAATCTGCGCAATCCAGAGATCTACTGAAATTGGGCATGGGAGTTAGTTACACCATAGTAAAATCAATCATTCTTTTGATACCCAGAAATTGGTACTTATTAGTCACATGTATTCGAATTTTTTTTCCTCAGTTTCAAATATTCAAATATTCAATAATAATCCCTTTTCATTTATAAAAACACAGATATATCAATAACAAATAAAATATGTATTTTAAGACTAATATCGGGTACCCCCAAGAGCAACTGAATCTTGGTCCAATGTTAGTTCGAATCCATATCATTATTTTCAAATCTAGTATCAAATCAATATTATTTTTAAAATTGGATTCCATTCATAAGATATTGTGAAATAAAACAAAAAGACTAAATTGAGGAAAATGAAACTTTGAAAACTAAGCTAAAATTAATTTTTATTAAAATTGAGAACCTTAATGTGAGTTATTAGGAACATGGTATATAACCTTCCTAAACCTAGAGACATTCAAAATAGCACTTTTGCAATCATTTTTGAGGCAATTGAATGCCACAAAATAGCTAACACAAAAACTTGAAGAAACCCAAAAACACTTGACAGCTTTGACATTAGGGCTTATCGAATTTATTCCAAACTAACCATTAAAAATTACAAAATAAAATTCTTATGGAAGCTAACTCAATATACTTCTAAAAATAATAAAAAAATCCCCAAAAATCATTATGGGTATCAAATGATTTTTTAATTAGATGTTATTGCATCGCATAGCATGTCCTAATAGCTTAGCTTAAGGATTTTTTTCCCGGTTCGTTTGGACCTTCCATAGGGTGAACCGTATATGGTTGGAAAGCTTATTTAACTTATTTTAATCAAAAAAAGAAAAATCAAGAAAAATGGTTATATAACTTTACTGTTCAGCTGTTAAGATAAAGCCATAGGAACAACTTATGTTATGGAATTCTTCTAGAGTCATTTGACCATAAAATTGAGCTTTTGAAGCTCATTTCAAAGCTAATTTATTAGGGATGACACTAAAAAATACTAGCAAAAATTAACACCACTATAAACATAGATAATTTTTTTCTCAAAACCACTGTGTTGGAAAATTGCAGTGACTTAATAACAAGATGTGTGCATGAACACTTACCATAAAATTATCATACTAACCTTTGGAGATCTGAATGTCCACTAGTGAGGCACTAGACTTTATGTCCATTTTAAAGGAACAAAAACAACAAAAATCACACTAAAACTCTACCTATAACTCAAGATATGACAACTCGGATAATGGTTAAGAGTCATGCGAATGACTTGCTTTTATTGTATTTCTCTACACTTAGCTAATCTAAACAAATAATAGGCATATCAATGCCGCTTATTTGAGTACTGTAATTAGCAACCAAATAGACCCTAAACATCAATATTAAACACTTACAAACTAGCCCAATGACTCCTATCAATGCTTCACAAGTTTGAGCTTCAAAAACTAATTAAAAACACTTAGAAAATATTTTTCAAAGCTCCAAATTAGCTCCAAATTCAAGCATTCTATTCAATATCTCCAGTTTGTTCTCAAAAAAACTTATATAGAAAAACTAAGCCTCAATTCCATCATTGATTGAATAAGCTAAAGCTTAAGCTTGGAGGTTCTTTTTGATGAAAAACAATGTTTACACCCATAATACAAATAATTTATCAAACATTTAGTAAACTAATCAACAGATGAATAAAACAAGATCAATCAAGAACAAAAATGCCTTGACTGAACCTAACAGCCAAAGCCATGCTCTCTAATCAATTATTTCATCTTAAATTCTTAACAATCCACAATTAAGGCTAATGCAATTAAGCTTAATTTCAACTCAACAACATGATTAACATTCTCAAGCATGATTTCAACTCTTCAAGCTTACATCTAATATGTAAGCTCATAAGCTCTTCAAATTAAGCTCCAATATTAATTCATCTAAGCTAGATCTAACTTTGATTTATCAAAATTACATCATATTATAGCATTATAGCTCAACTTAAGATCCATATGAATCAAGCTTGGCCAATCTTAGATCATGAACTTCTTTAATGGCCGAATCATCAATCAAGCTCAATAACAAGGAACCTTATTTCTAAATCACATGATTTTAACTCTAAATGCATAGTTCTTAGCTTAAACTTAGCTCAAATAGTCAAGACCTAGCTAGATCTAAGTAATTGAATTTAAAATCAAGAGAGCTCTTGTTTAAACACCAAGATCTTAAGAAACAACACGATTTCAAGTTCAATTCATTAGGTAATCAACAAATCATGCATTAATCTTATCAAAATCAAGTAAAAACTAGCTAAATCATTGTCATAACATCATCATATCAGAGCTAGCAAATTTGCAACATAAAGATCAAGAAAGCACTATGGTCGAATCACTAAAAACAAAAAATCATGCTAGCTAAAACATACTCAAGCAAGAACACACCACATTCAAAATTAAATTCATGTAATTAAGCTAAAATAAAAGGATTAGGAAGAGAAATCAACTCCTTAAGCTTTCTACTTCAATAAAGATTAGAGAACTTGAGAAAATTTTCTAGATTTCTTTTAAAGTGTGAGTGGCTAAGTGAAAGAGTGAATTAATAGCCACCACTCTTATATATAGGCCTTAGGTGATAAGCTAACCTTGAATCACCCTTAGCTAATATTAAGATTAACTACTAACCCATTTACCTACCTTAACAACCTAGGTGGAAAGTGTTATTGTACCCCAACTTGATTAATAAGCTAATTTTCCACATTTGTCATAGGCTAAATACAACCATGCTTATGAAATTACCTAATCATGTATAATTTCTTATGACATTTAATTGATCATGATACATATTTATAAAAATTCACTTGAATGTTCCTTAATGGTCTTCTTTCAAAAAATTTAGAATTTTCTATCCTAGTCCCCTCAAATTAAGACCTCGAGAAATCTTAACACTTTAATGTCTAAGGTATTTTCATCACTGAAACCTTGATTAAACTTTCTTAACCTAAAGCCTATAGTTAATTTTATTCTAGTGTAACCAATTTTGAAATCCGAATTGTGGAACCCTTCTAATTTAAAAATCAAACTTTAGGCAATATAGTTGACTTTTTATAGTTTACTTTGCTTACAGTTAACTTTTCACTTTTTTGTTGACTATTGATTTTGACTTTTAATAATAAGTTTCTTTTCCATCCATATGACCTTAATAACCACTCTAATTTGTCAAGATCCACATATAAGTCAACTTTGGTTATACTCAAACTTCTAAGATCTAGGTCTCAATTTTCTAAATCTGACATTTACCCCTTTAATTGGCTAATTAAGCTCAAGTGCCTTGTCTCATTAAACTAAACCCATAAAATTGTTTACAAACCTAAATTAGACCTTTCTATCATCAATAACTCATTTGAGAGGAACTTATAATACCAACTAACCCTTAAAATTGAAAAAGTCAAATAAGGAGACCAAATAAAAATAACGTGTTACACTTAAAAATTACGTTATTGGACTATATAGATACAAGTCACGCATATCATTCTTCAGCACATATATTATATTATCTTATGTTTTATTATGTTATATGTCAAAATTACATGCACACTTGAGGAAGAAGTTTTACTTGTTTTAATTAATCGGGATAGTCAATCGTTGATGGTGGTAAGAGCACATTAATATTGCTTAATTAAAAACTCAAAAAAAAAAGTTCAGATTTTGATGCTTAATTAAGCATTAGGAATTTGTCATTTTTTAGTTATTTTTGTACAAGTTTCACAATTTTCTTTCCTGAATATGCATGCATTGCTATCCATTTTAATATACACAATAGCTTTTGTAACTTAGTAAAAAAAAATTTTCATTCTTCTACTTGTATTGTAATCAACACAATTATTTACCTGCTTGGTATTTTCTTTCAATGCCAAAAATTTTCTTGTTTTTGAGGCAATGTAATGTACAAAATATTAAGTTGGTTTACTTTAGTGTGCCAAAACAAAATATGGTTGGTTCATATTTTTTTATAATCAAAATATAGTTGGCACACTAATGTGTCATCTCATTTTTTAATCTTTTTCTAGCTAAAAGTTGTTTAGTTTGGTTTTTTAATTTGGTTTAGGATAATATTAAATTAAGGTAAACTGTCTCTAATTTATCTTATAGTATGTAGGACTATACTTTACAAAATCACAATCTTACAAAGTTCAATAGTGTAGATTTCTTATTCTTACATGTTTTCCTAGTTTATGTACATATTAGTCGATGTATCAAACATATGATTAGGTTTTCTGTTGTGCATATACTTACATTAATTAGATAAATGGATGACTACTTTAATGAGGCCCAAAACAAAAGCATTCTCGAAAGCAACATCTTAGCTAGGATGAAACTGAAGAAAAAAAAGAACTAAGTTTGCAAAATCTGGCCAACAATGGAGTCTACCCAAAAAATGAAAGACATTTCTCATCATTCATAATATATTTCATGTAAAAACTAGGATTTGAAATTGCATTTGCCTCAAAATATACTAAAGCATTTTTTGCATCACCACCAATAATAGATTTCATCAACTATGTTGTAACTTATTTGCAAGATCTTCCTTGTGAATCCTACTTTGTCAAAACCCCTACTTGTCTACAAAGTATGACATTATTTGACATGGTAGGATTCTTACTCTTTTCATTGCCATCACTTCTTCTTTTACACCTAGTGGAACTAGTTGATTCAAATTGGTATAAGACTTTTGTGAAGGTTTCATAAACTTACGGTTTTGTTCTATAGGAAAAAACTTCATGTGATGCAGCAAAATTTTTTAAAATTTTTATTTAGATCAAACTATATCATGTTGCCATACACAATAAATTTACTATAATCTACTGACCTTTGTTTGTTGATCCCTGCACCTCCTCTAAGCTTGCTAGGGTATGATATGTTTGAAAGCTTCGACCAAATAGCGTTCTTCGATATTCTTCATTCTTGAATAGTGGAGTTTATAGGCACTTGGTGTCTCGGTCAACTTTGGTTGTGCAGCTTGATTCTCCGTTTCGATCACCATGAGTTTATGGATCTACTGTCACTTGAAAGTGTGATAGTAAATCCCTTTAATTGGTGTCAATACTTTAACCTGAAAATAAAAGCACCAACCTCTATTTATAGTGAGTAAATAGGTGTTTTTTTAACTTGAGTAGGTAAAACTAAGATATTGACTCTTTCCCTATCTTTATCTTAGCCGATCAGCCTAAGGATAAAGCCTAGCAAATTTGGCCAATCCCTTAGGAATATAGCTCAAGATTTTGGCCAGATAAACTAGGGAGGTGTCCAAGTTTGAGTTGAAAACTAGCTTCAATTTAGTTCAAACTCCTAATTTTATTTCTTAGATAATACTTTATAAATCCAATCTTAATTCCAATAAGATCATTAAAACCTTATTTGAATAGCATAATTATACAATAGTTATCTAAATAGAATTAGATAAAGTAAAAATCCCTTTTAATCTTTCCTAATCTAAGTTTTGACAAGATAATATTCTTCTAAAATCTATTTAGGATATTATCTTTACTTAATTCATATATATATATATATTTAAATAAGATTATTTAGATTTTTAAATTAATTATCTAAATAATTAATTTATCCATATCAACTTAATTTAAATTAATCATCATATTACGATAAGATATATATAATTAATTTGAATTACAAATTACTGTCTAAATATATACTAAAATTAAATATTTATCCTAAATAATGCAGAATTATTCTTATTTCCATTTACTGATGAAAATGCCTACACCCTTTTTAGGGGTATGGCTAGCTTACCATTTCTCCATTGTGAAAACTAATGTACCATTGGTAATTCGACCAATAAGCATTTGTAAAGGAATCATGTTGAGCTAGTGAAAGGATCAATTAGACATACATAATCAGGTTCCAATAATCTGTGTAACTAAATATTCTACATTAGATAAATTAATCAGATAATTATGTAATTATATACCAATAAAGACCTAAGATTGCACGCCTAGTTATATATCGTATTACATTAACTTATGAATAGCCATTGTCCAGTGATGTTGTTATTTATGCAATACTTTCACATGATATCCATGATCACTTGATGCTAAAATCTGTGTAACATACTTGATCACTTTATCTTAAAGTTCCATTATATAGATTATTCACCAAATGTGAATAATTAATCATTTGATAAACAAATGACTGAGGCGTCATCTATTTTTATTATCCAATATAATGCCTTCTAAGAGGATAACCTTAACTTTTTATAGGAGCTATGATTTCATATTTATAAGTAAAGCTCACATTCTATATAAGTCATGTACCTAAATGAACTAGTCTAATAGCTTATATTTCGAGCTGCTTTAGCCTTTGGAACATTGAAGTACATAAGTTATAGACATGGAGTCAATTACTTACTTAGGATTAAGGTAGTTACACAATGAACATCTAAAATGAATTAATCTATATAAACGGATTTATTAATAAATTAATTTCACTTTGGTCTAGTCTAAAATATCACCACCTTTAAGCGACATATCTATGTCTCTACTCAGGAGTCGACTCGCTTCTAATGCTTAAGAAAAACCATCTCCTCAATGGTATTTAGATAACATAATAGTCTTCATATGAGTTAATTTCTCACATTTGTTAGCGATATTAGCTTTGAATTAATCTTGATTTTGATAAAACAAAAACTTTAGTTTAATTAGCTTGCAATTAAATATTTTAAACTTAGTATTTTTCCTCAATTTAATGAAACACTTTGAAAAGATTGTTTGTAACTCCTTAATTTACTCATAAATGCATTTTTGATGCATACTTTGGTATAAAAAATTTTTAGGATAATTTTTATAAGTTTTAAAGTCACGAAAAACTTTTTAAAAATGATTTTCATATGAATGTATCTATACCTTAAGTGTTTGTATTGATACAATGCTTGGCAGTAGCTAAATAAAACCCTAAATATTGTTCATGACTGTTCATGTATCGAGTCACATTGTTCATGCATCGAGACAACATTATTTAATGATTATATTTTGTACCATTAAACATAATGTATAGATACTTACTTAATTGTATTAAGACAAAGGTGTGGGGAATAAAAAAAAATTCCAATAGCTATATTGCAATGGCTATATTCCTAATGGCTATATTTCCAAAAGCTACATTCACAATGACTGTATTTCCAATGGCCACATTCTGAAGGCCATAAATTCATCAAGCTATAAATAACCTTAACTAACACTCTCAAGAGTAAGATTGCAGAAAAAAGAAAGTTTATAGAAAAATCCTTCATCTCTCCAAGCGTAAGTTCAAATTGTGTATAGGATTAATTCTTCTTATCATTTTTGTATTATTTGTATCATATCTTTGTAATCATCCTTCGTTGAGCTCAAACTTTTAAACACTTAACTTTCTAGAGGTTTTTCTTGTTTAAACCCAAAATCTTTTGTATAAAGGGTAGGTTACTGCTTTAGTCATGAAAAGGCAGAGAGCTTGCTATCTTGTCCAAGAAAGATAGAGAGGTTGCTATTTTGTCCTAAAAAGATAGAAAGGTTACTATCTCAGCCTTAAAGGTTAGAGTGGCTTCTACTCAGCTTTTAGAAATAGGGAGATGGTTCTATCTCAATTATAAAAGATAAGGAAGAGGCTTCTATCTAAGCCTTAAAAGATAGAGAGTTGTGAAAGTTATACTTTATCCTTGAAAGGTAGACAATTCAAATTGGTGAGGCCAAGGGAGAAGACATAGGCAATTGGTATCATTTATCTTATTTATTTTCCTTTCTCCCTTACTCATTTATCTTATTTATTTCACTAGCTTATAACTTCAAGTTGCTCACCACTAGATTTCTTAACTTACATAATTAGAGTTTTAATTCAAAAAAAATTTTAAGAAATCAATTCACCCATTTTTTATTTCTGTCACCACATTCAAGCTCTAACAATTGGTATCAGAGCTTGTGTCTCATTCTTATAGGCTCAACATCCTTGAGCAAAGATTCGCAAAACACCAAGCAAATGGCTAGTGGTGATATTTTTAGTATAAGGCTTGAAGGATTTTCAATCATAAGGCCTCCTCTCTTTAATGGAAAAGAAAATGCATATTAGAAGACAAGGATAAAACTATTTATCCAAGCCAATGATTATCAAGTATGGAAGATAATCATGAATGGTCCAACCATCCCAATGATGGTGTAAGAGATAAACAAGTCTCTAAAGAGGAAAGTGAATAGGATGAAAGAGACACCAAAGTGGTTCAACTCAATGTCAAGGCCATGCACACTTTTTTTTTTTAATGTTAGGGCCAAATGAATAAAACCAGGTGTCTCTATGTGATAGCACCAAAAAGATAGGGGACACAGCTGGCTATCACACATGAAGGGACCAATCAAGTCAAAGAATCAAAGATAAGCATGCCTACCCTTAATTATGATATGTTCAACATGAAATAAAAAAAGAGCAGCAAGAGATATCCGAGAGATTTACAGGCATTGTTAATGACTTGAAAAGTCTTGGAAAGACATATCCCAATAAAGAGATAGTTAAGAAAATGCTTAATAGGCTCCTAAGTCATGGGAAGATAAAGTGACTACGATTGAGGAATCAAAGGACCTCAACTTTCTTGCCTTAGATAAACTGATTGGATCACTCATCACCTATGAAATGAAGATGAATCATGGAAAGGAGCAACTAAGGAAAGTCAGAATTGCATTAAAGGTGAGGAAGATGAGGATGAAAATGATGAAAACAATGATGATAAAGAGATGATCATCCTTGCCAAAAAGTTTAAGAGGTTTATTAAGATGAATAAATAAAAATCATTTCAGAAAAGCAAAGCTAAAAGAATGATGTGCTATAATTGTAACAAATCAAACCATGTTAAGTATGCTTGCCCTTTGTTAAAGAAGAATAAGAAAAAGAAAAAGAAAGCATTTATAGCCACTTCGGGTAATAGTGACATTTATGATGATAAAAAGTCTAATAGTAAAGACTCTGATGATGAAATACCCAAACTTTGCTTTGTGGCTATTGATAAGCCCAAAGTAATCTCAAACTCTTCAAATTTAAATTCATAGACATTTGATGAATTGCAAGATGCATTTGATGAACTCGCAATAGATTTTGAGAAAATAAACTCAAAACATATAAAAATGATTCCAAGATTGAAAATTAAAAATGATTTATTATTGAAATCAAAAATTAAGTTTGAAAAGGAAAATAAGGATTTGATAAATAATCTTGATGATTCCAAGTTAAAAATTGATATTCTAGAGAAAGCCAATTCTGATTTGAAAAAAAAAAATTAAAAGCTTGGAACAAGAAAAGAAAATTATTTTAGACAAATCCTTCTAAGATAATATGACCAAGTGCACACATAGCAATTATCATGGTCATACTATGCATACTTGTCCTAGTAAGAAAAAATAAAAAATTCAATATTTGGCAAGAATGGGTACCAAAAGGTTCAAAGGACTTAGTAACTAACCTTTTGGGATCCACGTCAATTTAGGTACTAAAAACTAAGTGAAAGTCTCTTGTAGGTATTTGGAGCAATAGGGAGCAAAACAATATAAATGAATGCTTTAGACATACAAAAAAATGTGGTAGTTAACTTTTAAGCTTGATTTTATCATGTATGATTACATATTCATTTATATGTATCAATGTGTTTATATATATAATGCTTTACTAAAAAATATTTTTTAAAATATTGTTTTGATGCGATATGATTTAAAAAAAAACACATATTTTGCATCTTAAATATTATATGAGCTTGATTTAATATGTATTTGAAGACTATGTCGTTAATTGTGATATATTGCTATGGTTTATGTAATGATGTTATGAAGCATGAACTCAAGCATGACCTTATCCATAAAATTTTGATTTGAATAAAATTCATGTTTTGAGTTATTAAAAAGCTTTGATGTATGACTAAATAGTATGCATATCCTTAAGGGAGATACTTAGAGCTTACTTATATGATTTTATGCCATGATCATGTTTTTAGCAAAGTGCTTGAGTTTCTTTGAAACTTTTT